>BCHZ01000006.1:526829-949420 GCA_001599795.1 Exophiala calicioides | reverse complement strand
GTCGTAGTGGTGGTCTCCGCTACTGGGGTAGTTGTCGTAGTCGTTGTAGTCCAGTCCTCCCATTGGCTAGTGGTCAGGGAATGATTTCGTCTCGAGGTCGTGGTAGTTGGGCGGTGGCTCGTCGTGGTGCTCCGCGAGCGATGGCTAGTCGTAGTGGTGGTCTCCGCTACTGGGGTGGTTTTCGTAGTTGTTGTAGTCCAGTCCTCCCATTCGCTAGTTGTCAGGGAATGATCTCGTCTCGAAGTCGTGGTAGTGATCTCGACTACTGGAGTGGTCGTAGTCGTGGTGGTCGTCTCCGCAACTGGGGTGGTTATAGTCGTGGTAGTAGTGGTCTCGACTACTGGAGTGGTTGTCGTAGTAGTGGTCTCCACTACTGGAATAGTTGTCGTAGTCCAGTCCTCCCATTTACTAGTTGTTAGGGAATGATTTCGTCGCGAAGTCGTAGTAGTAGTTGGGCGGTGGCTGGTCGTGGTGCTCCGCGAGCGATGGCTAGTCGTGGTCGTGGTAGTGGTCTCGACTACCGGAATAGTTGTAGTCGTAGTGGTGGTTTCTGCTACTGGAGTTGTTGTCGTGGTAGTGGTCTCGACTACTGGAACTGTTATAGTCGTAGTGGTGGTCTCCGCTACCAGAGTAGTTGTCGTAGTCCAGTCCTCCCATTTACTAGTTGTTAGGGAATGATTTCGTCTCGAAGTTGTAGTAGTAGCTGGGCGGTGGCTCGTCGTGGTGCTCCGCGAGCGATGGCTAGTCGTAGTTGTTGTAGTCCAGTCCTCCCATTCGCTAGTTGTCAGGGAATGATTTCGTCTCGAAGTCGTGGTAGGCGAGGTAGTTGTGGTCGTGGTAGTGGTCTCGACTACTGGAGTGGTTGTAGTTGTGGTGGTCGTCTCTACAACTGGAGTTGTTGTAGTCGTGGTAGTCGTGGCCTCGACTACTGGAGTGGTTGTAGTGGTAGTAGTTGTCTCGACTTCTGGGGTTGTCGTAGTTGTTGTCCACGTTGATCTTGAGCGGTGGCTTGTTGTCGTCCAGTCCTCCCATTGGCTAGTTGTCGAGAAATGGTTTCGTCCCCAAGTTGTTGTAGTTGTCGTGGTCGTTGTCTCTGCTACTAGGGCTGTTGTGGTGGTAGTGGTGGTTGTCTCTACAGCTGGAGTTGTCGTGGTCGTGGTCGTGGTCTCTACGACTGGGGCTGTAGTAGTCGTAGTGGTGGTCTCGACTACCGGAAGAGTTGTGGTTGTGGTGGTAGTCTCTACAACTGGAGTGGTCGCAGTGGTGGTAGTCGTTGTCCAGGTCGATCTTGAGCGGTGGCTTGTTGTAGTCCAGTCCTCCCATTGGCTAGTTGTCGTGAAGTGGTTTCGTCCCCAAGTCGTGGTGGTTGAAGTAGTTGTGGTGGTTGTCTCTACTATTGGAGTGGTTGTTGTCGTAGTGGTCTCTGCCACCGGGGTTGTGGTAGTTGTAGTGGTAGTTTCAACTACTGGGGCTGTGGTAGTGGTAGTGGTAGTCTCTACTACTGGGGCCGTTGTAGTCGTGGTCGTAGTCCATATAACTGGGGCTGTGGTTGTCGTAGTAGTAGTCTCTACAACTGGGGCTGTGGTGGTCGTGGTCGTAGTCCATATAACTGGGGCTGTAGTAGTGGTAGTGGTAGTGGTAGTCTCTACAACTGGGGCTGTGGTTGTCGTAGTGGTAGTCTCTACTACTGGGGCCGTTGTAGTCGTGGTCGTAGTCTCAGCGACTGGTGCAGTTGTAGTCGTGGTCGTAGTCCACATAACTGGGGCTGTGGTAGTCGTAGTAGTCGTCTCTACTACTGGAGCTGTGGTAGTCGTGGTCGTAGTCTCAGCGACTGGTGCAGTTGTAGTCGTGGTCGTAGTCCATATAACTGGGGCTGTGGTTGTCGTGGTGGTAGTCTCTACTACTGGGGCCGTTGTAGTCGTGGTCGTAGTCTCAGCGACTGGTGCAGTTGTAGTCGTGGTCGTAGTCCATATAACTGGGGCCGTGGTAGTCGTAGTGGTAGTCTCAGCGACTGGTGCAGTTGTAGTCGTGGTCGTAGTCCATATAACTGGGGCTGTAGTAGTGGTAGTGGTAGTGGTAGTCTCTACAACTGGGGCTGTGGTAGTGGTAGTCTCTACAACTGGGGCTGTGGTAGTGGTAGTGGTAGTGGTAGTCTCAGCGACTGGTGCAGTTGTAGTCGTGGTCGTAGTCCCTACAACTGGGGCTGTGGTAGTCGTAGTAGTCGTCTCTACTACTGGAGCTGTGGTAGTCGTGGTCGTAGTCCATATGACTGGGGCTGTGGTAGTGGTAGTGGTAGTCTCAGCGACTGGTGCAGTTGTTGTCGTAGTAGTCCCAGCAACCGGCGTTGTGGTAGTAGTAGAGTGGGAATGACTGTGGGAGCCGGAGTGAGACCAAGTGGTAGTAGAGTGAGAACGACTGTGAGAAATGGAGTGAGACCAAGTGGTGGTGGTCTCAACAACTGGAATCGTCGTTGTGGTGGTTTCAACTACCGGTATAGTCGTGGTCGTGGTCCCAACAACTGGTGTCGTGGTTTCACCAACTGGAGTAGTTGTGGTGGTGGTAGTTCCACCCACTGGCTTCGTTGTCGTGGTAGTTTCAGCCACTGTCGACGAGCTAGTCGTGGTCGTGGTCAATGGGGTAGCTGTTGTAGTTGTTGTCCAGGAGCCGTGAGGTCCTCCATGGGAAAAGGAATGAGACGTGGAAGCAGAGCTAGAAGTCGTCGACTGGGATCTCGTCCAGGTGCCCACTGAAGTTGTAGTGCTGCCGACAGGACTGCTCCCGTGCCAGGGATGGTGGTGCTCCCATGAATCACCACCTCTAGTACCAGTTACGGAGGTGGTGGCAGGGGAGACAGGACCAGGACTGCTGCTAGGGCTGCCTTGACCACGGTGTTCTCCGGTCCATCCGCAGGTGAAGCTGTGGGAAATGGTATAGTTGGTGTGTCCACTGGAGCTACCACCCTCGGTTGCCCACTCCTGGCCGAATGGGTGAGAATACAAGTCACAATATTGACCCTGGCTGACGCCGTCCTTGGACAGAATATAGGTGTTGAAGAAGTTGCAGCCACAAGCGTTACACTCGGTCGCACATTGGGCGGTGTCGAATGGGCCGTGGAACACCTTGGAGTTGATGAAGGCGGTTGAGTCTGTGGGAGGACGAATGGCCTTACCAGCGACATAAGAGGGAGTTTCGAAGCCTTTGGGTGTGCTAATGGTGGTGCTGGTATAACCATTGCAACCTGCAATCACGACACTGTTGGTGGATGTAGAATCGGCAGCGGCGACAGATCCAGCCCAGAAAGCACATTTGATTGAGGGAGCAGAGCTACCATCCTTCTCAAAGTAAATTTGGAACGAGGAACACTCATCAATTGAGTCACAGATGGCAGCACCGATGGAGCTGTCATAGGTGTCAATGGTGACATGTCCGAGATAACCATCTCCTGAAGTCCAAGCATTTCCATTCGTGAAAGTCTGGCTATAGCCGGATGGAATGATTGCAGCTTTGGCGGAATCGGAGAATGTGGTGTTTGATGCGGCCCATTCTAGAGCCTGAGGATTGGTACAAGAGCAAGTCGGCTCGACGTCGCGGGTTAGTAGATTACTCCTGCGTGGCACGTAGGAGCCCCAGGCGGAATTAGACAATAAAAGAAGGGGAATGAGTGACAGCATATTGCAAAGAGCAACAGCTCAAAAGGATAAACGAATGACGGGGGGGATAAACGAATGACGGGGGGGAGGAACGAATGGACGCGTACTGTTAGACGCCGCAAGATGATGAGAAGAAGGAAAGGGATTCAAGGAAAGCAGCCTCGACATAGGAGCCTCATATGTAAGTCAGGAAGAAAGCGCGTGCATGATTCATGCTCGGGGCCGAGAATGGGATAGCTTCTGTGATGTCAAGCAACGACATGCCACTGACTGAACCAAAGGCTCCTCAGCTTGCATGGCTCCTCCAGGTATGGAGAAAGCTGCACGAGCGGCAACGAATGACCTGAGACGCCCAGAGAGCCTGTTGGTGATGGGGCAACAAGCGAAGCCTGGTGCATTTTCATACTGCGTAGTTCCGAGAGATCCGCAGGTGGCGATGTCTAGGCAGAGACAAGTGCCGGGTATGTGCAGGCATCCCAGATCAGACACGGCTGGGGGCCCTTGAGGTATCCCCAAAGCAGGTACTCCGGTGTCCATGGTGGGCATGGATCGCGCGGCCGGCGTGGTCGAAGTGATTCAGATTGAGAGGGGAAGTTGAAAAAGAGGCTGAAAGAGAAAGGGGAAAGAAGAATTAAGCTTAGCAAAGACGCGCTAGGCTGGGCTTGGCAAGAACCGTGGCTGAATTGGGGAGATTGGCAGGTTCCACGTGAGACGACGGACGCGGGAGGGGGAGGGTTGCCAGAACAGTAATACCCAGTACGCTATCCAGAACCGACCTGGGTAGTTTGGTGACAAGGCCGGCCAAGTGCAGGGTGATGAGATGTAAAGGACGAGGTCGGTTCCCAGGCAGGCATTATGTCTCAGAACCTCCTCTATGTACCTGGTCGATTAGAGCCAGGTGTTTCCCGTGTCCGCGAACTTGACGACCGACTGAGTTTCGGCTTGGCCCATTCCCATTTCCCCCTGTCCCAAAAGTCACTAAAACAAAGTACGTACTTACGCGACTCCATCCAGGTCCAGACAGCCACCGGCGGCACTACGGACCTCCATTCTTGAACTTTGCCATACGGTTATTAAGTAAGTCTCCGCGTGAAAAACAAACACGGCCAGACAGATGGAGTTGCCTTTTGACATAAACCCCAAGATCTATCCACGATCGCAAGATTCGTAGCCAACCGGAAGCCCGGCTGCATGAGCGATATCTGCACCACTCCTCCGATCAGTCAACAGCCGGCTCATCGCAATCAAAGATCCGTATCCGCGCAGGTTAGCTTGATGTAAATCCGATTCTGCTGCCGCTGTGAGTCTTTCAACAGAGACACGTTGCCAGCTGTTTGTTATTATTAGTATCCAGGCCAATCTTGAAACCAAACCTTGTGTCTGCGAAGTGGGAGGAGTTGAGTTACGCGAGTAATGTGGTGCTGCAAGCGACACAGGCGGTTACGAACACGGGCCTTGAAGCACCTCTTACGCCGCCACTATGACCAGAGCTCCGCCGGTGGCTGTAGCCCGCGGGCCTCGAGTACTCTCTGCCTTGGGAGTGACGGAATGTCTCGTATTTTCAGTCCGCCCATGCAGTCGTTTTATCCTTCTACCTGCGAGTCATTTACCCCAGATATTGAAACTGCAGTTGAGGTTGAGGTTGACACCTGGGACGTGAACTGACATTGAGTGACACATGGCAGATGGCAGGGAGAGGAGCGAACGATGATCGACCGTCGCATGTCAGGGGTCGGAGGGATCGCCGGCCAGTGCTGAGGCTTAAGTTGCTGACTAACCAAGTCAACCGCCAAGCCCGTGCGCGTCCACGTGCCCCTTCACGTGCACTGGCGACGCACCTCAGGCGTCACGTGCAGTTGCTTAGCTAAGGAATTACTTGCGCAGTGACAGCGATGACTCGACGCCCCGACGGCCAGGCTGATTGTGCCGTCAGTGCCGCTTATTGGCTTGCCGGCGTCAAGCCGAGGGCCCGAGGATATCCAAAACCGACTCCGCATCACGCATTACGCATCACGCATCGACGAAGCAATCAGACTACCCAAGTCCAGGTCGACCATGACAACGATCACGGCAAAGTACAAGCACAGCCAAGATCAAACCGTAGGTCCTTCATAAAACCACGATGATCCTCGGAAGTTACTAGTCCTTTTCCCTCTCCATCATCCCCATTCCCTGACCTTTTGGTACGAAGCACTCGGCGCTCAGCAACCAGCAGCCAGCACTCAGTGCTCAGCAACCAGCAACCGGCCACCATGAACTTCGACCTCCCCGCCGAGGTCCAGTCCTACCTGGACCGGCTGGACAGCTTTATCGATGCCCAGATCATGCCGCTGCAGTACAAGGACGACAACAGCCGGTTCTTCGACCACCGGCGCGAATCGTCGCGGACGCAATGGGAGAACCAGGGCCTCCCGACCAAAGACTGGGAAGACCTCCTCAAGCAGGCTCGCCAACTGGCCGATGAGGCGGGATTCTACCGGTTCCCCTTCCCACGGGAATTCGGCGGGGCCGGCAGCACGTCGCAGAACCTGTACATGTGTGCCATCCGCTACCACCTGGCCGCGCACCCGGTCTACGGCGGCGGGGTCAGCCTGGCCAACGACCTGCAGAACGAGCACAGCGTGGTCGGGAACAACCCGATCGTGCTGATGCTGTACCACTATGGCAGCCCGGAGCAGCAGAAGGTCCTCATCCCGGCCAGCATCAAGGGCGAGTTCCGTTCGACGTTTGGCCTGACCGAGATCCACCACGGCAGCGACGCCACGCACATGGACACGACCGCCACGCCCATCACCCTCGCGGACGGGCAGCCGGGCTATGAGATCAACGGCAACAAAAAGTGGCAGACGGGCATGCACAACGCCACGCACTGTCTGATCTTCGCCCGCACGTCTGGCAAAGCCGGGTCGCCCAAGGGGATCACGGCCTTCATCGTGCCGCGAGAGACGCCGGGCCTGGAGGTGGCGTCGTACGAGTGGACGCTCAACATGCCGACGGACCACGCGACGGTGCTTTTCGACAACGTGCGGGTGCCCGCGTCGGCGGTGCTCGGCCCGGTGGACAACGGGCTCGCGATCGCGCAGACCTTCACGCACGAGAACCGCATCCGCCAGGCCAGCTCCAGCTGCGGGGCGGCGCGCTACTGCGTCGAGCGCAGCGTCGAGTACGCCAAGTCGCGGAAGGTGTTCGGCAAGCCGCTGGCGTCCAACCAGGCGATCCAGTGGCCGCTGGTCGAGCTCGCGACGCAGGCCGAGATGCTGAGGCTGTTGATCCTCCGCACGGCGGTCGAGATGGACCAGGTCACGGCGGCGTGCAAGGCGGACGGGAAGGCGCCGTGGGTGGCGATCGAGAAGCAGCTGGGCCACAAGATCGGCATGTGCAACTACTACGCCAACCGTCTGGTGGGGGAGGCTGCCGACCGGGCGATCCAGGTGCACGGCGGCGTCGGGTATTCGCGAAACTATCCCTTTGAGCACATCTGGCGGCATTTCCGCCGCTACCGCATCACCGAAGGGAGCGAGGAAGTGCAGATCCGCAAAGTGGCGGCGTATCTGTTTGGGTACAAGACGACGGGGGAGGAGGCGGACCAAAAAGGGAAAAGCGAGGCCAAATTGTGAGCTTGGTGTTATATACGGTATCTGTCTGACTGGAAATAAGCCATGCATGTAACGTAACGATCGCGTTCCGTCCGCACTCGCCGCACACCCTCGTGTCTTTTGTTCAACAAATGTCCTCGACGACCAACTTCTCGCCGCTCGGCTCGCCCAGGTCCAGCTTGAGCTTCCGGCCAAACAGCTCGAGCAGCATCTCGAAGCAGATCTTCGTGATGGCGGGGTCATAGCGGCCCTTGCTCAACTCGTCACGGATAAAGGCATGCTGGGCGGCGTGGACCTCGTAGAAAGAAAAGTCGACGCCGACGTCGTGCAGCGTCTTTCGGATCTTGTCCCTCCCCTCGGGCGGCACGTGGTTGTCACTCTTCCCAAAGATCATGACCAGCTCGCCCTTGATGTCGGCGGCTCTTGCCAGGCTGTCGTCCTTCTTGCCCAGGCCCAGGGTGCTGCTGTGGATGTCGGTGGCGAAGAAGCAGACGGCGGCGGAGACGCGGGCGTCGAGGGCGCAGCGGTAGGCCAGGTGGCCGCCCAGGCACATGCCCGTGGCGCCGATCCTGCCGCTGCAGGTCTTGAGGCTCAGGAGGTGGGAGACGGCCAGCTGGGCGTCTTCGTCGTACGCGGCCACTTTCTTGGTGATCTTCCACTCGTTGCCTGCGTCCGTGCCCGGCTCGTCGTAGGCCAGCGGCTCGGGCCCCGTGAATTCGTGGTAGGACGACGGGGCCACGACGATGTAGCCCTGGCCGGCGATCTGACGGGCGAATCGAGACACCGGGCCCGTCACTGTTCGTGGGTGCGTTCCGTCAGTCGACAGTCACGAGCGGGTGGGGGAATCGCCGACGAACCTTGGTAGATCTCCGAGAAGACAACCACGCCGGGGAATTTGGCGTGCGGGTAGCCGGCGATGGTGGGATGGAATACGAAGAGGCCTTTTGTCCTCGCTCAGCTTGTGTCTGCTTCGCAGGCGGTTGGGTACCCAGTAGAGGCTGGAGTCGTACGCATTGAACCCTCTCCTGCAGCCTTGGTGGGCACATCGTGGTAGGACTCTTGGAGGAGCATCTTGGGAAGTTGGGAGTGGTGCGGAGGGCTTGTCAGTTGTCAGTTGTCAGTTGATGAATTTGGACCGAATGACGGGACGAGGGACGAGGGATGAGAGACGAGGGATGAGGGACGATGGGAGGATGGGAGGTGAGTTGAATGAATGAATGAACTGCGTGACTACCTTTGAATTGCCTGCGGTGCTTGCCTGCGGTGCTTGCCTGCGGTGTTTTGCCTGCGGTGCGGGGTTCCGTCTCAACTCTCAAACTCTCAAACTCTCAAACTCCCAAACTCTCAAGCCTCCGACGTCGGGCGTACTAAGTACTCCGTATCATCTTTCCATTTCCATTCCATCTCCGCCTTTTCACTCCTCGTTCCTCCGTCTTTCCTCGGCTACCACGACAATCCAACTTCATTCCTATCCTCTCCTCCCCTCGAAGTCCCCAACGGGCTCGCTTAGAGAGATTGACTGGGATCGTGTCTCTGGCCATGTCTCACCGCTACATTGTCGATGCACCAGCTGCACTCCATAGCCCACGATCTCCGATCTGCCTCTGTATCCTCTCCGGTCTTGATCCGACTGCTGTCCACCGTAAGAGAACCACCGTAAGAGAATCACCCTACGGACAAAAACCCTCCAATTCCACTGTATGGCAAGAACGGCTTCTCTTGTACTCTTGTAGGTCTGGGCGGTCATGGCCTCGAGAACCCTTAGGAACGTAATATAGGCACCGGCACCGGCACCACCTCACCTAGAATCAAATCGGTGAAGGGAGCCTCGCCTCGCATTGTCAGGAATGGATGGACGGTGCTGCTGTGAACCGGCCGTGTCATGATGGTCGGGGACAGGAAGCCCTCCGTGGACATTGAAATCTCCAGCGCTGGAGGTGAGGTAGGTGTGTGGAGGGTACCGGTAGGAAACACTTTCCAGCAACTTGCTGCCTCACCCCGAGATGTGAAGTCTCATGTCGCGCGCGCATTGGATTCTGCCGCACACACAGCGCGACCCCCGTCCTTGTCAGGTTTGGCTGCGCATTGGATCTCCCAACTCTCAGACATGTTCCATTGACCCAAAGCAACAGCACCAGAGCAAGATGGCGACTTCGATGGAAGAGTATACTGGTAACGCCGGCCGTCCCTGTTCAGCCGCGGCACTATCCTAACGAGACCAGGTCTGGACGTCGCCGCTCTGTTCGAGCACTACGACACGCCCCCATCCGCTGTCATGGCCCAATCCACCTTCTTTGAAGGCTTGTACGGCCCCGAGCTCAAAGCCGAGGCTGGAGCCGTCATTGACAACGAGGACGAGGACGACAACTCGACTGACGACGACGATTACACCATCGACGAAGACAGATGCGACATTGTTCAAGACGAGGAGCCCATTGACCAGGATGAAACGACGATCGAAGAAGACAACAAGACCATTGACCAAGACCACAAAGCCATCAACGAATACGAATACGATGACAGCGAAAGCGACATCGAACTCGACTCCAGCCTGTTCATGAACTTGGACGAAGTGCGCGACCACCACTCTCACCTCTTCTCGCTCGCCGAGCTCCTCCAGAGCCTCCACGCAGACGTCGACCAGCACGAGAAACGCATCTCCAAAGAACTCCAAGAACTCTGGAACGCCAACAGTGACATCCGCAAGAGGGGCCTTCGGGGTGGCACGGCTCGCGCCGCACGCAAAATCGCACACCGCTATGTGCCGACACACAAGATGACCCCCGAGCAAAACCAACGACGCTTGGAGGTCGAGAAGAAAGACTACGTAGGTCGCAACCAGATCGCCGGCTTGCGCATCTTGCGAGACGAGTTCGAAAAGGCCTTTTGGTTCATCTGCGCCAACCAGTCCCTGTGCAAGGAGATTCTGGCCTGCGAAGATGGCAAGAGCGACGATGATGGTGTCATGGTGCAACATGGCGTCTCCACACCTTCGGCATTGCGCCTGGCTCAGAAGTATGAGCTCTTGTTCGGGGAACATCTTGAGAGAGTGGAGGATATTGAAGACATGATCGACAACTTCCAGGATGAGTTTCGCTTCTAGACGGATAAAGAGCTGGAATTCTTTAGGTTGAAACAGAACGGAACCAAACTGGACTACTTGAATACAGGGTAACGAGAACAACATTGGTCTTTTGTCTGAAAGATTGGGTCACACTGGGTTTCTGGACAGCCGGAGCACTGGAGTAACTTTGGTCTGTCTAGCCATTGGCCATGAGCAATCTTGATAGAGACCTTGTCACGAAGACTGAAGCACTACGACTGAAGACTAATTTGGTGCGTGCACCAACGGGACAACAGGCTAGAATCAATCGAGACACCTTGATGTGGTTGTAATTAAATCAAAGCAGAGACCGACTGTGAGAAGAAACTCTCCTAGCCTCAGTTGAATGAAAACAATTAATCTGAGTCTAAGTCCCTGGTGCAATCTTGACGTGCATGCACCGAGTGATTCGATTCAGTCTCCATCGTCAGCAATCGTGGCCCTCTCAATCCCATGCCCAACAACCCTCGCAGGGCTCGCTCTCAGAGGTATCCCAATCTTCACGCAACGTGATGCTCCTTCACCACCAATCCTCATTTCACTTGATCGAACAGTGAAGAACTTTCGCTCCACAGTGAAGAACCTGAACCCCCGCTCCCATCCGCGCAATCAGTTGGATTCTGATCGCTGCGTTTTCCTGTCAGAAACGAACACCGCACCCTGCCACGGCTGACGGACGAGATGGGATTCATCACCCTAGAGACTCGAGAGGAAACGCGGAGGCCGAAGGATGTCTCGGAGAAATGCACAAGTCCCACATGAAGTGATACAATAGGGGGACCTGATAGGACGAGACGGGACTAACCAAGTCCAGTAGAACATGACTGTAACGTTGCTTTGAACGCAAGATCATCGAAGAAGAGGAGATTCGACTGATGGGCTGACATGTCCAAACGCAAGGCATCCCACAGTAATTCATGCATTGCAGTCCTCAAGAGGAAAACGCAGCCAATCCAGAAGCTGCAGACGCGTTGCAACGCCTCGGCCTTGATGCAGCTTACACCATCTTGGTGACGAGCAAGGAATGGTGAACTTGGCGAATTCGACCGTTGACACGAATACATATTCCTGGAAGAGGGGGAGGTGGCCCTACTTACTAAGGTGTGCTGAATCGATATATGCTACCACTTAGTATTACCCGAGGTCAAATCAACCCTTGGCCTCGTGTTTCCCCGGCGCGGCCTAAGGATTTGACTTTTTTTTACCAAACGCCGTCGAGTGCGGACGTGCACGAGTAAGCAAGACTGAGTCGAAACTCGGTATATATAGACCTACGGAGCTATAATTACGACCGATTATTCCAAAGTTGTGGGAAAAACACTGCGGTCTTGTAGCTCAAGTCCCAAAAAGAAATCCTATATACATACAACGCAGTGCACGAACGAACCGACGCAACGACGACGACGACGACGACGACGACGATGACGACCAAATGCCCTGCCATAGTCTGCTACCCGCCCAAGCCAGGCCCCGACTGGCGGGTAGAGACGATACAGCTGCCGCGGGGGCCTAAGGCGCACGAGCTGAAGATCCGCATGGTGGCGACGGGCATCTGCCACACCGACGTCTTCGTCTCGTGCATACCGTCGGGCGTCATGGGGGTCGAGTATCCGCGCGTGCTGGGCCACGAGGGGGCCGGGATCGTCGAGGAGGTCGGGCCTGGCGTGACGGTCGCGGCGGTCGGGGATCCCGTGCTGCTCTCGTACGACTATTGCCGGGTCTGCGACCTGTGCCGCACGGGCAAGGAGTCGTACTGTCTCGAGTGGCACGAGCGCAACGTGATAGGCGAGCAGGGGATTTTCAAGGTCGACGCCGACGCCGACGCCGACGCCGACGCGGCAGCCAAGTTCTTCGGGCAGTCGAGTTTCGCGGGCGTCTCGATCGTGGCCGAGGCCAGCGTGGTCAATGTCAAAGACACGATCAAGGACCGGGAGGAACTCAAGCTCCTGGCGCCGCTGGGCTGCGGCCTGATGACGGGCGCGGGCGCCATCGTCAACTCGGCCAACGCGCAGCGACACGACATCATCCTCGTCACCGGCATAGGCGCCGTGGGGCTCGGCGCGATCATGGCGGCCAAGATCGCCGGCTGCAGGGAAATCATCGCCGTCGACCGCGTCGCCGCCCGCCTGCAGGTGGCTCGGGAAGTGGGCGCCACGAGGGTGCTGGACACGAGCGACCCGGCGGCGGCGACCGATTTGGCCAAGGAGGTGCAGAGCCTCGTCGACGGCCAGCGCATCTCGTACGTCGTCGAGACTACCGGGGTGCCGGCCGTCATCCGGGCCGCCGCGCAGGCCATGGGCAAACACGGCAAACTGATCCAGATCGGCGTCCCTGCACGCGGCGCCGAGCTGACGTTACCCTTCAGCGAGTTCTTCGGCATGTGCAAGTCGTTGGAATGCCTCTTCCTGGGGAACACCACGGGCCAGATCATGGTGCCCAAAATGCTCCAGTGGTACCGCGACGGTCAGTTCCCCGTCGAGAAACTCGTCAAGTTTTTCCCGGCCAAAGATGCCTTGCTGGCCCTGCACGGCATGGAAGATGGCTCGGCCATTAAGCCGGTTCTTGTTTGGTAGACACAGGACGTACATTTTCAAAAAGTTCGGGTTGGGAGACCCCTTGGAAATCGCTCGACCAACTAAAGCCTCTCATTTTCGTTGTCTCTCATGCCCTTGAGTCCTCTTGGAGGCTGGTGATCGCTGCCACCACCTTCTCTGTGTCCCAATCCCGGAGCAAACCAGTCAACAAAACGTCGAATTCACTCTCCGGTGCCATCCCTCCCGGTTGAGGCGGCCGCCGGTCAAGATTGGTCGGAAAGGGGTATCCGTCTCCGATGGCCCGTAAGATGGCGTCAGATTGCGGAGACATCCTCTCCTTTGCAAAGCGCTTCGCCACCTCTGCCCAGCAGCTGGAAATGATAGCCACTCTGTCAATGGTCTCCATCGTCTTCCCGAATGCACTGCTGACCTGCAACAAGTTCGCGCTCCGTTCCACGTTCGTCGTGCGGTTCTCTCCCGCCGCATGGAACAAAGCGGGATTGAAGAAGACGGCATCGCCCATTTCCAACTCGGCGCTGACCCAATGGCGGTCAAAGTATTCCTGAAACTCGTCGATCCGATACGCTATGTAGCCTTCCTCGAAAAGCTGCGAGAACGGCAGAAATCTCGTCGGCCCACTGTCGAGCGGCATGTCCGAGTGCGCCACGGCGCCTTGCAACGTCAAAAACTGACTGGCGACCTGCGTGGCCTTGGGGATTGTCCAACAAGACTCGACCGGTTGGAAACCTAGGTGGTAGTCGCGGTGACAGACCTGTGGCATTCCGCCCGGCATGACGATGTTGACCTGCGCCGTCACCTGGTAAGCCGGGCCCAGCCAGGCCTCGGATACGCGTGCCAACCACGGGTTGGAATAGTACTCGACGAAAGATCCGGGGTCCCGCTCGGCGTGCTTCTGGAACGAATTCCAGATCCGTGCGTTCTTCCCGGACGCGGCGAAATGGTCGCCCTTGGACGACGAGGCTTCCAAGGCGACGATGGCCGAGAATACGCCATTGACTCGCCTCAAAAGATCCATGTCGACGAAGAACTTTCGCAACACAAACACGCCAGGTCCGGCCACGAGGACATGGTGCCACTCGTCTTGGAGTTGGTTGATCAGGGCCGCATCTTTGTGGGCCTCATCTGCGTGCTGGGAGCCGAGGTCGTAAATGGGGATGTTGGATGTGATGGACGATGCCAGAGGGTATGTTTCTGGGTCCGTAGATTGAGAGCAGAGGGCTTTGAAGGATTCGAGGGATGGCGGTCGCTCCTTGTCATATAGCCTCTTGGGAACTTTCTTCGGCAGAGACAGCCAGATTTGCTGCGGCGGTGAGTTTGTGTTGCCCGTCATGTCGAAGGAACTCTTTGCGAATAGACCATTGCAATTCTTCAGTCAACTGTCTCGCTCTTATCCAACCTCTCTCGAGTCTCAGCCTCGGTCAGGGTTTAATAAACTCCTGGCACCACAGATGGTCGAACACTTTCTCGAGGAAAGCGAGGAATCAGGTGGCCGCGATTCCTCAGTGAATTTGCCTGGCGGACCCCATGGCTAGATAATGCACCCGGATTGCAAGATAAGCCGAAAAGTCGAACGAGATGCTGGAGATCGCTGATTGTGCGCTTGCATTTGAGATAGGAAAGATCACCATTGTATTATTGTTAAGCTTGGCGCACACCGATGTTCTGAGTTGTCACCTACTAGTAGTAATAGTATTATTATTATTATAACTTGCTTGCTTTGAGAAAACCACTCGGTCGCCTCATCGAGTCATCGACCGCGCCAACTATGCAACTATGCAATGATGCAAGTGTAACTCACTAGGTATGCAACTACCGAGTACACAGCCAGCGACCGCCTTTATCTCGTCCTACTGAGTACAATCCCTCGGCTACGTCCCTGACATTGCGAATCTGACGAGCTGCTCATGACATCCAACGCACCCGATGCGCGTGTCTGGCAATGACACCTTCCCTTCTCTGGGGGATTGCCGACGGGATGCAGAAGCGAGTTCGTCTTGGCCAGCCCTTGTGGATACGCCCCTCGTTCGCTGCTCATGGTATCTTTGAATCGCCTCCGGGGTGGATGCTGCGGGGAATGGGATGCTCTCCTTCAAGTTAAGCGGACGATTGCCCCTCAAAGCCAGGGAACGGTCGTCAAGCCGAGGTGACCTCGGAAAGCGGTGCAACGCCCATCTATCACACTGCTTACCCAGTAGTACTTAGCAGCGGGAGGGATGGAGGGATGCAGGGGGGATTGGTTTTCCTTTCCCTCATCCCACTTACTTACTTCGCTTGGTGATCACTGCAACGACCGCTCCCCCCCTCCCCCCTAGCTCTATATAAATCCCCAGACCCGATGACGGATAAGTTCTCTCAAGCTGGCCGCCGACTGAGCCAGATCAAAGATTCCATCATGGGCAAGACCGCGACGACGATCCCCTTCGACCCGGACTCGACGTCGTTCCCGACGCGCAAGAACCTGCCCAAGGTTCCCGGCGAGCCCGACGAGGCCGCCTGGGTCTGGGGCAAGGACGACTATGTCGGCCGGTTGAACCTCCTGACGCCCACGCGGGTCAAGGCGGCGGCCGCGGAGATCAAGACGGGCGAGATGGCGCGACTGGACCTGCCGACCAACGTGCCCCTCCAGCCGGCATTCGGGCGGCAGAAGTTCGAACACAGCATCGTCGAATTGCACGACGGCGTGGCCTACGACGATCTCTACAACATGAACACGCAGAGCGGGACCCAGTGGGACGGCTTCCGCCACTTCGCCCACATGGAGAGCAAGACCTTCTACAACCACACCCACAAGGCCGACATCATCGGCAGCGAGGCAAACCACAAGTGCAGCATCCACCACTGGTCGACCCATGGCTTCTCCGGTCGCGCCGTCCTGTTGGACTACCGATCATATGCCGACTCGCAGGGCATCAAATACGACACTGCCACCTCACACGCCATCTCGTACGACGACCTGGCCGCCTGCGGCCGATACCAAGGCCTGGACATCCGCCCTGCCGCCCAAGGCGGCGATATCAAGATCGGCGACATCCTGCTCATCCGCTCGGGCTGGACCGAGGACTACTACCGACGGACGCCCGAGGAGCGCGAGCGCCTCGCCATGCGCGGCATCGACACCCACGGCGGAGAGGCACAGTGGGCGGGCGTCAAGCAGGAGGAGGCCATCAAGGATTGGTTGCACGACTGCTACTTCGCTGCCGTCGGCGGCGACGCCCCGGCCTTTGAGCGCTGGCCCACCCCGGAGCCCTGGTATCTGCATGAGTCCATCCTCGCCCTGTGGGGAATGCCGCTCGGTGAGATGTTGGATTTGGAAAAGGCCAGCCAGCTGGCAAAGAAAAACAATCGCTGGACCTTTTTCCTATCTAGTTCGCCCGCAAATTGCCCTGGTGGCGTGAGCAGTCACGTCAATGCAACTGCCATCTTCTAGCTGCATTTGCCGAAGACGAGGAAGAAGTCACTTGTCCATTGAATACCGAGGGCCTCCGAGCAATATATCAAGAGGAACTATAGTTTTGACCAAGCGGGTTTCCCGGTTTCAAATCTGGATTTCTACCTGCCGTGCGTCTAGGCCTTTTCAGCTGCCTCCTTTTCAGGCTCCTGGACTGCCTCCACCCCCGAGTCTGTCTTTCCTTCTTCCTCTGCACTGGCGAGGGCGGTAGGCGGTGCAGTCGGCACTGGCGGAGAAGGATCGACGACCGTCTTCGACCGCACTAGTTTGACGATATCTTCTCCCAAGTCCGCCGACCCGTCAATCTTGCTGAAGCGAGATTTGAAAAATTCAGCGTCGGCAAGCAACCTGTATTTCCACATTAGCACTGATAGTTTCCGACTTGGAGTCGAATTCAACGTACCTTTCTTTAGCCTCGTTCGACTTGACCGTGACATCTCGATAAGCATTCGTCCATTGTTCCCGATAGCTCGAAAACACAGGGATCATGATTCCCGCAACGATGGGTTCCGGTAAATGCTTGGCCAATACCTTCTGCAGCGTAGCCGTCTCTTTGGTCAAGGTCTCCATGCAAGGTGAAACAGCGACAGCCTTGTTCTTGGCTGCCTCTTCCCAGTCAATGTTCTTGAATGATTTGACATGCATCGAGGCCCGACCAGACATGATGTCCACGAACTTCTCATGAATCCCATTTTGATGTTCTTGAAACAATCTTTTCACCTTGTCAAACTCATTCATCACCGGAGGTGCAGCTGACGAAGGGACATGTCGGCGGAAGAATTCCCGGACATAGGGGATCAGAGCGATGATGAAACTCAACGCTTGCGACGAAAGGGCCAGGTGTTTGGTCGTGATGTTCTTTAACCCGGCACTCCTCGTGGCGCCCGCTCCAAGAATCAGTTGCGAGCTTCGAGAGTTGAACAATTTCAAACTCTCCAGCAACAAGATTGCAACCTCGTGACTCATACTGGGGATACCCGCAGCCAAGTGTTGGAATGTTTCCATCGATCGAAGCATTGCGAGCGCTGATTCCGGTAGAATGTACCGCTGTTCGTCAACTACCGCACTTCGCACCTTGGCTGTTGTGCCAGACGTTCCATTGATCGTTGTTCCGTTGCTTGTCTTGTTTCCATTGGTCGGCGGCTGCCAGATCATAGTACTCTGAACCCATGCTAATGCGTCACTCGTGCTGCCTTCCATGACTCGACCAAGAACTTCATTTTCTCGCTCGCCAAAGTCTTTCGCGTCCCATTTGTCACTGTCCATGACTTTGATAACGTCGTGCTTCTGCGAGTCTCCGATTCTAGCCACAAAATCTTTGATTTGAGTGTCAACGACACTCTTGAGGGCTTGCCCGCTTCGCCCGGAAATCGCCTCACACTCGTCGGCAAATAGTCGGTTGAGCGTGAAGTACTTCAAAAAATCGGAAAGGGGAAGCTCCGAGTTCTGTTGAGAACGTACTTTGACCACTTTGGTAATCTGTGCTTGGGCGAGGTCGACTCCTTCTCCCAGCAAGCTCGATAGATCCAAAGCTTGCTGCATTTCAGCTTGAACAGAGCTGGTAGCCCGAGCACGGCCAATCTGTGGACTGACAACTGCGTCGATGCTTCCTGGGTCGGGGGTTCGTGGAGGCGATTTGAGCATATGTTCAGGTAGATTACTCGTAATGTCCAGGAGAATCTTCACCTGGACGCTTAGTCGTCGTAAGCTCTCGCTGATGTTGGTGTAGATGGTAGCCAACATCTGATACCAATCATCTGCATCCAATGCTCTTAGATTTCTGGCCAAAATAGAAGATTTCTCCTGCTGACTCATATGCCTGCCACCCACTGTCGAAGCGGATATTGTCGAGACGTTGTCATCGTCGTTGGAGCTAGGTAATTGCTTCCTGATCATACTTTTCACTTCTCGTAGGACCAGAGATCGGAATGACGTGGCGGCCGGTGTCGTGTATCTTGCTCGAGACAACCCATTCATCTCGGCCTCCAGTTCAGCCCGAAGTTCGGGACCAATGTTCATGTATCCTGGGAAACTTGACGGAGCTCTTCTCTGACCAGGCTTGGGTCTGGTATAGGCAACGCCCCATCGTTGAAGAGTTGCTCCGGTTTCTGTCTGACTCACATGCCGCCTGATGTCGGTCAACAAGCTGCCGTGGAATCGAGCTTCATACCCTCGTCCAGCTCTGTATCTTAATTGGTTCAGGTCGTCCAATGCTCCCTCCAAAGCTTTGATTCTTCGAAGGTCAAGCTTTTGGTATCGGGTGGATTCCCGTGGCCCGGGAGATTTGGGCTCCCTTCCAGCCATCAATGACTCGACGTCATCCAAATGATCGAACACCGAATCAATCTCACCATTCTCAACCATAGCTTCACAATGTTGTACAGCCTTCACAACGTCCTCTAATTGCATGATTGCCTGAGCAAGTTGACGAACATTGTCACGCCGTTGTTTTAAATTGACCACCTTCAGCCCATCAATGGCCATTTCCTTGTCGAGCTTTGCCAAATCTTTGCGTAATTTCTGGATTCGCTCTACTGAGTCGGCTGCTTCGCCATGAAGCTCCCTTAAGGATCCCAGTGCCGAGAAGAAGGATTTTGAAGCAGTCGATATCGAGCTAATGAGGTGGACTTCAACCGTGTCCATGTACCACGATAACTTTTCCTGCAGGATCGCATTGGTAGCCAATGATTTTCTTCCACTGGGCGTTCCACTAGGATCCCGTACAATCTCCGAGTGTTCCGACACAATATCGAACGTCCTCGGATTCTCCAGATGAAAGCCCTCTTCCGAGTAGACAGATGGTATGGTAGATAGAGGCGTCACAGTCTGACGACGCTGCCCACTTTGCCTCCTTTTGGGCTGAGGCGGCTCCATGGGGTTGGATAGCACAGAGCTCACGGACCCAGCCCGCGAATGGCCTGGCCGTTGCAGTTTCTTGCTGAGTATGGCCTCCCATTCTTCATTCTTGCTATCCTTCTTATCTCGGTGGAACAATGACGTTTCTCCTTCACCCTCACTCTTGGCTCTTTGGAATGCTTCGTATAGTGACCCAACCTGCGTGAGATATGGATGAAACGTCTTGGCCTCGATGTGAGGAATGTTCGTCAAGGCCACCGGAGGAATATCACGATGTGTTGGGACCTTGTACCCGGATGACGGGACTGTGGTACTTGCTTGCAGTCCGGTGTGAACGATCGGGTGTTGGAGTAATGTCGAGATGGCATTCTGGCCCATCTCTGTTATTGTAGTGTTGTGGATCGACCCCGTGTCGAGGGCCCCTCCAATGCTGGTGATCGAGCTTGCAATAGACCCGCGCCGACGATCTTCTCTTGGACTGCCATACTGTCTTTGGGATACACTTGGGAAGGGGTACTCGCTCAAAGGCGACGTTGCGATCGGCGATGGGGAGACACCCTGTGATCCCGGCCGAATCGGAGTGGCCATGTCAGCGGAAGAGCATAGGATCTTGCGGATGCATCAGAAGTGAACACCCGCTTCTAGGAATCAAGAAGACTATGCTATGTCATTGAAAACTGTCGCGGCCCAAAAGGGCCATGGTTGCAGATGTCGTCGGACTATTAATTGCTGGGGCCTCCAGCAAATGCACCATGGAGGAAGACGCAGCGCAGCCAAAGGCGCGATGCCAGCGATATTGCCAAGCCAAACTCGGAGCTTCTTTTCGCCGACCACTTTACACGTCGACGCGACACCGAAAACCAAGACGCGTCGCTGCCAGACTGCGCCTTTCTTATCCCTGAAGAGATCGCACAATTAGTAGTCGATCACTCACTTCACCCACCACACCCACCCCCCACCCTCACCCTCACTCTCACAATGGATTCAAGATCAGTCTACTCTCGCAGTGTCCTCGCGCCCCATCAAGATCCAAGCGTGGAACCACGCACAGAACTTCAGTTGAAACTGAAGGAATTCGTTCTGGCCTTCCAACTCGACGGCTCCTACATCTACCGAGATCAAATCCGAGAAAATGTCCTGGTCAAGCAGTATTACTGCGATATTGACCTGGCGCACTTGATATCATACAATGAAGAACTCGCACATAGGTTGACGAGCGACCCAGCGAGCGTGATCCCTCTGTTTGAGGCCGCACTGAAACAATGCACTCATCGGATCGTCTTCCCCCACGAACCGGACATTCAACTCCCTCAACATCAACTTCTCCTCCACTCGTCTGTCTCTCACATCTCCATTCGAGACCTCAACGCCACCAACGTCTCACACTTGGTGCGAATCCCGGGAATCGTGATTGGCGCGTCGACACTCTCCTCGAAAGCCACCCTGGTAACCATCCAATGCCGGAGCTGTGAGGATGTGCGAACGATCTCCGTGGAAGGCGGCTTCGCAGGCATCACACTGCCGCGGACGTGTGGCAGGATTAAGGTCCCAGGTCAAGAGGCGGGCGATCCTTGTCCGATGGATCCATACTTCGTTGTGCACGAGAGCTCTCAGTTCATCGACCAGCAGATTCTGAAACTGCAAGAAGCCCCCGATCAAGTCCCTGTTGGCGAACTGCCCCGCCATATCCTCATTTCAGCAGACCGGTACCTAACGAACCGAGTGATCCCCGGCTCCCGATGTACCGTCATGGGTGTCTTCTCAATTTATCAGGCCAACAAGGGTTCAAAGAAGGACACTGCAGTCGCCATCAGAAATCCCTACCTACGTGCAGTGGGGATCTCAACTGACATTGATCACTCTGCCAGTGGCGCAACGTCTTTCTCTGACGAAGAGATCCAGGAGTTCGAGGAAATGTCTCGCTTGCCCGATCTCTATGAGCGATTTGCCCGCTGCATTGCACCCTCGATCTACGGCAATGCGGATATCAAGAAAGCCATCGCGTGTCTGCTGATGGGCGGGTCAAAGAAGATCCTACCTGACGGCATGAGGCTCCGAGGCGACATCAATGTTCTTCTCCTCGGTGACCCGGGTACGGCCAAGTCTCAACTCCTCAAGTTCGTGGAAAAGGTGTCACCGATTGCAATTTACACGTCCGGCAAAGGATCATCGGCAGCAGGTCTGACGGCCTCGGTCCAGCGAGACACTCAGACGCGCGAGTTCTACTTGGAAGGCGGCGCCATGGTCCTGGCTGACGGCGGCGTCGTCTGCATCGACGAGTTCGACAAGATGCGCGACGAAGACCGCGTCGCCATCCACGAGGCAATGGAGCAGCAGACTATCTCTATCGCGAAAGCGGGCATCACCACGATCCTGAACGCACGCACGTCAGTGCTGGCCGCGGCGAACCCGATTTTTGGCCGCTACGATGACCTCAAATCGCCCGGCGAGAACATTGACTTCCAAACGACCATCCTGTCCCGTTTTGACATGATCTTCATCGTCCGAGACGACCACGACAGGGCTCGTGACGAGCGGATTGCAAAGCACGTCATGGCCATTCACATGGGCAACCAAGGGGCCGAGGAGCGGGCGGAGTCGGAAATCCCAGTGGAAAAAATGAAGCGGTACATCACTTTCTGCAAATCGTAAGTTTCCATTTCTCTCTTGTTTGGCTTCGGAGAGGAGGAAGACGAAAGAAAACCAGCTAACCAAAAGCTCGAAAAAATCAGACGCTGCGCCCCCCGCCTCTCAGCCTCGGCGGCCGAGAAGCTCTCGTCACATTTCGTCTCCATCCGGAATCGGGTAGCGCAGGCTGAACGCAACAGCAACACACGGTCATCGATCCCCATCACGGTGCGACAGCTCGAGGCCATCATCCGCATTACGGAATCACTGGCCAAACTCACGCTGTCGCCGACGGCCGAGGAGCACCACGTCGACGAGGCGATCCGGCTCTTCCTCGCCAGCACCATGGACGCCGTCTCGCAGGGCGAAGGCGCAGGAGGCATCAACTCGAACCGGGAATTGATGGACGAAGTAAGTAAAGTGGAGGAAGAGCTGAGACGGCGACTGCCGATCGGATGGAGCACGAGTCTAGGCACATTGAGGAAGGAATTTGTCCAGGGCCGCGGATACAGCGAGGCCGCTTTGGCCCGGGCCCTGCATGTCTTGCAGAGGAGGGAGACGGTGAGGTTGAGGAGTGGCGGAAGTCAGGTGTATAGAAGTGGTGTTTGATGCGGTCGATTGTACGACTTGTTTTTTTTATGAATGGCAACGCCAATGACCTATCTTGGTGTAGATAGGGATGAGGTCGTGATGGTTGGAGGCTGGTTGTTAGTGAGCACAGTCCCCGAAGCCTCACTGGACGGAGAAATGATCAATGTATCTTTAGTATATCGGAGCCTGGGTCGAGGATAGCTACGGAGCACAGTATGACAAATTACACCTTCACCTTTTTGTCTCCACCTACTTACTCCTCCCAACTCTGCGGGTTTCAGTTGCAACTCCCAAGTATCTCGGTTCCTGTACAGGTCTAGAGCGAGCACGCGCCCGATCGAGATTCTCCCCCGCTGGTCCATTGCATTCTCGACTGGTATTGCAACCACCTGCCCCATTTGCCAACGTTGCACGGCATTGGAGGCAGGTTCGGATAGGCGGCTAGACTTGGGAACAGGGAAGAAATACTCCAAAGTGTGAGCACGGTGACTGCACGGCGAGGGCCGAGTTCAATCATATATTTTTAGTTGCCTGGAGAAGGCGCTCGGTCGATTATTGACGTAAAAAATCTGTGTAGCCAACAGGTGGTGTCGTTGTGGGGGACGTTTACCTTGATCCGAGCTATTGGGTCAAGCACTTGGGTTTGATCCGAAGTAAGAGACCCGCATGAAACCACACTTTTTGGTGAAACGATGGGGCTGGGACGGGAAACGGGAGTGTATATCCGGTCCCGGGTCAGTGTGTCTTCGAGATGGATCTCTTTCCCATGCAGGCGATCTTGTAGGGCACCAACGCCAAAGGATCAAACGTATCATTGTCAAGCTTGAGTATACATATGCCACGGGTGACGGGCGAGGGAGTCGTCTACGTCAAAGAAGGAGATCCATGACGTGGGAGCACGACACGAGTGGTCTATCCGGATTTGATGGCGACAAGGCTAGCTGAAGAAACAAGGGGCTTCTACCATGTTTGGCTGAAGAAATGCGATGATTGAAGCAGGAGACGCCTCGTATCGGCGATCGCTCGGAATATGACAGGTCAACAAAGCATGACGAGCGTGGTGCACCAAGCGAGGTGGCGGTCGAAAGGGGCTTGGCCAGCATGGAATGAATGCAAACCACTCTGTGGGTGCTCCAGGATGGGGATGCTTGTGGTACCGAAGTTGAAGCTCAGACCTGACCGCAGCTGAATACGAGCCGAGTGCTCCTGGGGACCATCGGGCGTGGGAATTGTGAACAAGGCCACTCGGTCATTGGGGCGGCTCTCCGGATGACGATGCACTTCGCGTAGGCCATGAAAGAGAGACAGGTTTCATGGGGGGAAGATGACCAGGCTGCGTCATGTCGATTAACGCCCCAAGAGCCGGCCCCCATGACCTGCTGTTGGCTGCACGATTAGATCTCGGTTGAGATCGGAATGCGTTGCAGGAGAGGGCGGACGGACGGAGATGCGGTGGGGGAGTGGGAGCCCGAATGCCAGGTCGGAGATGTGGTGGGGGAGTTGACGCATGAGACATCAACCACCAGGCCGGAGTGAGAAGGGAGTACGGAGGAGGCACGTAGGTCAACGGCAGCCACTGACAAGTTCCACAAGTTCCAAACCCAAGCCAAGTGTTCTGTACGAGCACCACCCAGCTGAATGCGGCGAAAGTGCGTGAAGGGTCCCAATCTCCGTGGTGCATGACATGGGGGAGGATCAGATTGCAGGGCAGCCACACGGAGATGTGTAACGAGGCGAGGATCTGAGTGATCAGCTAGGAAGGGGGTTTGGTTGGTATCCAATTGGTCTGGAACCCTTCAACGCGGCAGGCGAGGAGGGAATCTGGGAACTCCGGGCCTCGTGAGGTTCGCCGCAGGCGGTTGTGGTGGTGGGAGAGCGACGCCACCATGGCTTAGACAGAAGTTAACCTGCAGTTGACGCTCATGGCGAGCTGGAGTGCTAGCGAGATCCAGACGGGCTTCTCACGGCTGTCAGACGCTTAGCAGGTTGTCATGCAAGCTACGGTGCGCAAGCCGACGGCAAGTGGTCCCCAAGCACAGTCCTTTGCTCTCAGTCTGAGGCTTCCGTCGATCGTTCAGGAGACCGAATGCGGGGGCAGCGCGGGCGGCGCGGGCAACGCGGGCAACGCGAACAACGGCCGGGGCGAATGCGGTCGCGGACGTCTTCGGGCGCTCGAATCCTAGTAGTGGAGCGACGCCGAGAGACCACAAAGGAAGGAAGAACACAGCCACAGGACACACGGTATTCGGTTGCAGCGGCGAGACAGAATGCTAGTGAGAGGCGCAAATGCAGGAGGACCAGTCTGTCCAGGAGCTGCGGGGGAGGGTCCGGCTAGAATGGAATTCGATGGGCAGGATCGACGCGGTCGGTCCCTCAGCTGTAGGGTTATGGGGGACTCCGAGATTTGACTTTACAGGCAGCGCACAGGGGAGACGCCTGGAAGGAGACAGGTCGGCCGAGAGTGGTGGTCGACTGGTGGCCGTGAGCGGCAAAATAGAGTAGCTGCTAGGCAAGAAGCAGCAGGAAGTGAGGCCACAGCCTGAGTGAGGCCACCGCGAGGCCTTGCACTACTTACGGGCCGCTGCAGGCCACCGCGGGTGCGCAGGTGGCAGGCCGAGGGGCCACTGGTGAGCGACAGCCATCAGGACCAACTGACGCAGGGCCCGAGAGAGGCGAGAACCGCCCGGGGCCCTTCGGCCCTTCAGGCTTCAGGCTTCAGGCTTCACCTTTCACCTTTCACCTTTCAACCTTGCCTACCTACTAGTAGCACTAGCGCGAGGGCCGCCCGGGGCTAGTCCCAGACCAGATTCCAGGGTACCGAAAACCACACTCAACGTGCCCTGTGCCTTGCTCTAACGCTCTACTGCACACCCGTCCCTCGATCTCTCGATCACTCTATCACTCCCAACCTTTCCGGAACCATTCCTTGCGCCCCGTTCTACGACTCCCAGAGCTTGTCAATTGAACGACTTGAACTCCACTTTCTGCCTTGCTCGCTAGCACCTCCCTTCTCAAAGACTCCGAAGTCAGGCCCTGGAGAGCAATCGCTCGCCTATCTCTGGGCCCTTCCGTCGTGGCCCTCTTTGCATAATCTCTCCGTCTCTCCCACCTCCTTCCTAACGCGTCCAGTCGTCTAGTAGCATTCGTCAGCCCAGTCAATATATGTCATTGCACAAGGCCGTGGCGTCGGCGGTTCCGCAATGCTCTGCTGTCCACTCTATGCTTCACACTTTGTGTTTCATGCCCGCCTGGGCCCCGAGCCCTGACTGCACATTGCACAACCGCAGCTGACGAGGGCATTGCCTCATAACCGTGGTCCCAACCTTTCTAGAGCCAAACAACCTGTTCGGTTGCCCCTGTCCAATCCATCGTAGTCTTGCTGCTCCTAGTCTCACGCCCCTGGCGTTTCGCTTGCCGACGCCTTGCATTCGTCTTTCGTCTTTCGTCTATTGTCTGTCGTCCCAGGTGCTCGTCCAGCGTCCACTGCATCAGAAAGGCCGGTATACCTGGGCACTGGCGGCCTTGTTGCGGGTTACACCAGATCGCCGCAGCCGACTATCCTCTGTCACCTCGATCGGCCCGCCAACTTGTCAGTAGGGCCCAGCGCCGTGGACCAAGTGCCCCTCCCTTGTGATCCCATCATGCCAGAACAAAAAGTGGCGGGCCGGGGATGCAAGATGGCATCCGGCACATGCCTTGATGATCAACGCTCCCCACTCCCTCAGCCGTGTGGCGAGAATCCCGATGATACACATACTGCCAGGCTTCGAACCAGGCCTGCTGACAGACGCTGCGCACAATAGAAGTCGTGTTTGAGGACCTCAACCGAGAAACTCTACTGAAAAAGGCCTAACTTAATTGCTCAGGAGCTGTTGCTGGCCAGTGACCGCCTCACGCCGCGACTGTTTGCTGCACAGCCCTGCTCCCGGGGCCCCCAAGTGCGGCTATCAGGACAGAGTGCCTCGCCCAGATGTGCCCAGATGCTACAACTCACACCCTACATCTTACCCGGCGGCCAATGTATAGTGGCGGCAGCTCCCGGTGGCCCCTGGTCGCTCTCCCCCTTATCGCATCCCCCCTCTCTTCGAACGGTGGCGTCTGTTGTCGTCCGGACCAAGGCCCTCTTCCGCTTGGTCTGATTGTTTCCTGCCAGTGCCAGCGAGTGAACCTAGTCCTTGGCGAAGCTGTTGGTCGTAATGCATTCTGCACGCCTCCCGAGCGGGAAAGGGGAGGGAAGAGCCGTCTCCATCTCTGGCCCGTGCCCCTCCTGACCGTCTCGCTGATTCTTACGTTTGATAGGTCGCGTCTACATCAAGTGTTCTGGCCCTGCGCCCTCTCTCGCATCACATTTTAATCTGCCTCCATACGTCCCTCGGGCCATCCGCCGTGGCCTCAGCAAGCGGGTGAATGCAGCGTGGGACACGCAAGGGACTATCCACAAAGATCGGATGTAGGCATCAATCTTTCTTCTACAATCACCACCTCAGCACACCCATTCGAACCTGTATCAAATCTGCCACCTCGCTTGCAAAAGGACAATGCGCCAGGCTTTCTCTCCCAGACTTGAAAAGGCCCTTCACCCCCCCACCAGAGCGTCCTCCTCTATTTACACTATCCAGATAGCCTTGATTTCCACCTGGGTGAACAAAACCTTGTCATCAACGCCCCTCAGAGTGAGCCGGTAAGAGAGACAACCGCTGCACACCACTGCAGTCAGTTAATGACCTCGACAGCCTGTCCGCCTACGCCGCTACGAGAAACCATTTCACGTCGAGCACACCACATCCGGCCCATCCAACTCGTCAGAGCTTCAAGATTTTTAGCAGCCACAAGACCAACCTTTAGGATGGAGCTCACCGTAGCGCCCCCTTCCACAATCGCAGCCGGGATTGCACTTCCAACACCCCTTGTTGTGACTTTTTCCGCGACAACGAAGGACCTAGGACAAGAGCAGGGTGCAAGAATGGTCTTGCCAGATTTGAGTGGATCCTGGGCTTTCCTTTCTCTCACCACGCCCGATATGACGGAAAATCTAGCGCCACCTGAGAAGGACATCCTTCATGGCAGAACGGCAGACTCGATCCATCCAGTCCATCGAGAGCAGGACGGGGACCGATCAATCGTCGCGTACGCCACGTTCTCAGAAATCCGGATTACCCAACCAGGTCGTTATCGTTTCAGAGTGACCCTCATTGACATGGACGGGTAAGAGTCAGGCCGAATTGACATACATTTCGTGCTAACGCCTCCAGTGTATTCTTGGGAGACAACGCTGGAAGAGCCGGCACAGTTATGCCTTCTCTACACACCCAAACTTTCGATGTGGTGGAAGGAGGCGACCATCGATGCTGTGGTAAGAACAACTCGCCGACGACCCAAGCCATTGCTAAGCCAATTAGATAGCAAAATCGATGATATTATGGACCAACTTCGATCCGTCGGCATCGACTGTTAGGGGAAAGGGTCGAGAGTTGTGAGGCAGAGAAAATACGATGTCGGCCAACACCGTCGATTGTATCATTTAGGTTTCATCCATGTCAGCGCAGGGGATTGCATTTAATCGAGGAGGAAGATATCAGGGACGGATGCTTTTGTTAGTGATATGTTTTGACGTTGACCTTGGAATATTTGAAACACGCTTTAGTCAAGCTACAGAGTACGAGGTTGAGAGTGACCGGCAGGCATTTACAGTCTTTTGAGCCGGTTTCAAACGAGAGGGAGCTTCCCAAAAACCGATTTGAGCGTGCCCACCCGAAATTCTACCGCGAGATCTGAGGTCTAATCAAGGTGCGAACCTTGCACCCAAACGAATCTGAGATGCCGATCTTGCGAGGCAACGGCTCGGAAGCTAGTCAATAGCGTGTCTCGTCCTCGAGGCTTGGTTGGGGCTGGATACCAGCGAAGCTGCACTAAGCCTCAGAGACGGGGAGGACTGGAATTGCCGAGAAGACCAAAACGAGAACCCAGGAAAGGCGGTCGATAGTTCATGTTGCACGGTCCGACCTCGATAGCTCTTGAGCCCGTAGCAGGAAGTGGCCCTGGAGTCTCGCCTTTACCAATAGGTAGGTAAGACGAGATCTCATTATTGAAGTAGATACAATCTATCTTGGCTCGGGCTCCAAAAATAGGCAGGTGTATCCCTAGTTCGTAATGTTTGTCTGTGACCAGGAATGTTTCCTCAACCTTGTGGGATGCCTTGGGGAATGCCTTGAGGGATGCCTTAGACGGAGCTTCAATCGCCGACCGGTCCTCAGTCACGTGACACACGCGACCCCACGTGACTCAGCCCTAAGGGTTTCTGTTTTTGTCTCCGTTGCGGCCGTGCTTCGTTCCTCGTTCCTCGTTCCTCCCTGTGATTGGCCGATGATCAGCGCCTCTGTCCTACTACTAAGGTAAGGACCCGCGCCCGTTGCCTGTTTCAACTTTGAACCACATCCTTTTGCCGTGCCTGCGCCCCAGGCCAAAATACTTCTGCTTCCTTGCCTGCGTTGGGCCGTTTGTTGGCTGTCGACCTCAACAGCGTCCATCCTCACGGCACCGGGACGATGCCGACTTCCCCCATTCACTTCTTCCACTCTTCTCATCCGACCCCGAGCATGAACATCGTACCTCTCAGACCCTCTCTCCTCACATGCTCCTGCTAGTGCCCGCCCTGGGGAACGTCGTCGCCACGCCCATACCCCTCGTCTCAACGTCTCCCCTCCGCCCCAGAAAGCCAGCATGACAGGCTCGCAGCCTGCGCCCTCGAGCGCGTCTCACCGACACCCTCTTTCTCAGCCAGACCAGAATGAACATCCTGAAAACCAGTTCCCTCCCTCTCGAGATCAACCGAAAGATGGCCACCCTTGGGCGGACCTTCGCGCCCGGTTGGCTCCGCCCATCCAAACATCTCTTGTCAACCCGATGGACCCATCCTCGTACCACTACCACCACAATGCTCGAGCCTTTGAAGCCAACCAGCAGGCCACATCCCACAATGCACATTTGGGTGCCTCTCCTGCACAATCTCTTCAGTTCCATCATGACACCGCACACCTCTTGAGTGGCCTTCATATCAGGACTGATATCAACGTCCCCAAACGGTCGGCGTCCACCTACTCCGTTGATTCGGAGACACGGCTTCGATCAAGTGCTTCTGCGTCGAGTCTACCACGGCGTGTCCCCAGTGTTCGCGCACACCTGCATTCTTCAGCTGGCTCTGTCTCTCCTGGTACTATCATTTCATCACCCCAAATAGCTGCGATGCTCGATATCACACCCCTACCTTCCCCCACCATCGGACCCTTTGAAACATGGAAAGCCTTGTCTCGGACCAGATCTCGTGCTTCCTCTATCTCTTCCTTGAAAGCAGAAATCCCCCCTCCGGCATATCCTTCAACGACCTTGTCGCCGGGATCTCCTCGTCGTAAGGGTTACCCAGGCCTCAAACATCCCCCTCCGCAGTCGAATGCCTCTGAAGATTCTCCCATTGACGACTCACGCACTAGAAGCGTCAGTGAATACGTACCCGCAGCCCTGGCCGTGCAAAAGGCTCGAAATGTGGCTGTGTCAACCGCGGGAGGACCATCTGATAATGCTAAATCTTCCACTGCTATGCATCGTGAGGAGTACCTCGGGGCTCAAAGAGGTTTGATGAAAGCAGGGGCTGGACCTCCAACCCCACCCCGGACTGCCGATGACATGGAAGGCAACCATGAGGATGAACCAGCGCCCAAGCGACCCAAACTCGAGGTATTCAAGGTCAGAAGCATTAGCAAGGGCGAGCCTAGATCTTATGAGGCCGTCCGACAGCTAGGCCAAGGCACATTCAGTAAAGTCTATCTAGCCATGCGACAAGTCGCCAATTCTCGGAAAGACAGCGTTGACTATAGGCAAGACAGCGTAAACATGGCCGGGGTGAAAGCCCGATCCAGAAGGTTGGTCGCCGTGAAGGTGGTGGAACATGGCCCTGCCGGCGGTGCAGACGCAGAAAGGATCGAAGTGGGACTGAAAAGGGAGGTTGAACTCTTGAGGTCTGTCCAGCACCCTTCACTGGTACACCTGAAAGCTTTTGGCACCGACGGCGGTGCGCGTGCACTACTCGTGATGAATTACTGCCCAGGTGGAGATCTCTTTGAAGTTGCAACCAAGCACCGAGAGGTCCTAACGCCAACACTTGTTCGACGAATCTTCGCCGAGCTAGTTTCGGCTGCTCGGTACCTCCATCAGAAATTTATTGTCCACCGAGACATCAAGTTGGAAAGTGGGTATAGTGCATCCTGCTTTCATTTTTCGGGCACTGACCACAATAGACGTCCTGCTTAATATCCCAGCCCGTGTCCATTCCGATGTCCCTGACTGGCAAACGCTGGACCGGGCGGTGGTGACATTGACGGATCTCGGCCTGTCACGTCGAATCCCTGAACCACCTGAAAGCCCTCTCCTCACCACGAGATGTGGAAGTGAGGATTATGCTGCCCCGGAAATCCTGATGGGGCAGCCCTACGATGGTCGCCAAACCGATGCTTGGGCGTTGGGCGTTCTCTTGTACGCCTTAATCGAAGGCAGGCTGCCTTTCGATCCTCTCCCTGGTGCACGAGGAGACCCTGCCACACTCAGAGCAAGAACCCCCCACCGGATCGCTCGATGCGAATGGGCCTGGGTAAAATACGGTGATGAGGATGGCGAGTGGGATCGTGAGAAGGGCCGAGAATTCCAAGGAGCGGCGGAATGTGTGGACGGGTTGTTGAAGCGAAATACACGGCGCAAACCACTGGCGGAGATTCGGGATCTGCAATGGGTCAGGGAAGGGATCAAAGTGGATGGAGGTCTTCGCTGGGTTGAAGAAGAACTGTAAAAACACGTGTCCGTTTCCTCGGGAGGTTGGTTCCGAATCATTGCGTCTGATCTTATCGGGAAGATGGAAATGAAAATGGAAACAGAAACGGAAACGGAAAATGGGAATTGGAACGGGAATGGGAATGGAACGACGGGGACACTTTCTGGTTGGCTAGAACCAACCAGCGACACTCAAATCCATTAGGTCATTGGCCTGTAGGATAGCAGGAGTATGCAAAGCAATGACAGTAGATGTAGAACATGTAAGTTTAGCGGGGGAAGAATCCGCATTGGCGGACTAGGTGCCTGTATCTTCAAGCCTGTATCTTCGAGATCGGATGGTTGAGTTCAAGGCAGCGACTGAGAAATTTGGGCTACGAATTACTTATTGTTACAACATTTGATCAAGCGACTGTAAGAATTCCTCGAGTGTTACTATGCTTGGTAATGGTAACTCAACGGTCACGCCTGTTGACGCAGTCTTCGATGTCTGTATCATACCGCTCGTCGGGTACGGAGATACAATACCGTACCATAAGCAATACCACAGCCGGGTATTATTGAACAGGTGCCGGAACGGCGTTAGGCTCCCCGCCAATTGCGGGAATCAGTCGAATTATTTCCACTCCCATTGGCTGCACGCATGTCGGCGACCGCGGCAACAATTTTGAAGGAGTCTTTAGAATTCATAAAGTGTTGACCGCACCGCAGACCACAGACCACAGACCTGCAGCGCCCACTCGACGCCTTCTCGACAACTGCTGGACAACCAAGGCGAGTTCGATCAAAGCTCTCAAGCCTCTGCTCAAGCCGAAGGGTGTTACGGGTGGACGACGTGGAACTCTCCCGGTTGGAATTTCCAATCGCCGTCACCGCACTGTGACTTTTACGGGCTGACCTTCACTGCGCCGACGAGCCCAGGTCGCCAAACCCAGCATGAAGACCTCCATGGCTTTCAGAAGCTTGCGCTTGAAGCAGGCGACCTCTCGCATATACAGCCATCCCGCGTAAGTGCCTTTCCCATCCTCCACAGTGCTCTTTTACTCACACGTTCTAAAGTCGATCATTTTCATCCTCCCACCGTCGGCAAGATGACACGGATAGTGCAGGCCTCAATACCGTTTCGAGAAAGATCACCCAGCCGAAGTCGCAAGGGGCCTCACAGGCCATGTTATACGGTACAGGCCTGAACGAAACCGACATGAACAAAGCCCAAGTGGGTATCTCGTCGGTCTGGTGGACGGGCAATCCGTGCAACAAGCACCTGCTTGATCTGTCCAACATAGTGAAAAAGGGGGTGGACGATGCCGGCTTGGCGCCGATGCAGTTCAACACGATTGGAGTCTCGGACGGGATATCCATGGGCACGACAGGCATGCGGTACAGTTTACAGTCTCGAGAAATCATCGCGGATTCAATAGAGACGGTCATGCAGGGACAGTGGTACGATGCCAACATATCTATCCCGGGCTGCGACAAGAACATGCCGGGCGTGATGATGGGTATTGGACGCGTCAACCGGCCTTCGCTCATGGTCTACGGAGGTTCGATCAAGGCTGGATGCGCGTCGACGCAAAACAACGCCGATATTGACATCGTGTCGGCCTTCCAGGCGTACGGCCAGTTCATCGCCGGGGAGATCAACGAGGAGCAACGCTTCGACATCATCCGCCACGCTTGCCCAGGTCAAGGCGCATGCGGAGGCATGTATACGGCCAACACTCTTGCGTCGGCGATCGAGACCCTGGGCATGACGCTCCCCGGCAGCGCGTCCAACCCAGCCGACTCGCGGGCCAAGCAGCTGGAGTGCCTGGCGGCAGGCGGGGCGATCAAGAACCTGCTCAAACTCGACCTCCGGCCGAGCGACATCATGACGCGCCAGGCGTTCGAGGACGCCATGGTGTTGGTCATGATCACGGGAGGCTCGACGAACGCCGTGCTGCACTTGATCGCCATGGCCGACGCCGTGGGGCTTCAGCTGACCATCGACGACTTCCAAGTCGTATCAGACAAGACACCCTTCCTTTCGGACCTCAAGCCCTCGGGCAAATACGTCTTCAACGACCTCCACGCGATCGGTGGGATCCCGACGCTCCTGAAATTCCTCATCAAAGAAGGCGTCGTCAAAGGCGAGCACATGACGGTGACAGGGCAGACGTTGAAGAAGAACGTCGAGGCGGCGCGCGATTTCCCCAGCGACCAGACCATCATCAAACCCTTTTCGCAACCCATCAAGGAAACGGGCCACATCCAGATCCTCCGCGGCACCCTCGCTCCGGGAGGATCGGTGGGCAAGATAACGGGCAAGGAAGGGCTCAAATTCACGGGGACCGCCCGAGTGTACGACGCCGAGGATCTATTCATTGAGGCGCTGGAGCGCGGCGAGATCAAAAAGGGTGAGAAGACCGTCGTGGTCATCCGCTATGAAGGCCCCAAAGGCGGGCCCGGCATGCCCGAGATGCTGAAGCCCAGCTCCGCCATCATGGGCGCTGGTCTGGGCAAAGACGTGGCCCTGATCACCGACGGACGCTTCTCGGGAGGTTCGCACGGTTTCCTGATCGGCCACATCGTGCCTGAGGCTATGGAGGGCGGGCCGATCGGGCTGGTGCGCGACGGCGACACGATCGTCATCGACGCCGAGACGCGCCGGCTGGATTTGCTCGTCGACGACGACACCTTGAAGGTCCGGAGGGTCGAGTGGGAGAGCAACAAGCCCAAGCCCCGGGCCACCAGGGGCACGTTGGCCAAATACGCCAAGCTGGTCAGCGACGCCAGTCACGGCTGCATCACCGATCGGGAGGACGTGTTGGACGTCCATTCTTGATTATTATTATTGGTGGATTCCGCGATCGACCCGTGAACTCACCTGCCGCCGCCGGCACTCAATCTTTTCCTCGGAGCCACTCAGAGAGAGAGAGAGAGAGAGAGAGAGATCCAGCAGCCCTCTCTTGCGTCAATCATGATGATCACCATCAGAGCTGGCTGCACCGGCTGACAGACGGGACGGACGAACCGGGGGGAACCACCCTGTGGTATGCATGCGTGGGCCAGTCACACGGACCGAAATCAAAACGGACACAGTTTGCCGTAATATGCATCAATCACCAGTACATAAGAACCAGCCCACACACACCCCGACCGACTTAACCCATGTACGGAATAAAACAATGTTTGGAACACGACAGGTGGAGAGAACAGAGAGGGGTGGAGAGAACCATCATCGTTATCATCATCATCATCATCATCATCATTATCATTATTATCCAACCAGAAAAAATCCAACTCCTAGGAACGGTTGGCCGCGGCCACCAACACACGACGGGGATTGCATAAGTCGCCGACGTACTCGGACTTAAGGTCTTTGTTTTGCCCGCCTTAGGTCCGGGAAACCCCTAATTCCCAGCGGGACTCCCGTCCGCACTAGGTATTAGTCTTACCCAGTACATACATCCGTATCCGTCCTGTCGCTGTCCGTCGTACTCGGTACCAACAGTAGTAGTACAGTCATCCGGATTCCACAAACGTGGGGACTTCTTGCCGGAACGAAGGATGGGCTATCAAGGGCGTCTTTTTTTTGGGGGGGACCGTGAATTCCTGCTTGGTTAGTTGGACTTGTGAACTGAACTGATGGACTTGTCAATTGTCAGATTTGTGAACCATGTATTTTGAGTAGAAACAAGACAAAAGCACCGAAAACCATAAAACCACAAGACACGGAGAAGTGATTCATTCAGGTCCTAATAATCTATGGATTCATGCTTCTGGCCCAAAAAGGCTTCTTATGTCCAATCATGCAAATGCTCCCCATGTCCGCCCATGCTATGCCGTTCCGTCTATTGCCCAGGGTCTGAAAATCAGGTATTAATGCTACACGATCGGCCGTCAAATGTCTCGTCATTCTCTCCAACGCCCTGGGTCGGTGATGAAGGATCCCCATGAAGAAAAAACACAAAGTAGGAAGATAAGTCTGTGTCGCAACCGACCCCGAAAATCAAGCGGCGCCACCGACCTTGACTTTCCCCTTGATGCTCTCCCAGCGGGGCAGGAACGACAGCACAAAGGCGGCGCAGGCACAGGCGATACAGATGGCAAAGGGCACGCGCAGGCCAACCATGTAGGCGTCGAGAATGCCGCTGATCTGGTCGGCGGAGAAGATATTGCGCAGGTCCGAGGCGCCCGTGACGATGACCTGGGCCGGGTTGACGCCGGGGGCCTTGGAGGGCAGTTCGTGAAGCATCTTGTTGGTGAAGCCGGCTTGGGCGGCTGAGATGAAGACGGCGCCGCCGATGGTCTGGAAGAACAGGATCAGGGCCGTCACCGACGAGATGTCCGAGGGTTTGACGATGGCTTGCGCGACCATGACGGGGACCTGGAAGACCAATCCCAGGCCCATGCCGACGAGAGCCTGGTAGCCGATCCACTTGCCCGACGGGCTGTCGATCTCGAGGGTGTAGATCAGCCCGGCGCCGACCGAGGTGATGATGGAGCCAAAGGCCAGAACGGGGATGTGTTGGCCCCAGACGGTCAGGAGTCCGCCAGAGATGACGGTGAAGACGCTGGCGCCCAGGACGAGCGGGAGATTGTCGATGCCGGATTTGGAGGCCGAGACGCCTCGTGTGGCCTGGAAGTAGATGGGGAGATAGTACAGGAGGACGAAGAAGGTGCTGGCGATCAGGAAAATGAAGACAGCCATGACGCCGATGGTCCGGTCCTTGAGGAGTCGGCCTTGCAGCAAGGCACGGTCGCCTTGGAAGTATTCAATCACGGCGAAAGCGATGACGAAGAGGCCAAAGAGAACAAGGAGGGCGATCACACTGCCGTTGGACCAGGGCTTGGTCACACCGCCCCACTGCATGGACAGCAGGTAGCAGATGATGGCGGCCATGATGGTGAAGGTGCCCGGGAAGTCCATCTGGAGGCACTTCTCTTTCCAGGTGGCGGGATGGGGCCGGGCAGCGGCGGGGGTGCGGAAGAAGATGAAGATGATGGCCGCCGCGACTCCGCCGATGGGGAGGTTGATGTAGAAACACCAGCGCCAGGTCAGATTGTCGGTAAAGACACCTCCCAGCAGGGGCCCGATGACCGAGGCGATGCCAAAAGTGGCGCCCACGACGCCGGTCAAGGCGGGTCGTCGTGCGGGCGGCGCGGAAAAGGCGATGATGGTGTAGGAGCCCGAGGAGATGCCTGCACCGCCGACGCCGGCGACCGCTCGGCCAACGATGAGGGTGGTCGAGTTCTGGGCGACGGCACAGATCAAGGAGCCCACCTCGAAGACGAAGATGCTGGCCAGGAAGGAGGTCTTGAGGGGGAAGTATTTGTAACACTTGCCCCAGGTGGCCTGGAAGGAGCCGACGGTGAGGAAGAAGGCGCTGCCATACCAGCCGACCTGGTCCAGCGAGTGGAACTGGTCGGTGATTCTCGGGATGGCCGTGGCGACGATGGTCATGTCCAGCGCAACAAGGAAGACGCTGCCGGAGAGGGCGACGAGGATCATGGCCAGGGGGAAGGCGGTCGGGTAGTCAGAGGTGTTGATGCGGGACAGTTCCCGTGCGAGATCGTCATCGTCGTCTTCGATCTCGACCTCGCCGCCTTTCTCGTTCTCGTTCTCAATGGTCACGGAGCGAGCCGAGTTGGAGCGGCTGACGGCGATGTCTTGCTCCTTCCCATCCTGGATGACGGGGAGATGCGGTTTGGACACGTCCGTGAGCGAGGTGGCGGCGGAGGTGTGGGACGACGGAACAGCGCTGGTGGGAGCCATGGTGAGTGAGGGAGAGACCAAGAGACCAAGCTATGTCGGGTTCCTGCACTTGAAGGTCACGGGGGGATTGAGTCGCGGAGTTGGGAAAGGGAGAGGAGCGGAAAAGGAGAGAAGCATTGGCAATATATGTAGTCCATCCGCGCTCGAGTACGGATACGCCGATGGGGGGAGATATTGCGAGAGAGTCATGAAATGGATGGGCTCCATGCCGCAACAGGGCGCCTGAGGGTAGCGCGCTGAGGGTAGGGGTGGTAGGGGTAAACCCCTACGAGGAAGAACCAGTCCCGCCGTGACGTTAGGACCGTGATCCACCGGCGAATCACACATGGCGAGGTCGTTCGTCCGGTGGTGTCAGAGTTGGCGATACAAGGTGTCTGGCACGGTCTGTGAGCAAGAGGAGATAAGCAAGCTCCGGGCGGTGGGAGATTCATCCGAAGTCAGAGTTTTCCCCCGTTATGACCCTGTTCAGGCGGGAATGCGCCCCTGGCATTCGTCGAGAGCTCGTAGAGTTGCAAGTGGACCTCCGGCGTCGTGGGCCTGATACCCAAGTCAGCAGAGCCCACCGAGCCCGCGAGAGCCCATAGCGGAGGCGAAAAGACAAGGCTGATCAGGCTGCGCGCCATGGGAAATTCCATCAGGAGTCGAGTGTGATCCAGTGATTCAAGCGTGAGCCAAGCGTGCCCGGCGACAGAGATTTCCGACTTCCGGGTGGAATCTCGGGTGTTAGCTCGGTCGCTCGTTACCCAGTACAGGTATGTACTGGGTAGTATTAGTCCAAGCCTAACGTGAAGCAAAGACCAGGGCATGCTTGGCGAGCCTCTCAGCATCTACTGGTACATACCCAGGAGTACTGGGTCCTGGGTCCTGGGTCCTGGGTCGTGGTACTCGTATTATTCAGCACCCACCAGGCTACCACGCCAACAAACGCCCATCGCCTTGTCGGCCTGTCTTCGGTCGAGATTCTAGGCTGAGCTTGGCGGAGGCTGACCGCCCGGCCGAGCCACGGACGAATCTCCAGGACAAACCGGACAAACAGGACCAAAACGCGCGCTGTCTGACAGACCAGTTATCCGTCGTGGCCCACGTCCAGCAACCCAGGTGCAGGCGTGGTGCAGGCCAGCTCGACCGTGTCAGACTGTCGTGGCCATCCGTGCCATCCTCTGGCCCGAGCCTGCACATGACGATTATTCAGCCGGCCACCTGCGCCTGTGCCTGCGCCTGTGCCTGCGCCTGCGCCTTCGGTCGCCAGCTCCGTACTTCCAAAACAGCATCCTGAAACTCCTCCCTTTCCCAGCACGGCATCCGGAACAGTCTGTCCCACTCTCCCACTCTCCCACTCTCCCAAGTTGTCCTTTGGGAATCGTGACTCTGTCGGAGTCTGTCTCCATCCAAATCCATCGGTCCCGCCAATCACATCCGCCGCTCCCTCTCACGCCGCCTCCGATCGGTAATCAACAATTTGTGCCCTGGTGCTCTCGCTCACATTCCCACGAGCTGTGTGGTCAGTGGTGAGAGCTCGACGGTCGGCAATCGAAACAACGCTGCTGCCTGCGTTGGCCACGGTCTCGCCCTTTTCTGAGGCTCCCTCCCCATATTCAGTCCTGTCCGCCATCTCCTCCTCCGTTTGTCCTCGACCGAATCTCCGTCCTTGAATCCCTCCAATCACAATGTCCCACCCGCCCAGCACCTCGTCCTCCACTTCCCCGTACTATGACTTGGGCACCACCTCCGACCACGCACAAGGGCCGGCGAGGAAGAAGATGAGAAAGGGCACAAAGAGTTGTCTGGAGTGCCGCCGGAGGAAAATCAAATGCACCTTCGAGGCCGGGAGGCCCGCCGTCTGCAACGAGTGCTATGCCAGAGGCTCCACCTGCATTGACCAAGAACATGGCGATATCCAAACATATGCGCAGACCGCCACCGACCAGTCGTCCTACAGCCTGAGGGAACGAGTCTCCCAACTCGAGGACCTGGTCAAACAGGTCCTGTACCGCCTGCCCGAAAAGGATGCCAACGGCGACCCCGTCGACTCCCCCTCGTCGCAGCAGGACAAAGACCATGTCGAGGCCCAGGCCGCCGAAGTCTTGAAGAGCCTGAGGAGTTCTCTGCGCCAGGCCGATCCCAAATCCATCGAAGAATCCATCCTTCTGCCGGGCGGCCTGCGTGACGACGCTCCTGCCTTGACGCTCTTTGACAATGCAGTCATCGAACGGAAACAAAGCCAGCCCGTCGTCTCGCGCGCCCAATACAACAAGACCAAGACCCTCCTCGCCGCCCTGAACCGATTATTACCCTCGCCTCATGACTTGGACATCATCCTGGATTGCTCCTACGAATGGTGGGCCATCTGGAAGAAGATGTTTCCCGAAATCACAGACAGTCGCTGCGAGACCATCAAAGAATCCGTCTCCCACTCCTTGCGCACCGAGAAGCCCGCCGAACTGGCCAAGATCATGCTGTGTATAGCCATCAGTATCCATCAGCTACCCGAGGATTTCGATTGGTCTCGTTTGAGTATCAAGGAGGAACCGGCTTCTTTGATGGAGAGATATATTACCACGGTTGACAAGCTGATCACTTCCGACGATGAAATTGCCGCCACCCTGGATGGAATCGAGTGCATGATGCTCGAGGCCAAATACCACGTCAACATGGGCCGCCCACGGCGAGCCTGGCTTCTCTTCCATCGAGCCATCGCATTTTCTCAGCTGCTCGGCTTTCACCGACTGGCCGCCCAGCCGGACACGTCGGCTCTCGATTTCCAGCGCTCAATCAATGTCTGGCGTCATCTAGTCCTTGGGGACAGGTACCTGTCCTTACTTCTCGGTCTCCCCTACTCCGTCTCGGATAACTTTGTCACTCCCTACATCCCAACCTCTGGACCAAAGCCAGAAATGCTCAGTGTAGGAGAAATGTACGTCGGTAAAATGCTCCATGTGGTGTCCCGAATCGTGGACCGAAACCAAAGTGTCGTTCCCATGGGCTATTCCGCCACTCTCCGGCTGGATCAAGAATTGGAAGAATTGTTCGCCGCTCAAGATCCCACCTGGTGGTCGACCGATTATTTCCCGGGCGCGACCGCCGAAGAGTACTTTGATCGTTTGCAGGCACAGTTCTTCCATCACCAGGCCAAAGTTCTCTTGCATATGCCATTTATGCTTCGGGCCTCGGCCGACAAAAGATATCGCATCTCCCATACCGCGGCTTTGGAAGGCGCGAGGGAAATGATCCGAGTGTACGAAGCGTTGAGAACCAACAAAGCCGTGGGGCCATACGCCTGCAAGCTGGTCGACTTTCAATCCTTCACGGCAGCAATGCTTCTTCTGTTGAATTTGTGCGGCTACTCGCAACAACATCGCGGTGTCGACGCCCAACAACCCGATCTCGAACAAGACCAGAAAGATTCCGCGCTCATCGACCAGACCATCGCTCTACTGAAGGAAGCCGCCAAAGAAGCAGGCGGTGTCGTCGCCACGCAATGTGCACAGGCTCTTGAGATGCTAGCTCGCGTCCGACAAGGCTGCACCGAGGATAATGCAGCTGCATGCTCTACCTGTCAAGTCTCAATTCCTTATTTTGGGACCATCTCCATCGGCTTGGGGAAGCAGTTTGTCCCCATCAAGCCGGGCACCTATGCTGAAACTAGACCAGCCCAACCATTCAACGCTGCCACCTCAGCTGCCGGCGTTCCCACCACCGGACTTCCCACTCCACCGTCGATTTGCTCACACAGTACTCAACAGTCACCACTGTCGGCAACGCTTGACCCGCCCTCGCGACAGCAAGCCATCCGGCCGCCCATCTACGAATCGACCGCTTACATCGCCCCGGGCCTCGACCAGCCCTGGCCTGACAACAACGGCAACCACAATAATGACGACGCCTTTGTCACCTTTGACAGTTTCATGGCCCTTCCTCCGCAGCCGACGGATTTCCCGTCCGCAGGCAACACGACAACCAGCTCCGGATTCACGCCGCAGCATCAAGCCCAATCGCCCTTTTCCGGCGCCAACATTGACTACAGCTCGACCATTGCGACCGGCGGGCTCGTTCCGTTGACCAACCAGGCTTTTCCCTTTGGAAACTTCCCCTTCGGCCAGACCGGTGGCGATCTGGACCAGGGCTGGAATTGGTTCGGCGTCGACGCGCCCACCATGCCATGATGCCATTGTACTTTACGGATATACATATGTAAACAATAGATGCGGAGAATGAGACCCGGACGGAGGCGCCGTTGCCCGATTGTTATGGGCGATTGGAGGCTATCACGCCCATGGTGTCCAGGCTGTCCAGGCTGTCGATGAACAGGACGGAAAAGCAAATGTAACGAATGACTTGAGTATGACGGTACGTCACGACGACGAAATCAGGATTGGGTTGCAAAACGATGAAGTAGCCAATAATCCCATCTTCTCTTGATGAATGTGGCATAACCGCCACGGTGGTCGGGCTTCTTCAAAGCGAGGGAGGAGCAGTCTTTTATAATACACATAATCACACCTCGCGAGTCTCCATCAACACCCCATTGGAAGCCAAAGGTCTACCTCATAGGAAGCTAAGGGTCTGTCGGTTTCAGTTTCAAGTTTGTCCCTCTCATATTCTCGTGCATTGATTACTATCTATCTAGTCTTCGTGTATTAATACTTCCCCGTCTATCCAGGATCGTCTTTTGTGTCCTTTGGGGTCTTTTGTCTCATGTTTGTCCGTCTCTCTCATGGAGCCGTCGGATCGTCCAGTCATAATCTCTGTGAATTCGTTGCCGACTTCTTTCGTTCGTTCGTTCGTTCGTTCAGTAGCTCCCCCCTCTCCCCCGAGTCCCAGTCCCCTCTTGTGCGGTCCAGTTCAGTCCACTCCACTCCAGTCCACTCCAGATCAGTTCCCATTCAATATTATTAGTAGCGGTGTGTAATCCCTTCCATCCAAAAGTCCAACAACGGCCAGAGTCCCCGAACCTATCTGGCTCTTAGACCAATCAATGCCCGGCCCCTGCCCCCGCGCCGTTCATATATATGCATTTCGCTGTAAAAAAGATAAAAATACACTGGTTGTAACCCCAATCGAAAAAAAAAACCCGAGGTTGCTGTTGTCCGTTCGTTCGTTCGTTCGTTCTTGGGGTATCATGATGCTGTCTGAGCGCCATTTTTGGATTCGACTCCAACTGTTGAAGAAGATGTAGAAAATGTAGAAAATGTAGAAAATGTCGTGGGTCGAAAATTGTTGTTGTCGTTGTCGTCGTTGTGATCGTGTCCAGATCCAGTCGAGTCAAGCGTGACCGACTGGACCATGGTCGATGTAATTGGTGGTCCGGGAGAGTGAGAACGAAAGAAGGGCGAAGCGTGTGTTCATCACCAGAACCACCTCTTCACCCAACCGCCGCCTCCGCCGCCGCCTCGTCCACCTCCCCAACTGTTACCACCACCACCGCTGCTGCTGCCGCCGCCGCCGCCAGCGCCCCAGCTCCAGCTGCCAGTGCCGCTTCCTGTGACGGTGGTCATAGTTCCGCCGCCGCCACCTGCTGAATTGGGAGATGCAGCCGGCACCGGCGCGTTGGTGGTGGCGGGGGGCGCCGAGGTTGCTTGGATGGTGGCGAATGTGGTTTGGATGGCGGTGGTCGAGGTGAAGGAGAAAGAGGCCGAGGAGAAGGGAACACTAGATGTTCCACCCGCCACGGTGGCGGTGGAGCCGCCGGGGACGTTGTATGTCGTCGACGTGGTGAAGCTGGAGAATGCGGTGGCCGTGGTGCTTCCTCCCGACACGCCAGGGACTGTCGCGGTGGATGTTGTTGGCGTTCCCGGTGTGGTGGACGTGGCCGTCGCGACGCCGTTGGAGGTACTGGTGGTCTGCCCGCCGTTACCCGAGGCTGCGCCATTGTCCGTATAGACCTTTAGGCTATTGATGAGCCAGTACGTCTCGGTGAAGGCGGTGGGGTTGTTCTGGACAAAGGCTTGGCAGGTACTCGCCTGGCCGGAGCAGGTCGAGTCGGTGGACCAGACGCCGCCGGCCCAATCGCCACAGAAAGTAACGTCGAAGACGAGCGATTGGTCCTTGACCTTGTCGTCAATGTCGCAGTTCCCCGTGAACTGGCCCTGCGGTAGGCCCCAGCCGGACGGGTCGGGGTTCCCGCTGGTGATGTCGGACGGGATGGAACCGCGGCCGAAGAACCAGATGCTGATGGCGTCGCTCGTCCACTCGGTGGCGTAGACGCCGCCGCCCTGGGCGTTGAACCCGCTGCCGAAACTGCCGTCGTCGCCGCTGCGGATCGAGCATCCGGCGTTGGTGGCCTGGTTGGCCGCGTTGACGTCGCAGCTGTCCGTCTCCAGCGAGCCAGAGAAGCCGCCCGTGTTGGTGATGGAGCAACCGGAATCCGTGTGCATGGCCATGTTGTTGGACGCCTGGGCGTTGACGCCCTCGATTATGTCGATTTCTCCGTTGTATGGCCAGTTGGGCCCCAGCATCCAGAATGCCGGCCACGTGCCGCATGCACCGGCCGGCATGTGTGCCAGGTCCAGGATGATGAGCCCGTGGTTGTATGACTTTGTGCTGCTGATTCTTACACTGTCTCGACCGCTGCCTGAGGCCGTGTTGGTCGAATCCACCCCGATGTACACGGCGCCGTTTTGGATCTGGTATAGACCTGAACTTTCAGCCGTCGATTGGTCGACGTAGTTGACGTATCCGTTGGTGGGATCGGCGCCCTGCGCGATTCAACATTAGCATTGGCTTTCTGCGGGACGGACATGAGATGCTCACCGTGAAGAAATCAAACATGCTCGCAAAGGATGATGACGAATAGTCATCCTCCAAGACGTAGGAAGCAGTGGCGGCCGTAGCCAGTATCGATAGTGCAAGAATCGAGACACGCATGTTGCAGAATTGGGTATGTTTCTGCGTCTATGAGAGTCTGAGAAGGGTTGCAATTGCAATGGTATAGAGAGGATCTGAGGCCCGACATAGCGATGTCGGCAGCAGGCATTGATATATACCAAAGCACCCATCTTTGGCAACTGGGCGAGCATAACGAGGCTGGTAAATGGCACGAAAAACGCGCAAGCAGAGGCCCACGCCTAGGAGAAATGAGCGTGGTGGGAGGGAGCTTTGTTGACGCTCAGACGGCTGTACCCGTCGCGTAGGTCAGGGGACATGGCACCGGACTGACCACGAGAGCCAACAGTGATCGAGAGACGGTATAGAAGTGGGTGTGTGGAGTGAGCAATGGCCATGGTGTGGTTGGTCGAGCTCGGACAGAGTTGAGCCCCAAGCTCACCATCACCGGAGGCTGGGGCAACCCATTCCACCACAGCCCAGGAATTTCGAGATAGGCGAGAGGTCGGGGACATCGCCGCTAAGGCCAAGATGTGAGCCCCAACGACCCGAGCATCTGGCACTAAGGGCCTCTGCTTGACTCAACTGGCCAATGGTGGACCGGCGCTGTACGTCAGACAGAGGGTTTGGAAGGCATTGCCTGCGGTCGAGATACGGCGCGGGTTCTTTCGTCGCAGGTTCAGGAATGCCGTCGAGTTGGTTCTGGGTGGAGAACCAAGCCCATGTGGATTGTGAAGATGGCAGCATTCTTCTGCCCTCCCTGACTCACTTACATTCAGCCAAGCCGGGAGAGAGGCAACGCTTCATTCTCATCGCGTCTCCGTCCGACAAGCACGCGTGAGTTGACGAGATGGCCTGATTCCTGTGGCCAGTAATGGAGACGACTGCGGCAACATTGCATCTTTTCATCTTACCGTATCCATCCACGGCAAAGATACGGGAGGCCGAGGGGAGGGGGATGAAGGGCCAAGGCAGCGTTGGCAAGACCCCTACCCGGTCCATGCCACAGCCATGACCAAGGGCGACGGAGGAGCTGTGCGGTGCGGTGGTGGGCTGCTGATGATTTGAGGAAGGTTTGTTGTTGAGAAGTTTGATGAAGTCGGGAAATTAAAGAGGCGGGGAGCTAGATCTAAAGGGGAATAATCAGCCCGTTGGCCAATCAAGGTGATCGTATTTGATCCACTCCTCCACCCCTCCGAGGGACGCGCGACGGCGTGTTTCCCTCCCAATGCCTCTCTCTTTCTTCATACTTCGACCATTGCTCCTCAGCCGCAGCCTTGAGAGAGGAAAGCGGCTGAGTAGTCTTCGACTGTCTTGCTCTCGGGAAATTCTGCTCACCAAATTCTGCGCACCATCAAGACGCCACCCAGTGGCGGCGCAAACCATCGGACCTACCCGACGGCGACCCGTGCTCGCCAACTCACCAGCCTCAGGCACAACCTCTTCGCTTTTCCAGCTGTCAAAACGTGGGTTTCGTGGGCTTCTTACATGGCATCGCAGGCAGAATCACGCACTCGCTCCCTGGGCGTCGTCATCACTCCAACAGGCCAACACGGTTGCAGATTGCTTGACTGCCGCCAAACATCGGCGATGATACCGGGTGGCGGCCGGGCGGCGGCCGGCCAAGACCATTTCTCGACAATAGGTTTGGGAGGGGTGGTTGTGTCTCACGTCCGACGCTTTGGACAAGTAATAGGTGACAGTTATCCTTGAATACCAATACTAGTATCCATAAGCTATCGGTAAGGTCATTCAAATCATGCATATCATCAACCGGGTTCTTTTTTAAAATACATATTACTCTGAAAACCTTGGTTCTTTTTGGCCCCTCTCTCCGTGCCTCTCCGCTCCGGCTTGGAAATATCTTTCGAATGGCAGAATGAAATTGCCTCCCTCCACGATGCGACTTGGAAAATGGGTGTGTTGTTGGTGCTGTGGTTCACCCCTTCTCAAAATCCGTCCGCTCATCCCCGGACCGGGTTCCAATGCTTATATCAAGGATCCATGCTGTGTCAAACAGGCTCAGACCTCGGAGTTGTACGTATTGGACCACGTTTTCTTGTTCCATTTGGTCAGTCTCGCCAACCCCATGGCTTCCGTGTTGATGGGGGATTCCCCGGTGAAGATGAACATGTCATACAGCCAGCCGCCGAACGTGCAGCCGAAGAAAGGGGCAACCATGGGGACCTAAAATAAAAAGGTATCAGTAACCGGAATAATCAAATAAGCACCGCTGCTGCCCTCTTGGTAAGCTCATCGGCGAAAAGGTGCCTTACCCAGAAGTAATAGTTTCCTGCCGTCCACACATGGGGGCCGTAGCCCAGCATATACGACATCAACCGTGGGCCAAAGTCACGGGCCAGATTGATGGCATAGCCTGTTTCCCAACCAAAGCAAGCGCCGATGCCAAAGATGACGAAGAAGAGTGCGAGCGGCGTGAGGTTTCCGGCTCCCAGGTTGGCGTCGTCCTTGAGTACGTAGATCAAGAACATCAGGAGCGTGCTGGCGATGAATTCGGAGAAGAACTGGCCGGTGCGGGTCATGAACTCGGCCGGGTAAGTGCAGAAGATGCCAGCCGTGGCCGTCTCCGAGTAGCCTGGCACAGTTCGAATGTTGGGGCCGCCCTCGAAGACGTCGATGGCGGATTTGTAGTTGGCGTAGACGACGCCGGAGGCACACATGGCGCCGAGGACTTGGGCGACCATATAGACGGGGAACTTCCGCCAGGGGAACTTGCGGAAGACGCAATTGGCAAAAGTGACGGCCGGGTTGAGATGGCCGCCGGAAAGGCCGGCTGTGTAGACACCTAGCATGACACCCAGCCTGAAGAAGTCAGCGAGGTCTACGGGGCATTTCCGGCAGATCTGGTGTGTGCAACACAACACTTACCCCCATCCCCAGGATATCGACTGATAGTCGCCTTTCAGGCCGCCGCTCAAGACGACCTGTGCCACGACGCCATCACCGAACATGATCAAAATAAAGACGCCGAGAAATTCCGCGAAGGGTTCCCGGCAGTAATGGCGGATTCTACTCCAGGTGAGGTCGGGCTGGGCTTGCACGGCGTCTTCTTGAGGGATTTTGTGGTCTACCAGGACTCCATGCTCTGCAAAGGCCGGCACTCCTTTCACGGTGGTCTGCCGATATTCTCGCTCAGCATGTTCATGATGACCGTGAGGGGCAGGTTGTTCTTGGATACCGTCGTTATGGCTGGTCGGAGAGGAGGAGGATAAAGATTCTTTCTCTGGAGCCATCATGTCGGCGTCCTTGGCGGGTAGTGGTCCAGGGAGACGGATAGAAGTGGTGATGATGATGATGCGGATGAGGATGAGGATGAATGTTCGCCGTTTCCGTCAGTGCTTCTCTCGGGGGGCCGGCGGTGGGGGAGAGCCAGTGTCTTATTGTTTTCCGTGCCGGCCTCTCGGTGCAGACGAGACCAGGGTTCCTGTTTCCTGTCCGGCCACTTGCTCGAGGCCAAGCTGGGGTCTGGTGGATTTCCGGAGGCGGGCGGATACGAACCAGTCATGGGAGAGGACTGTGAGCGGCAGCGGCCAGGGTGCATGCAGACGAGCAAGCCCCGGTCGGGGGAGCGAGTGACGGAGGGGAAGGAGGAAGGGAGGAGTCCCGGTATACTCTGTACTGTCCTTACCTGCTTGCCGACCTTGGCAAGTCAGTAAGTTGATAGCACAGCCATGTAACGCCGCACGAGAGGAAGGGCTCGGCTAGTCGAGGATTGGCTTCGCCATCTCCATCTCGGGCCCAGCGAGGCCGAAGGCAGTTGGATCCATGCGGTCTTTGTTCGGGCCAACAAGCCCGAAATCCTGAGAGCCTCGTGGCGACCGACCGAGTGGCATGGGAGGCAAGACGTTTGCCGTGGCCTTGGTCTCTTCGTATCGAGAGTTGGAGTGTCGCTGATACTCCCCCTCTTACTCGGCGTGGGATAAGCCGATTTACGAGATGTCAGTGGCGGGGAAAGCGGTGGCTGCCGTGACCAAGGCTGACGTTTCCCCGGCGATTTTAGTCAGTGACCAGGGGGGAGGTACTTATGGCCCATGGCTTTCCTCAAACACCTGATCGGGTGAACATAACCATGTGTACTCGGTACGTATCAAGGACTCGAAGGTCACCATGTTGCCATCTACGGTTGCGAATAGGCCCAAGGGATCTGTAACAGTCGGCCGGTCGATCAGTAACCAGTATCTGTCCGATCGTCTTCAGGGGCCGAGCCGTCGATGTGATTGTGTGACGGTCACCACCCAGGAAACACGCCGGTGTGACTCCCGCGGTCACTGTCGAGCGGATGTGGTCAGTAACCATGTCGTCAGCTGCTAGACTTTGCCAACTACCCCGCAGAAACGAACAACGAAGGGAGTCCCGAGAGAGAAAAGGGCGGAAGGAGGCTGGTTTGTCATGAACGATCCATGGCGCCACCCACCACCGCGAGTTCTGTTCTCCGAGACTCGCATTGTTGTTCTCTGGGGATGACTGGCGGTTTCATCACCACCAGAGGCTGTTCTGCCCAGCCCCAGGTCAGTCAGCCTCCGCAACTTCGACTTGCCGAAGGCAGCCGCCTGGGTCAGAGACAGAGTGCAGGCTCCAAGCTCCGTGCTCCAAGCTCCAAGCTCGTCAACGTGACGCAGTTGTGATTCGACGTGGAGCGCTAACGATTGCTGATGTTGCAGCGTTCCCCTCCCCGCAGGCAGGGATCGTGCAGGTGGGACTCACGTTGCGTTCAAGGCCTTGTGTGTGACTTGGAGTCCTGGACCTGTCGCTATGTGTCACGACGGCGGAGGAATGCGAGGAACATGTCGTAAAGAGGCAAGTCGCAGGCCACCCGCCGCGACTTCCTCCTCGTCGTCGTGTCCCAATCACGCTTCCGTCCATCACGTGGCGTCCAACAACAAAACAATACTCAGTAGTCACTGTACTTAGTCTCCCCTCCAGTAGTGCAGCCCCAGATTCCGCCTAGTCAGGACTGCCACTGCATAATATTAACCTGCCCAGACGTCTGAGGCGGGACTCAACCGGCCCCAACTGCATCTCGGGCTATCACGAGTCCGAGCCTCGCTTGCAGCCAGAACACAGCTGAGCACCGCAGCCACAGCAAAGCTACGAGGCAAATCACCGGGAGACTCAGAAAGCCGACGATTCATCAGATTCATCGATTCATCGTCTGTCGTCTGTCGTCTGTCGTCTATCGTCTGTATCTGTATCTGTCGTCTGCTGAGCTTCTGAGCCTGCTGCGCCTGTTCTCGGACCACGCGGGAAACCAAGTAAACGGCGCGCCATCTCGAGCTCCGAGTCGTCCAGATCACACCGACCGCTGCCGGTCCATCAATCATATACTCCGTACATCTCTTCTTCATCCCCCCCAACCCAGGGAGCCTTTCTCGCAATAATCCATCTCCGCGCTCAGCTACCAAGACCCCTCGTCCCCCCCTTCTAATTGGATTGTCCGTCACTGCCGTGGTTAGGCGACCCCCCGAACACAAAATGAGCGAGACACCCAATGCCGCGTCCCAACACCACCTCCACCACGAAGAGAGCTTCGTGGGCTCAATCGACCAAGGAACGACGAGCACGAGATTCCTGATCTTCAATCGCGCGGGCGAGCCTGTTGCGTCGCACCAGATCGAGTTCAAGCAGATCTATCCACAGCCTGGGTAAGAAATGGACCCCTGGTGCCCTCTCGTGGTGTGATAACTACGGTTTACCCAGAATCCAAAAAAATAATTCAACGGTCTGACCTTGGCGATATTTTTTTTTAAACTAACCTTCCCAGCTGGCACGAGCATGACCCACTTGAGATCATCTCCTCGGTCGAACAATGTATCGAGGGAGCAGTCAAAGACCTCGAGAACCAAGGCCATTCCAGCGCGCATATCAAGGCCGTGGGGATCACGAATCAACGCGAGACCACGGTGAGTAAGAGCGAATCCCCGTCCCCGTCCCAATCGCCGTTCCCCCGGTGCCATCTTCCTTCGCACCCAATCACCTTCACGGTCTTCTTGAGAGATGACTTGACTCACCCTTGGTATCTGATATCTGATATGACGGCGTGGTGGGCAGGTGGTCTGGAACCACGAGACCGGTGAGCCACTGTACAATGCGATCGTCTGGACCGACACACGTACGCAGGCCCTGGTGCGCAAACTGAAGCGTCGGCTGGGTGCCGATCAGCTGCAAGGACTCTGTGGGCTGCCGCTGTCAACGTACCCGTCAGTCGGGAAACTACTGTGGCTCCTGGACAATGAACCCAAGGTCAAGGAAGCGTACGAGAAAGGGGTGCTGGCGTTCGGCACGATCGACGCATGGCTAGTGTACAAACTGAACGGCGGACCGAAGAAGAACGTGTTCGTGTCGGACCCGACCAACGCGTCGCGGACCATGTTCATGAACCTGACGACGCTGGACTACGACGAGTCGCTGATCGACTTCTTCCGGCTCGACCAGGCCAAGATCCACCTCCCCAAGATCACGCGGTCGTCGGACCGGGAGGCATACGGCCGTCTCGAGTCCGGCGTGCTCAAGGGCGTCCCCATCACCGGCTGCCTGGGCGACCAGTCGGCCGCACTCGTGGGCCAGAAAGGATTCAGCCCCGGGCGGGCCAAGAACACGTACGGCACGGGCTGTTTCCTGCTGTACAACGTCGGCGACAAACCTGTCTTCTCCACCCACGGCCTCCTGGGGACCGTGGCGTACGACTTCGGCGAGGGCCAACGAATGTACGCTCTCGAAGGGAGCATCGCCGTCGCCGGCTCGAGCGTCAAATTCCTCGTCGACAATCTCGGCTTTGTCGAGTCGTCCCGAGAGATCAGCGAGTTGGCCAACACGGTCGACGACAACGGCGGGTGCGTGTTTGTGACGGCCTTCAGTGGCTTGTTCGCGCCCTACTGGATCGACGACGCGAGAGGCACAATCTGTAAGTCCTACCTGTCTCGTGACCCTAAGCAGCCACTTGGTGCGTGGGAGTGGGAGTGCTGACTGCTTCATTTCTTCTTGTAGATGGCATCACCGCCTACACGAAAACAGGCCACATTGCACGCGCCACGCTCGAGGCGACGTGTTTCCAGACCAAAGCGATCCTCAGCGCCATGGAAAAGGACTCTGGCCACAAACTCGCCGAGCTCGCCGTCGACGGTGGCATGAGCAACTCAGATCTGACCATGCAGGTATGAAGCACCCCCCCACCCCTTTTCCTCTCTCTCTCATTGCACCAAAAGTCCCATGCATATTCTAACCAGGTTCATCTCATTCTCGATACACAGACACAAGCGGACTTGATCCAAATCCCGGTCCTGAGACCGCAGATGCGGGAGACGACGGCATTGGGAGCGGCCATCGCGGCTGGGCTGGCGGTCGGGGTGTGGGAAAGCCTGGACGAGTTGAAGAAGATCAACGTCGAAGGTCGGACGGTCTTCACCCCCCAGGCGGAAGAGGCCAAGAGCAAGGCCATGTTTGAGAAATGGGAGAAGGCGGTTCAGATGTCCAGGGGCTGGTCATCGTGAAGAGCGAAACGTCGGTGGAAGCGAGCATTGCAAAAGCATCGACAGAGAACTGGGGACAACAGACACACAACACACCAGCGATGACGGTGACAGACAGGCAGAGAGAGAGAGAGAGAAAAAGACAGCCAAAAAAATCAAAAAAAACCATGCTTCCAAAGGGGGGAGGGAAGTTTCTGTTACCGACGAGTACGTTTCCACTCGAAGCGACACAACCAAACTGGCAAAAGGCAATAATGAATTCATTGGCAGACCGCCCATTACTACTATCGTGCTGTCTATCGTGTCACTACTTGGCAGCCCCCGAGAGCCGGTTTGTTGGTCCAGCTAATCCAGTCATCCAAGCAGCCGATGAACACTGGCTGGCTGGCTGTCGTAGGGCGTCTGGGAGATGATTTGACTTGGAAAATATCGAGGAGCTGCACTGCAAGTTCATGCACATTTTCCCAAACATGCTGGCAACCCGCTTATCATCATGGTCAATCAATCAATCAATCAATCAATCAGACACAAGCCATACCCCCCGTCGGTTGAGCCGGCCGCTCTGCGTGCGGTGTGAAGGTTCCCAAAGTTCACCGTTCGCAGCAAAGCCACCCGGACTTCTTGGAGACGTCATGCTCGGTGTCCAGTGCGGAGGGGGAGATTGAAGCGGGCATTACAAAGTCAATACGGGACAACCCAACGGCTAGAGCCTGGGGGGAGGGGGGCGGGAAGTACATAGGAGCGTAAGGTACATAGGTAGGTATTACGATGATCATGACCATGACAGAAACGGAGAAAAACGCCCGCGTTACCATCCAAGGCCTTTGTCCTGGTGCCCGCGCCGTCGAGGTCAGCTCGGCTATCCGGCACCGCGTATTGAGTCTTGAACCCCAACTGGGGCTGGCGCTTCAGCGAATAATAATACAAAACCACCGCCTTTACGATGCCAGCCGACCGTTGGGAATTTGGAGAATCGAACGGTCCCCGAAGATTGGGAAGAAAACAGGTCATACATGCATGCATGGGCTTCAAGAATATTCTCTTCTCTGGTCCCATTTTCCCCATTTTCTGTGATCTGAGCCTCAGCACCAAAACCACGGTTTCGTCTCTTTCTTCTCCAGGAAACCGGATATCAATTTTCCCCCCCGCAGAGAGCCGATGATGTCAAAAATGTCGGCCCAGGATGTCTCGGAATACGAGAAAGATGTCATCATTGAGGCCCATGATCCCTTGAGACCGTCGGCCGAGCTGGTGGAACTGAGCAGGCAGACATCACTCCCTGAATTGAAAAGAGTCGCCAGCAACGCATTGAGCAAAGTCGCCTCCCGCTTGACCACTCGAGGGATTGTCGATCCGGGTCCTCCTCCCGACGGGGGTTTCAACGCATGGCTCCAGGTTGCCATGGCGTGGGTTGTCTGCTTCACCACTTGGCAAGTTCCGTTCTGCATGCACCGGAGTTAGGCGTGCTGAACCAAAATGGTTCGAGCAGTTTCGCTAACCTCGTGTCTTCTGCGCTAGGGGCTATATCAATTCCTTTGGGGCGTTCCAGACGTACTATACCGAGACGTTGGGGGAATCCCAGTCGACGATATCGTGGGTGGGATCTCTCCAATTATGGACCGTGTTCTTTTTCAGTGCCTTCTCGGGGCGAGCCCTCGATGCCGGATTATTCGTCCCGACGCTGTTGATTGGGTCCATCGTTCAGGTGTTTGGCATATTCATGACCAGTGTCTGTAAAGTATTTTGGCAGCTGCTCCTGGCCCAGGGTTTGTGCACGGGGTTGGGATGCGGAATCTTCTTCTGTCCGTGCATGGGCTTGGTGACGACGTATTTCACAAAGAATCGCGGTCTCGCCGTTGCCATCACCTCGACGGGTAACTCTGTCGGTGGAGCGGTGTATCCCGTCCTCGTTCGACAGCTTCTCCCGAAAATCGGCTTTGCCTGGACCGTGCGTGTCCTGGGCTTTGTGAACTTGGCCTTGCTGAGCCTTGCACTGGCCTTCATGCGCCCGAGACTGCCGCCTCGGAAAGCCGGGCCCATTGTCGAATGGAGAGCCTTCCTGGAGGTGCCGTATCTCCTGGTCGTCACCGGAATGTCCTTTGTATTCGGCGGGCTCTTTTTCTCGTATTATTACCTGGCCTCATATGGTCGCGAAATCATAGGCATGACCTACTCCGACTCACTCACGCTGTTGATCGTCTTCAACGGTGCCGCCGTCCCCCTGCGACTGCTGACGGGTTTCATCGCCGACAAATACATGGGACCCTTGAACGCCATGGTCCCTCTGTTGCTCATCAATACCTTGTTCGCCTTCGTTTGGATTGCCGTCCAATCGCAGGGCGGCATGTACACCTTTTCCATCTTCTACGGCTTCTCGGCCGGAGCTTTCCAATGTCTCTTTCCGACCACCTTGACGAGTTTGGACAAAGACTTGAGCAAGAATGGCGTGCGCTTGGGTATGGCCTTTTCCGTCTTCAGTTTTGCTGGCCTGGCCGGCCCACCCATAGGCGGTGCTTTATTGGCCACCAATGGTGGTGGCAGGGGGGGTTATCTATCTGCACAAGTAGGCCTGGGTTTGGCAACAGCACTGGGATTCTGTGCCATGGCCGGTGCTAGAATGTATAAAGTTGGCTGGAGCTTGAAGATCAAGTGCTAGCTGCTGATGAGAGGATATGGTTGAAATGAGGGACGAAGCCATGGTCTTTGTCGAGGGTTCCCCTGAACAGTGGCAACGAATGCACCTGGAGGGAACAATCTTTCCTTCTAAGACGAGAGGCGACTTTGTCTACCGGTCTATCTCCAGGCTTGACAAAATGAATGCCACGGTTCTTAAAGCCGACCCGATTGACTTTTCAGGGGGGGGCCAAAAACTGTCACTCCTAATCAGATAGACACCGGGCCATCGGCAGGAGGAAACCAATTCGCGTCCATGGCATTGCTGGTCGCAGGGAAGATCGGGTCGAACGTCGATCGAGAAGGACGAGAAAATGGTGCAAGCACTCGCTATCAGAGCAGACATTGATACTTCCGAGGCGGGGCCCAATCACACAACAGGATCTGAAGAGAGCGAGAGGAAACAGAGAGAATACATAGAAGTCAGGTAGACGGAGATAAATACACAGAGATCGATAGACAGAGATCGATAGAGGTTCAACTTTGGAATCTTGTTCGTTGGATCGAACGAGTTGTGTAACCAAGGAAATTGGCGGTTGGCATGATGCGAGAAACACTCTGTATGACGCAAGATTCATAGCGTCCGAACCCAATCAACCAGTCAGTCAACCAAGTGCTCAATCACGAAATCTCCCACGGATTATCTCCCAGTATCTTACATAGATAAAGATTTTGTTTCTACACTCTCGATTGGTTGCTAAATGGAAAGTCCTTAGAGTTGGGATCTACCGAACGATCTGGCCCCTCAACAGTCAGCAGTCGTCGTTGGTTTGGCCGCTACGACGGAGGATCTACCAAATACTCAAAAAACACCGGCTCAAGATCATTCAATTCTCGACAACGATATGTAGTGCAAAGGAGTGGAAGTGTGCAAAATCGCACATCAAAAAGGCATAGTCAACCGACTAGTAACAAGGAAAGTCGTCGGAGCCTCGAGAGCTCGGCTTGCTTCCGTTGCATAATGCATCCAGCTTTCAACCACATCCCCTCTGCACCAGACAGATCAATTTGGATACCCACACAAGCCATAGGCGTAACACTCTCGACTCAGTATCGTTCCTCGCCAATCCGTGGCGCACCACCCCTCCAGTCATGTCGTTCGTAATAGCGAAAAACCAAATCATAGCCGTCAAGGTCATGGACGATGCGATCAACACGACGGTAACCCTTGATGGCATCCATCTTGGTGTTGCGACGAGCAGCCTGGCGCTCCAGCAGCTTGACATCGGCCAACTCGTCCTGAATCCCATAGGCCGCCCGCTCTTCACGGTTGGTTTTGGCTTCAAAGAGGGTTACGCTGAAGCGGCCGGGCTTGAAGATATCCACGACGTGCTGGATGATTTCCACCGTCTCACGGCCCTTTTGGCCAACGGGAACGTTGGTCTCGAACGATGCGTAGGAGCAGATGGGTTCTGGAGTGACGTGGACGGTAAAGTAGTGAGTTCCTCTTTCACCGTGGGCCGCGGGGATGACGCCATTGGCAGAGAATCCGCACGGAGTGAAAAGGTACGAATCGACACGGGCGTCCGGGTACTTGTCTCGTGGGTAGACGTCGGCCAAGCCACAAGATTCCGAAACCACATTCCCTAAAGCATGGCCTTCGGTGGTGAGTTCGGCGGGGAAAACGTCTTCCTTCAGGTTCATGTCGCCAGCGTCGGAGGAGGCGTTGCTGAATACATCGACGTGGTCGTCCTGTCCTCTCTGCGATCCTTGCCACTGATCTTCTGCGACCGCACTCGCATGGTCAAGGTAGAACTGTCTAGCATTCTCCTCGTCCAGATCAGTCATCAGAATCTCGAGAGTTTCGTCTTCCCCTTCGCACACTTTGGAACCCCGGTCAGTCACCAACGAGGATGGCAAATCCAGACACTTGGTCTCGGTCCCAGGACTGTCCATGCTTTGCGGGCTCGCAGGTGGGGTCAAGACGGTGTATGGTTCGGTCAGATAGAGATACCAGTGCTCGCCATTCATCTTGCCGATCATGTACGCACTTCCCCCGACGAAGAGTTTATCCAGAGCACGGACTTCATCTCGCCAGCTGCGGTGTGGACCGTGTTGACGGTCGGGGAATAGGTAATTCTTGCGACTGTAAAAGACGCGGTACGGCGGAGCGGCGACAGCGATGCCGTGAGATGGTGGAGCAGTGGAGCGAGCATAGCCACCAAACATGGTGGCAATTTCGAGGATCCGTGGCAGGCCGCACAGCAGAGTGGTCGTTCCGCATGTCTTGAGGATGAGCTTGTGGGGGAAGACAAACATGCTCGACTCGGACAACAGATAAGCGTCGACATCCTCGGACTCGACAGTAGACAAGACTTTGCAGTTGACCAAATCAAGCATGGACTTCCAGACCTCCGAGGGGACCGCCTTGAGCCCGGTGGGCTCGGAGCAACCCTGCAGGGCACCGGCGGACGGACTGAACCATACTTCTAGTAATTTTTCGGGGCCTACGCAACGTTAACGGGGAGTCACACGGTCGGAGGCATGCAGACATACCTTCGAATGCATTGCTAGAGTCAAGATCCAGTGCAACCTCACGATTGATAGTCAATGAGGGCGTATGACCAAAACTCGATGGCGAGGCAGTGTAATTCTTGGGGATCCCAATATGTACCATATCCTTATCGGAGAGGTGGACAGACGTCCCTTCAGAGATGTATCGGCAGTGAGGTGAAGAGTCACTGATCTGACGATTCAGTGAAGCACAATCTGCCGCTCAGACGAACAATGCGGTGTCCGTCTGAGAAGAGAAGGCCCACTATCTGTGGGAGCCGTGGAGGCTGGCTTTTGCCAGCAGCAATTCCGAGTTTGGTGGGGAGTCCCTTCGGCAGGGTCGTTACGGAGGTCGGGTGGAGGAGAGGAGGAAGAAGATTTTTGGTATGAACGGAATTGTGGGCAGTTTGGAGGGTTCGGTGGGATCGAGGTGGGTACCCGGTCAAGTACCGAGAGGGAGATCGGGTCTTGTCAAAGAGAAGGAGAATCGATCCGATGGTGAATGAGTTGAATCCGCAAGTAGCTGGTGTTATCGAGGCCTGCGTTCGAGTTAGAAGGGTGACGGTCGACGGGGCCAGCACACAAGCACACGACTTACTTTGCTGGCTTGGACAGGAAGCGAAGCAGATCCTTTCGGCTCATAGAGATGCTGCTAGGACCCGGGAGTGACCAAAGGGCGGCTATTACAGCCTGGGGGAGAATTTTGTCACTGGAGTGGTGAAGCTCGCCAGAACTGCGACTGGTTTGAGGGAATTTGGTTGGGTGGAGGGGGTGAATGCCTCTGCAGAATTTTCACGCCGCCTGTGTTAAATGGGTGCGGAATGCAACACGGTGGTGATGGGAAGACAGGACAGTCACTGGAGGATGCGTGCAAGTGATTGCAGGCGCGGTTGTCAAAGGTTGAAGTGAAGAAAACCCAGAGAAGATGGGTTGGGGAGTGGTGGAAAAAGAGGCGAATATCTGTGATGCTGTGGCACGAGCAGAGAGCAGAGCGCAGTTTGGCAAGAAATTGTGTGGTGGGAGGAAGGAGAGTGGATGCTCTTTTTTTGTCACCAACGCGGGGACGCCGCGACCGCGAATGAAGTCAGCAGCACCTGTCTTGGGCTTAGCCGTCGTCACCGCCCAGCGCAGCCACTGACTGGCCGGTCGCTCGCAGGGGTACAAACACAAGCCCCTCGGCCCCCAGAATGCCCTCGCCCTCTCCCACCACGGTGCCTGAGGACCTGCGGTAAGTACTGCAGCCTGAGGCCCTCGGCCCTGGAGCGATGGCGGTGGCGCTGTGGCTTGCCCCGTTTGGTGCCCGTGGCCGATCGCCGATGACGCCATGGCCACTCCTGCTGCTAACTTACTTAGGGGCCGCAGCCAGGGCCCAGGGGCCAGTAAGTCTGGTTCCGGGGGGAGCTGTACCTAGAAGTTCGTCGTTCCGGAGCTTCCTCCCGGAGAAAGCACGGCCAATCCGCCCGATTGCCGCCCAACGCGCTGAAACGGCACGGGAGAGCGTCTCGCGTCTCAGCCTCGTCTTCGCCTCGACGCCTTGAACGCCTTGACGTACCCACCACCACGCACGCACCAACTGCTTTCTCTTCTTCTTGAATCTCGCCGCCATTGTCAAACACTGTCTCTCATGCCGTCGGCCACGGGTCAGGCCATGGCCACGCGCGCGAATCTCTCCCGGACCATCTCAAACGGCCAATCTCTCGGATTGCGCCAGAGCCAGTGTCTGTGTTCCAGGAAGCCCTTGTCCAGGGTTGATACACCAGGCGACCAACGCGTCCATGCGAGACAGACATGTCTCTATATCTGTCGGTACACGATGACATGTCTTGGGTGTCCCCTCCTTTCCGGACCCGTCCGGAAACACATCTCTGGGTTTGTCTATTTAATACCGTCGTCTTCACTCTTCTGGCCGTCCTTCTTCTGACCGTGATTCTGTCTCTATCTACGGGGTAGACTAAGGATACTAATTTGCAATTTCTCGGCCGGTTTCCTAGAATTGCCCTAATCTGAGGATATTCTCATTGTACTATCTATCTACTCTAAGCTCATCTGTCCCTCAAAGCGACCTGGCGTCGCCATCATAATCATCCAGACCACTCAGACACAATGTTCATCAACCCAGTCCTCGTCCTACGCGTCCTGCAAGGCGTCCTGGCGTTCATCGCCATGGCCCTCGGAGCAACCGGTATGTGCTTACCGACCGAGGTCCTTTGACAAAAATCACCTGACTAACCACTGCCGCCTCGATCTAGTCGCCAACGTCTTGAACACACACATCGCCGCCTCGATACCCGTCCCGTCGGGCGTCATATTCTTCATCTTCACTGCCGTCTTCACCATGCTGGTCACGGTGCCGTACACCATCCTGGCGCCTCGATATTTCCCCGTCCTAGCCCCCCCGATGGCCATACTAGCCGCCGAAGCCGCCACTTCTGTCTTCTGGCTCGCTGGCTTTGCCGCAGTGGCCGACCGCCTGAGGAGATCCAACATCTGCGATGTTGGTGCGTGCGCGTCGGCGAGAGGGAGCGTGGTCGTCGGGGTCTTTGAATGGTAAATCCCTTTCCCGTTGCCATGGTGTTTTCGGCCGCTGCTGAATTTCAATCCACAGTCTCCTCTTTGGAATCACGGCCTTCTTCGCCTTCTCGCATGTCTTCCTCGGTGGCAGGTTCACCGTGGTCAAGGCTCCGCCAAAGCAACAACCGCAAACCCACAGGTCGTGGACTGGTGCGGAGAGGGTGTAACATGACCCGGGACTGTAGGTGGCAAGGTCCAGAATATATGTTCAATAGGGAGGAATGTCTCTTGGAGAATACCCACGTCCGCCTTAGATAGAATCCATGTTTCGAAGAATCGAATGCCATGGAACGGTCGACGTCTTTTCCACCGGCCCGTTTAGGTTTCTTGTCTCGGTTCTCCAAGCCATTGTATCAGATCAACGAGTCAACAGAGAATTCAGTTGCCAGTTTCCTAGGAGTGCGTGTCCTGATCAGATGCCAATTTCCTAGGAGTGCGTGTCCTGATCAGATACCAGTTTCCTAGGGGTACGTGTCCTCATCAGTCGCCAGGTTCCTAGGGGTGCGTGTCCTGATGATCAGCGACCTCCTCCCCCCCCATAAACAACGAGATAGACTCGATCTGCGACGCGCCTCTCCTCTGCGTCCTGCGGACTCTAAACGCAGCGGCGCGCCAACAAACCTCGAATTCGTCAGCCAACCTTTGATGCCAGAAGAATTTGCGCATGAGTTCCTGCGTGCCCTCCCACGAAGAAGAGTAGGCCTCATCACCAACACCACCACCACCACCACCACCACCACCGGCGGCAGCAGTAGTATTAGTAGTAGCTGTGTCCGGGGCGCCACCGATGCGCATCAGGCGGTCCAGCACGGCGTGGCGTTCCGCCGAGGCGTCGATCTGCGTGTCCCATGCGCTTGCGATGACGATGGCACACCAGAAGAGACAGCGGCGAAGCCAGGGGTTGCGCGACGAAGGGGGTTCGATCATGGGCGTGCGGGACCCCTTGCTGGCCACGTTGGGGCTATCGGGGTTGTTGAAAGCTTCGAGGAGCGGTCGGAGCGGTCGGGCCAGGGGGATGCGGAAGGTCATTTCGTTGTAGAGATGGAGGCAGAAGGCCAGCAGTGCGCGTACTAGCTGTGCCTCGAACGCGGTCAGGGGTAGTGCGGACAGGCATTGAAGGTCGTAGATTGCGCGCTGCATGGTTAATTCCGGCTGAGGAGGAGAAGGCGACGCGGGGCGCGGCGACGACGACGAAGACGACGAAGACAACGACAACGACGATATGGATGTCTTGCCTATCCAATCAATCAACTCGGTCAACCGAGCCAGGAAACTAATGAACTCCACCGCCAGGTTCCTGTTCAGCGCGACTTCGGCGAAGCCTTCGGGCAATCTGGCGATGACGGCGCACAGGTCTGCAGGGAACGGATGGATGCCAGGGTAGGTCAGGACGCTGATCCGGTGCCCGGGTTCGTTGATGCGTGTCGCGTAGCTGGGCTGATGGGCTTCAAGGAATGATGCAAGGACCCCGAAACTGTGAGTTGTATGAATGGTCGCTTGGGTTAGCAAGGGGCACATAGGACTGGCGCGTGGACTTGGACATGGGGAACTGGACTCTCAAAGAGGAGGAGGGCCGGGAAGAAGATCTCGTGTCTTACGCTCGAACTCGGCCTCGGACAAAATTTCGAATTTCGTTACTGTGGCTCCTCCTGCCATCATCCTCTTCTTCACCCTCTCCTAAATCGCTAGACGGGAGAAGCATGTTCTCCAGCGCGCGGAGATGGACTTCGAAAGATTCCAAATCGTTAATCATGTACTATGCGTCGTGTGAGATCAGCTTAGTTCAATTCGAAATGCTGTCCCTGCTGGCTTGCTTGCTTGTTTGTCTGGGAGTCAAACTCACATTCAAAGTCAGGAGGTTAGACATGGTCAACAACACCAGGTTAGAAGCGGAACTGGAGCTCGCACTCGAACTCGACCTCGACCGCGAATTGTTTTCAAGCTGCGGAAGAGCTTGTCCACCGCTAAGACTGAGAGCATTCCTCAACAGACCCAGGGCAGTTCCTCGGTGACGGAGCATCATCTTGTCGTCGTAGGGCCGAGAGCCTCGTCTGAGGACCCATGCCGCTCGGGCCAAAGCGATGGTTGCCTCGAAGAGCATCGAGCTCTGCAACGCCAGGGGGAGAACGAGCGTGAGGAGGGCATTTTTGCTGCTGTTGCTCGTGGTCCTCCCGTTCTCCGCCCCGCTGTTAAACGCCGCTTGGGCCTGTTGGGGTGCCCATATCTGGATATCTTTATCCGTCCCCACGGAGAGGACATGAGATTAGTGGCCGGAGGGAGGAGGGATTAAGGGAGAAAAAAGGAAGGGGGCATGAAAAGACTCACAATAATCAGCCATGAATCTCACCCCATGCGAAACATTCGCCACGGGATATTGCGCAAAGGGGTCGATGCGGTAGCCGCCTTCGATAGCGAGCAATGGCGACGGGCACGGACTGAGGTTTTCTGAATCTTCGTTGTCTGTCGTGGTAATGAGTCCGCGATTGCTGTGACCCGCGTTTCGGCCTGAATGGTTGCGACTCAACATCTGAGTGCCCCGACCTCGCCCTGAACCTCGCCCTGGACCTCGTCCTAGACCTGGACCCCGATGGGCCACTTCTCCGCGACGGCGATTAGACGACATTGCGGTGCAAGGACGGACCGGAGGACCACAGGCTGATAGCACATCTTTGAGGTCATCGACGAGCCGGAGGCGGATGGTTGACCATGTTGACAAGAAGGCAGGAGGATAGCGGTCAATCAGTGACTCTCTGATGGTTGACAACGATGAATCCTCGCCGTCGACGGCCTTTCACGATGGATAGATGGATAGATTGAGCCGCGCCCTCGGCTCTGGAGGCAGAAGGACGGAGGAGAAACCCCACCACTGCCAAAGTAAAGAAACGACTCGGCAATATCAAGGCCACAGCCCACCAAGGCTCATCCGAAACACCTCCGGAATGCCCGTGGGCCCATATGGCGAACAAGCCGAAAGTCTGGAATTCCGAAATGTCGAATCATTCGCCGGCTTAAGCGAAAACTCTCCTAAAGCTCGCGAAAGCAGAAGGCTACCAAAACCCTGAGCAGAAAGTTCAGCTGCAAGGTTTGTAAGCGTCGCTCGGCTGGACTTGACCTGCGTGGCACAACTATCCCCCCGAAAATCATAATCGAATGGATGTACATCGGAAACATTTGGAAATATTACATGCTCTACAAGCTCTCACAAAGGTGGGTCAGTCTGGCTGTATGTGGCTGGTGTTATGGTACCACAAGGGCGCGTTGGTGCAAGTTCTGATATCTGATCAAGGTGCTCCTCCTTTCCCCCCTTCCTCCTCTCATTTCTTCCCAAGCGTCGAGCGAGTATCTCGAAGAATTAATCATCGAGAGGGAGCGGTGGCTCGGTTGATGGCAAAAAGGAAATCAATCACGTTTAGTTCGGCTTCAGCTGTACATTCCATCTCCGTCGCTCTGGCTCCTCTGATGTATTTGTTAGTGTGGCTTCACAACTCCGCTTCTGTGCACCAAATCTCCGCTCGCAGATCTGGGTCAAGATTAAGATCGGAACGTCAAGAAATCCGCAGCCTTGTAGCATGTCAGCAGGGTTTACTAGTGGTAATAGACACAAGACGACTTACCTTGTCGATGTTATAATCAAATTTTTCCAGTGCGTCGAGACTCTCGTCGCGACTCCAGCCCATGGCCGTCAGGCTCTTTAAAATCGGATCATCGTGTTCCGTACCCGCGCTCAGAGCCCGTCCAGGCTGAGGTCGTTGAGGCTTCGGGACAGGGAGGCTGGCTTGCGGTGTGGTAGGAGATTCCGTTGGCGGCGCAACTTCGGCCTCAGGCATCAAGTCAGGCGCGGCTGCCGTCATCTCTATGCTTGGCTGCGTCAAGGCAGGCGCCGCTGCTGCCGTCGTCTCTATGCTTGGATGCGTCGGGGGCGCCGAGGGACCGGTGTTTGAACTCAAGGGCGAAAAGAGTGCATCCCAGTCATGAGAGATTGGGGACGCTGCGGGTGCAGGCTGCGATAGGCCGCCACTGGGTGCCGCGCCGTTAGACTTGAATAGATCTTCGCCGGCAGATTGAGTTGTCCCGTTAGCCACATAATCGAAGGCGGATTGATGAGGCGCGTTGCTGGAAGGTGGTGGAGAATCGAAGACAGGGTCAAAATCAGTCGCAGTCTTTGCAGGAGCGAAGAGGTCATCATCTTCCTCGCCATCCTCTACTACAGGGGCAGAGCTCATTCCGGAAAACGCAGAGTCAAAATCGAAGGGTACGGTTCCGGTGGGTGGTGGTGCTGTCGCTTTGGTAACTGAAGGGCTTCGTGCATGTGCTTCCGGTCCATATGCAGGCCCTACAGCGCTGGCCGGAGCCGGATTGGTAGAGTCGGCTGCAGTTGGAGCATGCGAGGTCGGATCTCCCCTCTCCGGAAGCAATCCTCCGTACTCTCGGGGGAAGTGAGAGGGATTGTCCGCCGGGATCGAGTCACCATAGGTTGGCGGTGACTTTTGTTGCTCAAATCCCGGTAGCGAGGTCGTAGAAGCCGGTCCCTCTAAGGTAGGATGCGGGAGCGACAACAATTGACCTGTCACTCCCGGAATCTCTGGCTGTTTGCCTGTCTTGGTGTCTTCGGGTCCATCTCGAGGTGGAGACTTGGTGTTGAAGTCATCCTCGAATTTCAGGGGAGGCTCCTCGCTGGAATCACTGCTATCGTCCTCACCAAACTCCTGGATGTCAGGGAACTCCTTCTTGCCTGAACTTTCCTCCCCGTTGGTTGCCGGTACTTCCCCAATATTGGCGAACGCCGAATCAAAATCAGCCACTTGTTGAGATGGTGTGCGTTGATGGGCTGGTCCGCCAAAGAAGTCATCAAAGTTCTTTTCACCGGCCTTGGGTGGGTCCGAAGGAGATTCGGCCATAGTTGGCTTATCTCCGCCATTCGTGCTGGCTGCAGCAATGCCAGCAGCGACTGCAGCCCCCGCTCCAACACCTACAGCGGCAGCGGTGACGTTCTCGGCTGATGGTGTATGTGTTCGTGAACCTCCGGGAAATGCACCAGGAATGTCCATCGAAGAGGCCTTGCCGAAGAGATCCTCCTCCGTAGATGATGCTTGTGGCAAAGTTCGCCGCACCGACTCCTGTTCTTCATCGGGCGCAGCAGCCGTGAAAGGATCCTCACTCATGTCTCGCTGTCCTACTGGACTGGACGTCGACGTGGTTGGGGTCAATGCCCGTGGGGTATCGGTCGGGCTTTGTCGACTGAAAGGCGGCGCCACCTTTATTGAAGAACTGATCGAATCTTCCCGCTCTAGAGGTCTCCGGAAAGGCAGAGCCGCCGAGCTGATCTGTCGCGATTGAGGTGGCGCTGGAGGCTCGGCAACATCTCTCGGTGTTGAAGCCGAAGCAGGTGAATCAATGCGAGGGAGCCCTAGTGAGCCACTTGGGGATGAAGACTGGCCAGAAAATGAAACGGCGGGTGCCTGTGCAGCAGTTGGGGTTGCAAACGCCGGACCGAAGATACTGTCGAAAGCACTTTGGCTATCCTTTGGTTCTGCTTCAGGAATGGGAGGCGAGAACGAAGGTTCCGTTGTCCGTCTGAAGAATGGATTGGAACTGGTGGATGGCGCCGGGCTGACCACAGGAGGAGGACTTTGGATGGATGGGACAGGAACATTTCGAACATTCTCGAGTTCTCGCTTTGAAGCCTCGGCTTCTCTGGCCGATTCCTCTGCCTCTCGCTTTGAAGCCTCGACTTCTCTGGCCGATTCCTCTGCCTCTCGCGTGGCGGCTTCAATCTGGCTTTTGGCCGCAGCAATCTCCGCTTTTAGTCTGTCGCGTTCGGCCTCGTTAGTTGCTAGTTGCTTCTTGTTGATGGCCACTAAACCTTTCTGTTGCCTCGCATCGGATTTCAATTTCTCGAGCTGCGGTTTGAGCTGATCCACTTCCTGATTCAATTGTCGGATCCTATCCTTCAACGAGGCGTTCTCGCGTTGATCCGACTCCCAGGCAGCGCGGAGTTGCTGATGCTGGGTTGACAGGTCTTGATGAGTACCGTCAATCATGGCCATATCTGCATGGAGCCTCTTGGTTTCGTTCTTGGATGCGGTTAATTGTTCCTGTAAAGCCTTCACCTCTTGAACCTCTTTCTCGTAGAGAGATCTGAGTTGAGCCAGTCGACCTTCGAAAGCGCGTTTCTGAGCCGTGGTGTGCGACAATTCTTGTTCAGTCTGTTTTCTTGTTCCTTGCAATTCCGTCATTTGTCTCGACAGTGTCCCGATGTGGTTGGATAAATTGCCTAGTTCGCTTGTCTCGTTGGTCAGCTTTGCACTGACCTCCGGGTCAGCATCTCCAAGCAAGTCGTCGGTTGGCATGGGCGGCGACCTGGCTTGAGCCGGTGCGGGGGAGCCTGTTGATTGTGGAATGATGCTCTGGCCAAACGAGCTGGACGGCACAAATGGTTTGAAAAGAGCGGATGTATTTTGCGGAGATAGAGCCGAGGGAATCGATGGCGGATTTGCAAAAGGTCCAGCGTCAGTGCCGCCAGTTGATTGAGCAACCTGTGGCTGTGCAGGGAGAGTGGGAGGAGGGCCGAAAGCGTCCAACCCAAAGAGATCATCCACCGCTGAGGGTGCCTTGATGACAGGGTTATTGTCAAAAGCAGGAGCAGTTGGCTGAGGAGGAGCAATCTGTTGTCTTCGCATGCTGGGTGGAATGAGGTTTGGCGGCAGAGTGGCGGGCAGGTTCCCCCGGCCGTCTTTGGTCCCTCGTTGTTGTCGAATTAGGTACATGGCAACCGCGAACTCATCTTTACTTAGCTGGCCTTCGGAATTGATGTCGGCCAAATCCCAAATCTGGGCGAGGATTTCCTCGGGCAACTTGGCATTTCCAAAGAACTCGACGGCCTGATCGCCGGTAATAAAGCCTCTCCCCTGCCGGTCGACGGTTACGAAAATCGAGTCAAATCGAACTTTGTCGGCCGAGGATACAGCCCACGTCTCACCGGTTGATTGCGACGACAGCGGGGTGCTAACTTGCTGGCGCGTAATGGGACTCTGCGCTCTGGCATTGAATCCCGTGAATTGTGGAGGGATCCCTGGCATGGCGCTGGAGCTCGGTCGCGAGCCGCTGCCCATTCGGGCGGGTGGTCGACGAGCTGCGGCATCGTAGAGACCAGGAGGCAGGGTGTTGGGAACACCGCGCATTTGTCCAGACCTGTACGAGGCCAGAAGATGCATAGCAATGACAAACTCGGTGACGTCCAGAGAACCTCGCCCTTGTGTGTCTGACAGGCCCCATATTCTTCCCAGAACCTCGTTCGGGAGCCTTGCTCGTTCGAATATCTGTTTCGCGATGAGGCCCGAAAGAAAGCCATTCTCGGCACCAGATTTCTCAAACAAAGCCGAATACTCTGCAATTTTGTCTGGAGTCAAGGCTGGAACACGAATAGGGGGTCCTATGGGTGTTGGGCTCGGTGGAGGACCGGTTGATTGCTGGGCAAGGGGCGGAGGCTGGGGTTCAGAATGAGGAGCAGTCTGAATTTGAGGTTGAGCCTGGGCCAGGGCCTTGGTGGCATCGAATCGAGGCAGCGGTGCGGCTAGGAAGGGTCAGCATCTCTTGTATGCGTCAACAGATGATCCCGGGCTTACTTTGAGTTGCGAGTTGCGCCGAGGGCGATCGGCCAGCCTGCGCATGACCGATGAGTCTCAGGACAACTCCGAACCCGGCGGGAGTTAAGAATCCGCGGTTTTCTGTGTCGGCAATTTGCCAAATCTGATCGCCGTCAGTGGTAGCTCCTTGCAGTTTTCAAAAGAATGTACTGACCTGTCCCAACACATCAGGTGGCAGTCTTGTGCGCTCAAAAAACTTGACGGCCACATCTCCCGAGACAGCTCCAAAGCCATCGGGGTCTGCTTCTTTCAGGAGTTGGCCGTACGCCTTCTTCTCCTCGGCATTCAGGTTGAGGTTCGGATGTCCTGGAATCCACATGGTCAATACGTAGACTGTAGCGAGGGCATCTGTAAGCGTGCCTACTAACCTGAAGCTGATGAACCGATGGTTTCCGCCATGGCCGAGAGTGGACGAGAGGGAGGATGCGATGGGAAAGGTGAGGTTCAACAGTGGCGCGTTGAAGAGAGTGACATGGAAGGTACACAACGCTGAGAAAAGCACGGCGGAGCGCTCAAGTCATGCAAGATACCAAGATGGGATTGAAGAGGGACTGCAGCGAGATCTCCCAAGTGAATGGAGAAGGGGAAATAAGAAATGGCTGCAAGGTCATCCAACTGCGATGACGAACGAGGACTGACGAACGAGCAGCGAGGAGGTGTTGCTTGCCAAGAGGTCGAGCTTAAGCTCCATGCACTGCAGTGCCGGTGTCTCTCAGGCTTGCTTGGAGTCTTGGGGCCTGGAGACTGGCGAGCTCAATAATAATACTAGTAATAATTAATAGCGGAGGGGGTGGTCGGGGTGTGTGTGATCGGGGTGGCCTGCACCGGCCACCTCGTCGCTTTCCCACTAAGGGTAACTAAGTAAGCTAACTAGCACGCCCAGGCAGCTGCGTAAATCTCCGGACTCCTCGGTACATATTATTTGAGAGTGAGGAGAAACAGCGGGAAAGACAGTCTACTGGTACCAAGCAGTGTCATGACAACGACCTAGGAATAAGGCAAAAAGAGGAATTCCCACGGTCCATAACACCCACGGAGCAAAGCCGTGGAACAAGACCTCAGGCATAGATTCACCGAGGGTGAGAGAGCACGCTGAGCCAAAAGAAAAACCATCAATGCCTGCCTCTCTCCCTGTCAGCAGCCATGCGGCGGTCCTAGCGCCTAAAATACTGCCACGCAATCACCTACGTAGTGCAGTCGCGTGGTTGTCATTGCTGTAGTCGCGTCTGACGTCAGCCTCCCAACATGATATTCATGTTGACCTAACATCTTTCACAGACAGACAAAGTCTGAAACTTCGCCCACGTTCAAGTTCCGATCCTCTCTCAAGCACAAGGGTCTGCATCAATCCCAGAATCGACATATGGTGTTTCAGGGAGCCGACCTTCTCTGAAACACCCTGCTTCACAATGGAATTAGCTGCGCTGAGATTTGAATCCAAGGCCGAGCCTCTTAGACATGTACGGCTTTTTACACTTTGGCAGTCCTATCTACAATGACAACGATAACGTTTAGCAGAAGGCCTTCTCAATCGAGTCAAATAGCACCATCCTCGTGGCATGGCCTGTCAGATGACAGTCAAGTTTCACATCTCGGGAACGGACCAATTGAAAACAGAAGAACATCACTTCGGTTGGTCGTAGGACCCCTCACCTCATATGCAGGAGGCCATATGTTTCTTTGTTGTGCACTGACGGTGACGACACAGCCATGAGGACTACCTAGAGTACTTAGGTAGGTCCTTCCTCTGCCCTCAGATCGCTGAGGTGAATCATCATTCCTGTTTACACCAGATAGCTTCTCCTATTTCCAAGGTATGTGTGAATCGCAGAAGATGGAGATGGATGAAGATATCGTCGAGCCAGTCGAGCATCTGAAGCTCAAAGAACCGCTATTCACGGGGATACAAAGCCAGATCTGACCACGCCAACTTCCGCGTCAAGTGTGGATCTGCCTGTTAATAGAATTGGCTGGAGAAGAACTCCCTGTGGAGTCCCTAGAGGTTAGGATGGCATACAGATTATGGTAATTGCATTCTGGGTCCGAGTCATACCTGCCTGCAACTTTGTGACTCTATCAAGCTATGTTCGTCTCTCAAAGACACTTGCACACACGTGCTGCCAATCCTTCCCGAGGGCACTCAGCAATCATTAGAAACATTCCTGGCTCCAAGCTCCTGCACTCCTTGCCATGCTCTGTCTAGAGCTCGAAGAGAAATTCAAAGACATGCTGTGGCCTGTGAAACTAGTGCTCCAGTTCTGATCCGTCTCCCTCCTCGATGGAATCGCTGGCGACCTCTTCGTAATCTCTCTCCAATGCAGCAAGATCCTCGCGTGCTTCGGAGAATTCACCTTCTTCCATGCCCTCCCCAACATACCAGTGCACGAACGCACGCTTGGAGTACATCAAGTCGAACTTGTGAGACAAGGCGGACCATGCCTCGGCAATAGCGGTGGTGTTGGAAAGCATGCAACTAGGAAGGGTCAGTTAGGGCAGAAGATTGGAGACGACGGCGGCAACTTACACGGCGCGGTTGACCTTGGCGAGGTCGCCGTTTGGCACGTTCTGAGGAGGCTGGTAGCAGATACCAATCTTGAAACCAGTCGGGCACCAATCGACGAACTGGATGGTGCGCTTCGTCTTGAGCGTGGCCACGGCCTGGCGAACGTCGTTGGGCGCAACATCGCCACGGTACAGCAGACAAGTCGCCATGTATTTGCCGTTGCGTGGGTCGCATTTGACCATCTGGTTGTTGGGCTCGAAGCAAGACATGGAGATCTCTTGAACAGAGTGGGCCTCATGTTGTGCCTTGGCAGCAGAAACAACGGGAGCATAGGCAACCAGAGGGAAATGGATGCGCGGGTACGGCACGAGGTTGGTCTGGAATTCGGCAAGATCGACGTTCAGAGAACCGTCGAATCGAAGGGACGCGGTTATGGAGGAAACGACTGTGGCCCCACGTCAGTTTTATCACGAAGGATGGAACGGGGACTTTTCTACCTTGAGCAATCAATCGGTTCAAATTCTCATAGCTGGGTCGCTCAATGCCGAGGTTTCGTTTGCAAATATCGTAGATCGCTTCGTTGTCAACCATGAAACTGCAGTCCGAGTGCTCCAGGGTGGTGTGGGTCGTCAGGATCGAGTTGTATGGCTCCACAATCGAGGTGGCGACTTGGGGTGCCGGGTAGACACAGAACTCAAGTTTGCACTTCTTGCCATAGTCGACCGACAGCCGCTCCATCAACAAGGCACCAAAGCCCGAACCAGTGCCGCCGCCGAAGGAATGGAAGACGAGGAATCCTTGAAGACCACTGCAGTTGTCGGCGACACGGCGAACCTTGTCGAGGACTTGGTCAATGAGCTCTTTTCCAACCGTGTAGTGTCCACGAGCGTAGTTGTTGGAAGCATCCTCTTTTCCAGTGATCATCTGCTCAGGGTGGAACAGGGCGCGGTAGGGTCCGGTACGGACTTCGTCAACGACGTTGGGTTCAAGATCGCAGTAGATGGTTCGTGGGACATATTTGCCATTTCCTGTGCGTGTGTTAGCAACCGCCGTGAACCACCATCAGATCAGATACAATGTGTACCGGTCTCCGAGAAGAAGGTGCTGAACCCTTGGTCAGGGGCTGCGGCTTTGCGTTCGTCGGTGAGGAATCCATCTGGCTGGTAGACATTAGTTTTTGCGGATCAGCCAGTGAAAGGGTGAGCCACTTACTTGAATTCCGTGCTCGAGGCAGTACAGCTGCGGGGGTCAGTCAAGGCAATGGAATTGGGGGTTCAAAGGCAAGATTTACCTCCCAGCACGAGTTGGCAATTTGACAGCCCGCCTGGCCGACTATTGTAAGAGTTAGCTTTTTGCCACATCATGCGTACGTGCGGACGAGGAGAGACAGGGGCTTCGGCTCAGGGTTCAAGAACGCGTGTTGACATACCGTTCAAGCTGATAACTTCTCTCATGGTGAAGGCGGATGGAGTAGGGTAGAGGTACGAGATGAAGTCGACAAGAGAAGATGTCGCGAGAGAATGCACCGACGGTAACAAGGGGTGAGCCGCGAAGAATCGGGTAACGAAGTTGTTGACTGTAGTGGTCTTGGATTGTGGGGTTTTGGGGGGTGGTGTGTGCCTGCAGACAGCAGGTTTCAATTTGTTGTGGTGCGCGCTTTCCTACACCGCCTGTCGCGCTACCCGGCGGACAACCACCAATCATAGACGCAACACCACCAAGCGCGTTTGTCCCTCTACGCGCGGCACGGCGGCTACTCCCGGCAGTTTTGTCGCTGTGCTGTCGCCAAGTCGGTCGTCCACCCTGCTTTGTTCTTGTTTTCATTCGGCCATCTCATTGATCAAGTCAACATGAAGTGTCAAATCCTGCTTCTGTTCACGCTATGGCTTGCTCAAGTCTATTGCAACGTCGAGAAGGTCATCTTTGTTGCCCCTCCCGCCCAACCTCCGCCATCCGACGCGAGCATCGATAACCTCCTGCTGACATCTCTCTCGGAATCCTCCCCCACTGTCCGAACTTACCTCAATGCCACTTTCCCCACCAATGCCGCCAGGAAGGGCACTGAAATCTGGTTTCTATTGGATGGTTTACGTCCTGGTGCGCGATATGAAGTCCGTATATGTTGGCTAGCAACAGTAAGCCTCCCAAAGCACCACCCGGATGACATGATCCCCCGCTGATCGGTTCAGCAACCCACCGATGTCCGGCTTCGTACACGTGCAGTCGATCACACTTTCGCAACTCCCAAGCTTCTCTCGTCTCTAACAACCTACTCGCTTGGTCAACATGCGCAGCTCGGCGCAGAGGATCGGCGCCGGCTGCAAGCGAGAAAGGTAACCCCGGCTGCTAGACCTCGAGACTCGACCTTCCTCTTTCTCCAGGTCTATGCTGCGGCCGAATACTTCAGTCTCAACCAATCTTTGATGCAAACAGTGCCTCCAGTTGCTGTCGACGTCATATTGGACCCATACGTCTGGGACGTCTTCCCAGAGTCCCTGGGTCCCACGGGAGTATACTTGGGTGTCGTCGCAATAGGGGCCTGGTTCCTATCGTCGTGGATAGTGCGTCTGATGACGGCTTTGGGTGTCCGTCAAGCCAAGAATAGCTCTCTGAAAACCGAATAGTGCCACTCAGCTTCTTGCCATGGCAAACGGATCCTGTAGCTGATCAAACTCGGTCATGAGTGAGAAGAGTGGGAATTCCTCCGCATATGACGGAAGACTCGGGATGCCTGACCCATCGGGCGAAAGATAATCTGCGTCGGGGAGCGGCCCCATGTCGGCTCGTGGTAGAGGCGGTACAGCTTCCGTCGAATCCTCTCCGTTGTATGCCAACGCGCCCGAGGTTGTGAGGACCGGACCACGACTTTCGGGTGGCATGTCGAATCGCAATTGCCACGGCGGTGCCGGTTCTTCCACGGAGTCTGTCATATTGAAATTGCCAAAGCCGTTGTTCTGGGCCGTCTCCGGGATCTGGGTTTGGCTTTGGGCTTGAGCAGCTGCCGGGGCTCCCGGTGGCCGGGCACCGTTGCTCTTGTTGATAGGGTCCCCGAAAATGTTGTGGATGTCCTGCCTGCGCCTCTGCATTTGCATTTGATCACGTCTCCTGATGTGTTCGACGGCGGCAAGACGCAGGTAGCGGGTGATCTCGTCGTGCCGGCGGGCGGACAGATCGTCCTTGGCCATGATGGTCAAGATGGCCTCGGCTTGAGAGATGCTACTGAGCAGGGGAAAGGACTTGTCGAAATCTCCAAAAATGGCAAATCCGATGACCATGGCGGAGATAAAGACACTATTGGTGATCATAAATAGTCTCCTGGGAACTCCCGGGGTATGAACGAGGTCGGTTGCAATCTCGATACTTCTCAAGGCGGCGTCTATGCATGCCTCGCTCAGTGTCATAGTCACCGAGTGCCCGGGGCTGTCTTCGTCTTCGACTCGACCCTTGATTTTGGAAGATACCTTGAAGATCAAAAACGGTCTGGTCAGGAGGATGATGGACCAGTAATATGCTCCTTTGAGATGAGCGATCCCAATGGTCTGTCGCAGAGTGGGTGTGGTGGATCCGGCCTTCTGATCCAGACTGTCGGCTTGCAACCCGGCGGGTAACTGCATAGTCCAATCGCGATATTGTCGAGAGATGCTTTCGACCAGCTGGACCGAGACTTCTCGACGGCAATAGACCTCGTTCAGGATGCGCTCGAAGATGAAGCATATCCGCAAGGTCGCCGACGTGTTCCGGCCGTTCATTTGAATATCCTCGTAGTCTCTGGTGGAACGGTTCCAGGACACACTGCCTCCATCAACTTCGGAGGTCGCGGGGGGCCGGCCGAGGGAGCCACTCATGTACAAGTCGAGGACTCGCAGACTCTTCCAGACGCGCTCTCGTGCGACGCGTTCACGTTGTTCGAACAGACTGGAGATGTCACTCCTGTGCAAACCCAGGGCATACGCCGCGCGCACCGCAATTCCGAGAAGCATAAACGCACCGTTCCGTCGAACGACGGACAACATGTAGAAGGTGATCAGTGCATAGGCCTGGATGGTGAGGACACTGGGGTCCTCCAAGAAGCTCGACACGCCAATCTCGCGACCACGCAGGAAGAAGAATTCGGCCTGGTCCATGTCATTCCCATCGCGGGCCAGAGCGCCGATGGCCATGACCAGATAGTAGATGGAGCTGTTGAAATCCGTCTCGGCCATGGGGTCTCGCGTCCACGCACAGAGATGCTCGGTGATGTCGTCTGGGTCGAACAGATCAATGACGCCGCTCGAGGTCAACAGGTAATGCTTGACCAGGTCCTGGGCCTCGGCCAGGCTCGGTTTGGGGTTTTGCGACTGCATCGGGGTCGGCACCTTGTGCGGCGGAATGACCTCGCACATGGCGTGGCGCAGAGGGTCCGAGGTCAACTGGCACTCGCCTATCTCGGCCTTGACCAGGCGTCGGATGTTCTGCACGAAGGCCAAGTTGCTCGAGTCCCCGACGAAGATGAACTTGCCTCGCCCGTCACGCAGCAAGCGCGCCAGCTTGGGGACGGGGGCGCGAGAGATGGAGTCGTCCTGGTCGCGATCATACTGGGGCGACTTGGGGGCACTCCTCGAGCCGCCGGACAGGGTCAGGAGGGATTCGATGGCGATTTCAGCATCGTTGGTCTCGTTCAGCGCGGCGTCCTTCAGCGTGATGGACTGCTGGCGGGAAGAGGGCGAGCCCCCGTCGTCTGGTCGGTTTGAGCCCGAGCCTGAGCCGGTACCGCTACCGCGCTTGACATAGATCTCGGTGAAGACGCATTCGGGTTCTCGGCCTCGTCGCTTACACAACAAGCAGGGCTGCTGTCCGTCACATTTCTCTTTGCGACGCTTGCACGTGTCGCAGGCACGGGCTACTCGCTTGCGGTCTTCGTCCTTGACGCGAGGACGAGGCATGGCATTTGCTGGCGACCCAAGCGCAAGCGCAAGCGCAAGGCGACGACCCGACGCCCTAGGGCACAGCGACCAGCCTTGTAGCCTTGCAACCGGAGGCAGTAGTAGCGACAGCGACTACTGCTCGCTCAACGACAGCAGCAAACAGTAATTTTCCGGGGGCGGTTTGTGGACGAGTGGGTTGCCCTGTGTGGGAACGGGAAATGCAGAAAGAAGGTCGGATATAGCACCTGTGGAGGAATATGGATGGGAAGTTGGGTCGGCGGCAGCGTTGGAGGGAAGAAGCGTCGGAAGTGGGCGACAAGTTTTTGAGTTGAGGGCCGACTTTTTGTGGAGGGATTTGCCACTAAAAACGAAGTGTGAGAGGCTCGCTTGAACTGCCCCGAGCGCCGACGGTCCAGCCAACCAGAGCCAACCAGAGCCAGCTGGGGTCAACCAGAGCCAATCAAAGCCAGCCATCAACTGGGGGGAACGAGCCCCAAGTCGGAATTTGTGCGGGGGGCGGGCCCATGGCAGCCAATCACAGCAGCCACAAATCACTGCGCTGAGCCGAGGCCATGCATCTATGCACCTGCTCGGTATGCATCAAAGCACCAAAGCACCGAAGCAAGTGGGTCATTCCTTCCTAAGAGTAAATATAATGTCATATGCAAGTGCGAAGACGCGGCTTGCGCTCGAGCAGTCGTGTCCCAACCGCGGTGGTGCTCATCCGCCCGTACAGCACCCATCAAAACACAGCCTCTACGTTGACATGGACATGTGACTGCCCTGCTGGCTCGGTTCTCTCCCTCCCTAGGCACTCTGCGGGGCCATCAACACATCATATTTCAGCTCCAACTTGGCCTGGGCGTCGCTCTTGCGCGGCACGAATTCCACCAGCAGGGAATCCTTGACCGCGAAGACCGAGTCGTCGTCCAGATATTTGCTTTCCTTGTCGAAGATCTGGGTGGTGATGGGCTTGTAGCCTTCGATCAAGACCTGACGGTCGGGTAAGCTCCCGACCCGGGACGGACAAGCGGAAGAACTTACAATCAAGTGGATATGCGCCGGCCGATACGGATGTCGGTCCAGCAGCTGCAGCAGCTTGCCGGCTGGCCCGTCGTAGGGAATTGGGTATGGGGTCGGCCTGAGGCAGTAAAAGGCGTATTCGCCGTTGGCGTCGGTAATATACTTGCCCCGCAGGTTGAGGTCGACCTGGTCGTCATCCTGCTGCTCGTAAAGACCTAGAGGCAAGACATCAGTCAACGAGGTATGTGGATGGTCTTCTCTTCTTCACTCACCATTGGTGGAGGCCTCCCAGACGTCAATCGAGGCATTCGGCAGAGGCTTCCCGGTCACGGCATCCTTGACCTGGCCGTACATGTACACGGGCTGGGCATCTTCAGGGGTATTGAAGGAGATGGTCGAGCCCTTTTCTCGGACAGGGTGGTCGGTTCGGAAAAAGGGACCTAGAATGGCACTCTGGGTGGCCACGGTGGTTGCTTCGGACGCCTTCTTGTATGTGATCTCATCCACCAGTCTGCGCCAAGCCGGTCAGTCCTGTCATGGGCACTTGGAAACGCAGATAGGTAGCTCTCAAGCGGAGGAACAACGTACGACTCCAGGCCAACCACGTCGCATACCAACTGGCCCTCGTTTCTCTTCTCGTTGCTCATCTGGCCTGCCCAGTTGATCAACTGAACACCCTCCATCCACTCGTCGACGGTCAGTTCCACCTCGCGGGCAAAATCATGCAAGTGTCTGGTCAAGCTGGTCATGACCTCCCGCATGCGAGGCGAGGTCTTGGGTCCCATAGCGTCGATGACATGTTGCGTGAAGTTGGGATCGAACCGCGGGGCAGCGGCCTCTGTGTGACCGTTGGTGCCGTTCATGGTGTTGAGGAAGAGGTAGGCTGTCGGCGGTGTTGGGGCACTGAGTTTGGCTTCGGATCTGGGCCCGGCGAGGTCAGTCTGGTCGGTCTATCGTTCTTGCCGTAAGATGAAAGGGAGTTGTAATGCAACAAAAAGGTTGCTCGAGAGCAGGAGGCCATGATCAAGTAGTAGTAGGATTTGCAATGGACCGCAGCTGTTTCGACGGATGAATGCCGACAATTGCATCTCGAGTACTGCTACTGGCGGGCCTGCGCCTACCCCSCCCCAGCACCTTGCATCGGATGCTGCCTGCGCCCACGACTTGCGCACGCTTGGCCCAATCCGGCTAGACGCGCGGTCACGTGTGTCGGCCTCCCATCGGCATCCGTCGTCGGGAAACACAGTTCCTGTACGGAGTACTACTAAGGAGTATTTCTTCTATATCGCCCCAAGGCTCGCCCGCAGGCCCGGCCTCAACTTCGGACCGTCTGCTTCTCCGTGGCCTGACATGCCCGCCTCGCCGTCCTGATGTTTGTTCTACATCCCGACGTGTCCGAAGGCCCTGAGGTGAGAGCTCGATTATAAACTATCGCGGAATCACCTCCGGCCTGACAATTCTGGATGATTCGGCAATGGACACGGATGCTGGTCCCGATCCGCAATCCCCAGGCCCCGGTCTCCAGTCCCATAGAAGTGGTCAATCCTTTACCCACGGCCTTACTCGCCCTACGCAGTATCTAATGTCCAATCATGTCCAACCACTGGGATGACCACCGGGTTCTCCAGCCTCCCCGCGCTGCTCCAGACTCAACCTTCGTCCTTGCATGCCTCATGTCTCAATGCGGCAATCCGTCGGGACGGGAGCCTCATCCGCCTGCCTTCCGACAGTGTTGCCGTCTTCGGACCGCCACCTCTGAATACTGCCTGTCTGTCAGTCCACCACAGACTGATACCCAAGGTCTTGTCTACACTTTCTGACGAGGCTCGATGCCATGCGGACCGACCACGGTTCATCATTCATGCCACTTGGATCAGGAGATTTCCCATATCGCCAGCACCCCGCAGGTCACACCTGCATTGCGGGACCCCCGCCCCGTCGCCTCCGTTTCATATGTCGTATTCAATATTCTGCATCTGGTAATCTACCCCAGCCAAGTGGCAGTTGCGACACAAATCCAAATCCAAATCCACGCTGCCAACAGAAAACAGGGACAGCCTGCTTACAGCGTCTGCACACCAGTGTCAAGCCATCACCTGCCAGTCGAGCCCGATCCAAGGAGATACACGTTGCCGTCCACTCGTTACACCGAGACATATTCATGCTGTGTTACTGACTTGAGGGCTCCGTGTGGCAGCCCTCCTCGAGACTGTGCCCATCCCACCATCTCAGCGCCCGCAGGACTCGTTGCACATGGTCGTTGTTCTCGTGATGCCTTGCACCAAGTCCTCCCTTTTTCAAGTCCACTCTTGCTTCGCAACTTGCTCAAAGCTAAACATGTCTCTAGAAGTCTTATTCATGATGAGGAACAAACGGAAGAATGGCTCCATCTCGTCCAAGCCCCTCGAGAGTTTTATCAGATTACTGCGCAGCAGCACTAGAAAGAATTTCCTTCAATGGGCCCCCGCCCAAGGACTCCCGTCAAGCAAGAGGCTGGGATCCTCTAAATCCTCCTAAGCTATCCCCGTCGACATCTACTTCTCCGTCTGATCCATCTCCCATTCGCAGTACGCCGCCGAAAGTTCCCCTATCGCCATGTGCGCCTACTGCCACTAACCATAGTCCTCCTCCGCGCCCGCCACGGCCCAAGACCTCACTCCCCAACCTGCGGCCGACCATCATCCTCTCACCACTCGCCCTTCCGCAGCATTTCCCAAATCCTCTCTCACTTCTGGTAGACCAACCTGCTCCGATATTGACACCACCAACGAAATCGCGTCAGAGGTCGTTCGCCGACGATGTCTTCGCCGCTCTACCTGCCCATCTACTGGTCGCGGAGACGAAGACGGCACCGATCACACCTGTATCTCGAACCACCGTATCTAGGATATCGTCTCAGTCCCAGTCGCCATCACTGAGCAAGCACCCACGATTCTTCCGCCCTCTCATCCTCCGCGATAATCTCTCCCCGCGAACCATATCAACATCAACATCAACACCCAGAGCCTCCCCCAGTCCAAGCCGCAAGTACGTGAGCGAAGGCGAGAGCGATGCCGACTGCGTCACTTCTCCTTCCTATAGGCCATATACGCATCACCACCGCCACTCTAACACCCACCCAAAAGCCGAACACCTGGGTCTACCTCTTCACCCCGTCGCCCGGGACCACAATTCCCTACACTGGGAGTCCCAATCCCGACCCCAGTCACGATATTTCCTTCCCCGCCACCGCCGGGCGCTATGGATGGCCGCCACACTGATCCTGGTACTGCTCGCCGCGACGGCCATCGCCGGCGGCGTCATTTGGCGTTTGACTGTATGTAAGTGCCTGGTCCGGTGTACTGGTTGAAAATATCTGTTAAAAAGTAGGGAGCGCTGACGGAGTCAACGTGGTGCGTGTTCGCCAGTCCATTGAATCAAATTTCAGTCTTGAGAGATGAGTTACGTTCTGACAGTCTGAGCGCATATGGAGAACAGTGACCCAACCAGCAGTACTACGACGGGGGATATTTTGGCACTTGGCGTGAAGCCTCGTCGAGTCGTGTTGAAATGGACGGGCTAAGTGGGACGACGGCAACCAGCCCGATCGTGTGTCCCCAATCTATGTGAATGAAGCATCCAGCTCCAAGTGTCGTTTTGCTTTTCGGTGTCAGTAGAGATGGTAGTTCTCGATAGTTTCAATATTGAAACAAGGCAACCTGACACCACCCGCACACTAGGACAAGCTTAAGAACAGGACATAGAACAATGTTCGAACGACTTTTTTATTCCAGACCCATCATCATCGTTCTGCAGTTAAATCTAAATTTCCAAAGCCCCCGGGTCCTCTATTTCCGAGCTTTCGACTTGCCACCACCAGCCTTCTTCGCCTTTTCCGCATCTCCATTCTTGTTCCTCTTCGGCAACTCCTTGTTCTCCTGCTTCCGATCCGCCATCTTGGGATCCAAGCCTCGGGCCTTCAGCCACTTCTTCTCGGCCCGCTGCAAGATTTCCTTGTCTTCCTCTTCATTGAACCCGCCAAAGTCATCGACAGCACCCTCGCTATCATCGGCACCGCTCGTATCGCCACCCTTGGTCGAGTTCCCCTTGCCATTAACTGCAGACTCCTCTGGTCCCGCCGCTACGTCTGTGCCATTCGTTTGCGCCCCCGCCTTGGGAGTCGGCCCAGTCTTCTTCAACTTGCAGACGAAAAAGCCGTCGACATTTTCGCGGTGCGGGAAATACCGCCTGGTCAGGGCCATCTTGTCGTCGAATTTCTTGTTCATGTAGCTCTTGAACCCCTCAGACCCGAAATTGCCCAGACCCGTGTCGACAATCTTGACATTGGGCCGTTTGCGCAGCACGTACTGCACCACCCCTTCGTTCTCTTCCACGCTCACCGAACAGGTCGAGTAGACGATGTAGCCGCCGGTCTTGCTGCTATGGTCCGTAGAGTCGATGGCGGCCAGGAGAAGTTGCTTCTGCATGTGCGGCAGCGCCAGGAAGTCGCGTTCGTTCTTGGAGGTCTTGACACTGGGGTCTTTGCCGATGACGCCGGTACCGGAGCACGGCGCATCGAGTAGGACCCGATCGAAGCCGCCCAGAATCTTGGGGAAGGCCTTTTGTGCGTCATAGTGGCACACGATCGTGTTCTTGCAGCCGAGCCGGTGGATGTTTCCGATCAGACCTTTCGCTCGCTGGCGGTTAGCGTCGTTAGCGAACACAGCCCCGGTGTTGCGCATCAGTGCGGATATGTACGTCGTTTTCCCTCCGGGTGCGGCAGCCATGTCCAGAATTCGTTCATTGGGCTGCGGGGCGAGCGCCATCACCGGCAGAAATGAAGAAGCGGCTTGTAGAATATAGTGACCCGCGAGATATTCCGGCGTGGCTCCGAGAGGGACCGGGGCTTCAAAGACCTGTAAGCCCACCTTAGACCATTTCCCCACAGGCTCCAGGACGACTCCACGGTTAATCAGCGCCTGGGCTAGCGAACGTCGATTTGTGCGAAGAGTGTTTGTACGGAGGACCACCGGTCGAGGGGTCTCGTTTGCCTCGAAAAATGCAAATGCTTCCGCAGGTGTGAAGAGCGAAAACAGCTTATCAGCAAGGTACGGTGTGTAGCCATAGTAAGTACAAATATCTGCGAGCAATTGCGTGGTGTAATCATTTCGGGACTTGGTCGGGTCTGCTAGCTTGGAAAAGCTCCCCAAGATACGGATGGTCTCTGTCATGCGAGATCGAACGACGGCCAGGTCCGGGGCGAGACCTTGGGCGGTCACCGAGTCCAGGACTCCTTCATCTTTGGCGATGTTTGTTTGAATTGCATTGTCCTCCAACTCTTGCTGTGCTTCTGCGGCCACATCGGCCTGTTTTTGGTCAAGTTTCCTCGAAAGGCCTTCGATGTTGGCTGCGGTGAGTTGGGCCTCGGCATCAGAATCCTCCTCATCGTCGGAGAACATACGTCTGGGTTGCTCATCTCGATCAGAGTCAACCACAGAGTCGTCCGAGACCTCGGCTAGGTCGTCCAGCGCGACTTCATCGTCTTCCAGACCAGACAAAGAGGCATCGTCGAGAGGGATGGCTGCAGCGTCACCATCTACCTCATCGTCGTCGAAGCCCGGTATGGGTGCGAACGTAGGAGGAACAGTGATTTGAGCATCTTTGTTTAAAAGTTGGATCTTTTTCTTCTCTTTTCCTTTCTTGGCCTCTTTAGATGCTCTCGGTAGGTCATCGTCTCGGAGAGCGCGGTCAAGCTTGACGAGTTTCTTTGCGGCATGGTCGTCGGACCTTCTTCTTTTCTTCGCGGGCTCTTTGCGGGCGTCTGGGTTCGATTTTCGCTTCAAATTGATGCCGAGTTCTTCGAGGGTGGCAGGAGGCCCCTGTTTTTTCATCATACGACGTCCCGCACCCATGACTGCTTGGGGTCCGAGCAACTGGAGTGGTCAAGGAAGGAGTGCAATGGAAGTCGAGAATTCGAGAATTCGAGAATTGGCTCACTGGCTGGCTGCGCAGGTTGGAGTCGATCACAAAATTTCGAGATTATTTCAGCGGATCGAGTTCCAGATGCGGTTTCCCAGTTGTGATTGGCCGTACAATTCTGAAGTCTTGGCGCTTTCAGCCGCTCTGCACATGACGTGTCTTTGGCGTCATTTTCCTCTTTGGCGTCTTTTCAACTTCAGCCCAAAACCAACGTTGTACCCCTCGAAAGCAAATACCGCGATAGCAACTGTCACTGCCACGTCTGGCATTCTTTGCTCCCCTCGGCGACTGCGGAGTGCCAACAGCATTAAGGCCTTTGTTTCCTTGACTCACCACCATATCTTGCCTGTTTTCCCCCATGCTTTTGTTCCCAAATGTTTTCTTAATTGATGTGTAACATGGAGCCTCCTGCAGCCATGCCTCGCCCGGATGCTTCCCGAAATGAAGAGGGTAGGAAGGTTTCATCCAGTGAGCAGTCGTCGGAAACCCAGCCCGACGACACGCGGAAATATGTCACTCACGCCTGTGAGTCCTGTCGACTGAGACGTTCAAAGGCTAGCTGAAATGCTCCTGTGAAAGAGTTGCAATAACGTTTAACACTCTGCAGTGCAATGGCCAACTTCCAAAGTGTGAAACCTGCACCAAACGCCGGATAAAGTGCACATACTCGACAGTAGATCGCCGACGAGGAAAGTTAAAGCAACACGAGGCCGATGCTCTACAACAGCAAGTTCAACATTTTCAAGACGTGTTCAGCGCTCTGAAACTGGGCTCCGATGAAGATGCCTTCGAGTTGCTAAAGAAGATACGAAATGTTCAACCCGGTCTGGTCAACTTGTCCGACACCCCTCAGGCCGTTAGAAGTGTTATCTCGGACTATCGCAGAGCCCAGCAGCAGGACTCAAGACCGCCAATTACTTCGGTAGGTCGACTTTGGCGTCTCTGGTTGGTAGAATGAAACTGAAACTCCCTATTAGTCAGTGAAGGTATATACTGCAGATGATTTGCCCCCGGAAGAACCTATCAAAGTTGGCATTACTGCATACTACAATTGTAGCTTCACTTTGTTTTATGTCTTCGAAGAAACGGAGATGAATGATGTTTTCGATCGAGTTTATCGATCCAAAGTGCCAGTCGATAAAGCAACTCTGTGTGAACTCTGTGCCTTGGCTGCAATTGGAAGTCATTACGATGCCGACAACGTGCACGTTGATGTCATGGAGGCTTTGTATCGCACGGCATCTCTTTATCTGGACGACTGTGTTGAAGCTTCCTTCCTTCGTGGCATGAGAGTACTAGTCTGTCTGAGCATGTACTCTTTCATGACCAAGCGGTGTAGTGCCCGTCTCTCGATCTGTGAGTTTTGCCTTTGACCTCTACAAATTTGTCTAACTGGTCTCCAGCGTCAGGATTGCAAATTGCTCGTTGGGCTCATCTTCATCAACAGGTCCCTGTTCACAACTGGGTCTCATGGAGAAAGGTGTATCGGACACTTGTCTTCCTTGAATGGCGAGTCGACTTCATTTCATTCCTAATCTGCAACTAACGATGGTAGTTGGCTTTCTTCATCTCTAGGTTACCAGTTTGACCTTAGTGAAGAGGAAATCAATGCAAGTGATGTCCAAAGATCCATCAGCTGATACTAAGAGTTCTAGCTCACACGACTGAATATTGTTGAACCTCAACCAACAACAGAGAACTTCATTCAAGCCCAGATGAGTACGGTGGGCCTCATGATATCAGGGATTCTACACGATGTGTATCGATCGAGCCCTGTTGTCTTCTCAATCGTCAAAAAGCATTCCAAAATATTGGACGAGTGGAAGCTCTCGCTGCCTCCGATGATGCAGCTTTCTTCACTCACCGGCCCAGATTCGAGCAATTATGTAGAAAAGTATCGAAGGTCTATGGTCCTCGTTCACGTTGTGGGACTTGGAGCACAGATCTTGCTTCAGCGACGACTTTTGGTCGCCGTAGCGGAGTGTCGAATGAACAAACGATGGATACTTGATGGAACCCCCGAGGACGGCGTCCGTATCCAGTCTGAGTGTGTTTCAGCCGCCCAAACATGTGTTCGACTTCTCGACATGCTGGGATATACCAAAAACATGTTTCGACGATGTTGGCTGTGCATGTGAGTTGAGATCATCAGATCTTGCCCCTGGACTGACGTCTATGGCAGTGGACACGCTTTCAGCGCATGCAGCGTTCTACTCTTCCACGTCTCGCAATGCTTGCTACACGAGATGAAGGATGGGATCGAGGAAGGCCTTGCCCAATCCCAAGAATGTATTGACATGCTTGAAGCATGCAGCCTCTCGGACCACGTTGCACAGGCAATGCTTCATATCGTGCTTCCTCTCCAACAAGATCTACGCCGTCTGGCAAGCCGAAATGCTTTTGGTGGCGAGAGTGGTATCTACCAATTGCTTCAGAATCCGCATCTCTCAAGTACTGAGAGCAATGACCACCATAAGACCCGGCGAGCAGTCACGGACGTGAATCCAGTTCGAACAGCAGTCATTCCAGCCATGTTAAATGCAATTGAGGTCTTGGGTAATCCGTTTGCTCACGAGCGGAGGCTAAAGATCGACACTTTTTCCCCTGCGGACTCTGAAATTCCGAGTTGGTGGAACTAATAACATATTGGATTCTTGGATCGGCAAATGCTCGGTTACAAAGCTGGGATTTCAGTTGCAAAGAGCTGTATTTTTTTTTTGGTGGCTAGAATCTTGGATTTACACGACAACAACAAGGTCTGTTTCAGGAGCGGAGGAAGTTTCCTGTCAAACTAGACTTTTCTGCTCGTAGATATCTCGGAATCAAAGACAGTTTAGTCCACCAAACGCGAATGTCTGTATGAGATCATTTGTAAGCAAAGCCTCTATTTTGAGTTTTTAAACAGATGTATGTCCTCTAGAATAAACGAGCCAGAGAAAAAAGCAGGTGAAGAATGGTAGATAGGACAGAGTATTAATTTGTTCTCAAAATAGAAACCCTCATCGGCGTTGTGGTGAGGCTCAGGTCCTCCTAGCATGAGGAATAAGCTAGCACAATGCTGGTAAAATGCTCGACGTATCACCATTATTTGATTCCCAGACAAACCAACATCAGGTTGGGGGTTTCAGACCGGCCATTGATGACCCATGGCTCAGCTCCCATCCACAATAACACAGGTATGGACTTGTGGGTTTCCATCGGTCACCAATTGAGTACAGCGGTTATCGCCGTTCACCCAGAGCGCTTTGCGTCTCCCAGCCCGCCGGCACGGTAGCCCCTGCTACCGGTTGCAATCGGCGCGGGCAACCTCATTAGCCTAGTGCAGGCGGGACATAGTGATTGCGACTGCACCACAATTTTCTCCGTCCGACGCTCCCAGTCCCACTGGTATCCACGACCACGACGACATTCGCCTACCGGTGGCTCGCTTGTCACCCCAGGTTGGATTTGCTCGCCCCTATCGTTTAAGCATCCATAGCGCCTACCATATCGTCGTGATACTACCGTGCTGCAGCGTGGACACTTTGTTTCTTCGAGCCATGACCGTTTCCAACACATGATGCTTCTTGTAAAGTTGATTTTGCAGAGTGGATGTAGATGTCGTGTACGGGTTCCGAATATGGTCCTAGACCCCAGTCTTGCCTTGTGTACTCAAGAGTCTTGTTGTTATCGGTGGAAGGACACTTAATAGGTTCTCAAGTCTCCATAGAAGAACATGCCCTTTTATAGGAGGGCGCGAAAGTGTTTTTCGTTTGCTACTTTACTTCGTGACTCCTGATATTCCTGACTTCGGAAATTGAGAGACTGACTCTTCGCTTTCCGGCTTTTCACCGTCATAGGAACGTCGAGGCTCACAGTGAAGACCGAAACGACAAAAAAACAAGACATTGACAAAGGCAAGATTCTCCCAGTCAAACACCCAGCATTGTCATTCTGAGCATCTCTCGTCATTGAACATGATAGAGACTCATCATGGGCTGTGGAACTTAGTGCGACGACGAGGGAGAGTTTGTCGGTCACTGAGTAGTTGACTAGCTAACTAAAATGGCTCCGTAGATAAGCCCCGTAGTTGAATGCACACACAAACGAACAAATGGTCAGCCCAATGGAATGATGAGAAGAGTGACAAAGGAAAGCGCACCAGTAAGGGAATGGAGTCTGCCAGCTGATGAGAATCTAGATGAGGTCTCCCATAATATATCGGCGAATCCTCAATACAAATCGCAGACCATATTTATGATACCCGAACTAAGCACTCCGTACGGAGTATACTTATTCAATTTCACGACTCCCTGAAAAGGGGTGGGAGGGAGGGGGGGTCCCCGGGACGAGGCTTAGTTTTAATATCCACCTTTCGGCTACGACGAATGACTAGTCCCTAACTTCGTAAGAAGTGGAGAGTTTGAACTAGTCCAAAGTCCCGCGTCCAAGGTGAGGCTCTGACGTCTGCTACAGCCTCAAGCCTTGCCAATTCATAACCTTCGAGTTGGCCTAGAATCTAGATTCGATGCGGCGATTCCACAATTTCTCATAGTCTGTTCGCCGCTTGATGCCGCCTTTTCTATCCTCTCTTTTCAGCCTACATCGCTGGTGTCTCAGCTCGCAAAGCGCCCTCCATTGCATCTTCGTGAAAGGCTGCAGCGGTAGTAGCTGATAATAATGACTACCGTTCTACTAGCAGCGGTCATTCGCCTAAGAAGCTACTTGAGTTTCCTGCTCTGTGCCTTGCATTATTGTGTTACCTGAAAAGGCACAAGCCACCTTCGCTTGCAAGGCGATGGTTGCAGCAAGTTGTGCCGGGAACTCCGCCAGTTTGGTGTTACTTAGTACTGGGCTGCAGCAGCTTCTTTCCGGCTAGGTAACTTACTTTCGTAAAAGACGACGCTGGGCTCCCGATTGTGTGCCACCACACACAGCCTCAGCTACAATGTGTGGCACACTACAGCTACCCAGGAACAGGTCACAGGTTACTGGACCTCGAAGCAATGTTCGTGAGTTCCAGCCTTATAGGTGTCGTTCTCCGACTTCTCACAGTGTCCCTCGTAGTGTTTTGCGCTCTTTTTGCCCTACAGCCCAGACCGTCGAACGTTCGCTTTGGTTCAAGTTCCTAGTTGCCCCCGAATTTCCATCTTGCGTTGCTCTAGGTCTCCTTCCATCACCACGGACTTATCATGTATTCACCAAAACACCACCGGGTGTGGACGAACGAAGCGTGCCGATCGAGCGACCTAGAGCCAACATCCTCCACGTCGATGCGGTTTTAGTGACGACACTTGTCTCGACATTCCCGTTTAGCACGTGACAGCACCTCTGTAACGGAGATATCTATCACCTTGTGAAGCAAGATCGAGCCGGCATCCAAATTATCGTCCAAGTCCTCTCCCACGGCCTCGCCCTCCTTCAGATCTACGCACTTCGAACCCTGTTCAATTTCGGGTCGAGGCTGTATCTTCAACAGCATGCCGTGTCTTTGAACAGGCTCAGCTTCTGGGCCGTGCTGATGAGCTCTAGTGTAGACTGGGATCTACCTCTAAACTACCTGGTCTGCTCTCTGTTCGTGGTGGGTCCCAGGTGGTCTCTGGGCAGGGGCACTGTCCCCAATTTTGACGACAGACGGTGAGTTGCAGGGCGTGATCGACGTCCCCACCTTCAGTCAGAGTACGGCTGACGTGTGGAATGTGGAATTTCAACTCCGGGAAGAAATGCAGCTGTGGAACATGGACACTCTCTGTCGTCCACTGGTATTCAAACGACCGCCGAGGCTTCATACCTGCCTACCCCGTCCCAGCCCTTCAAGGCGTGCTCCTTCTGTCCGCAAGCACCGCGACCACCATAGACGGCGCGCCACGGCTGCTTTCCAAACTTGACAACACCCAGTGGACATATGCGGGCCGCAGCTATAGCGTGGGATCCTCGGTCGCTCTGGCGCACCCGGCATTCTTGGAAACCAATGCCACGGGTCTGATGTCCTACTACGAGTACCAAGAGACGGGTTATCTGCCAAACATCACCTGACCCAAGGACACCACCTCGGCGTTTCATTTCCAACTCCTCGATGACAATGGGGAGGACGGCCTGGGGACCTACTACGCCCGAGGACCTCTAGCGAATGAGCCAGCAGGAGTGTCCGAGTTTTACCCTGTGACAACGTTCGGCAACAAATCAGCGAACCTTCTGGGCTGGGCGGCGCGATCCATCTATGGCCGGAACACCATCAACGTTGCCAGCGGCAACTTCAACTACACGGAGCTCAACCAGACGCAATGCGAAGTGGTCTTTACGCCGACCACATTCAAGGTCTCGGTCAACACGACCAGGAAATCCATCTCGGTCGAACCTATCGCAGGGTCGAAGGAGGACATCGAGCCCAGCGGCAACTTGACGTCCAATACGATTGACTCTCTCAATCTCCTGGCCCGAATGAGCAACTCACACTACGTCTCCGTTCTCGGCGACAACCTGGCGCTCAACGTTGCAAACATGCAACAACGACTCAACTCTTCCAAAGCGGACGACAAGGTCGTCACCTCGGCCATCGCCGACTCGTTCGCCGCAATCATCGATGATATTCTCGTCGCGTACGGCGCTTCCCAGACTGTCATCTCCAACGACAGGATCCCAACACCGATCGTGGCCCTCGCGGAAGCTGCGAGGATCGGGGACCCCATCTACATCTACGCCGTGTGCGCCTCTAACACCATTGTCATTCTGGCCATGGTGTTTGAAACCATCCGGACCCGGATCTGGCGCGGCCTCTTATCGCTCGACTACATGAGCATCAAGGATGCCATCGCCAGCTCATCGGCAGGCGGTGACGAAATCGCACGTCTCTTGACGAAAGCTCTCTCAGAAGACACGAACATGAACACATCTACGAACGAGTATGATCGTTCGGCAAATTATCCGCGAGACGCCGCTTTCCGCTCCATCAAGGTCGGCTTCGCCATGTCCGACTCCGTGCCCGGTATATTGGCCATCAGGGCAGCTCATGAACTTGGAGAGTATGAGGACGAGAAGTCGGACCCGCAAGATCAGAGCTCATTCGACGATTCTCTCAGCGACACCGCAGATGACCGGAGTAGTAGAGGCAGCAGGACGGTCTTGGATCGAATCACACGGAAGCCTTTCCCAATGCTCGGCTCTTACGAGATCCTCAACCAGGCTTAATTGCGATCCTACGGAGTAACTTCGTACACGCGGGAAATCGTTATTCTTGTCTTAGTACAATCTGTGGCTGGTAACTGCTGGGAGATATTCGGTTGTTTCAGAGTGTTGCGTTCAATGGACCAAACAAGGTACATCGGTCCATCACCGGTCAAGTAGGATATTTAGCGAGATGATACAACACCTAGCAATGAGGCAGGGAAGCTAGTTCGGCACGTGGTTTGGTGAATCGATCAATACTTTACGAAGCCCTGTGCATACTTCATTCACCCTTGAGTGGGGTAAGTAGAGCTGCTCCAGCACCGCCAGAATCCAGCCTAATACCGATGGCTTCCCTCGAAGGGCATGGACTCTTGACTGCTTCCCGACTAAAAGAACTACTTAGTACCTGGAATTAACCGAATTAAAGTAGGGGCATAGTTTTCTTCTATCAACTAAACTAAAGCAGGGGTATTTCTCCTCTACCAAATTAAAGTAGAGACAGATTTATCCTCTACTAAATTAATACCGAGACAGAGTTCCCTTCTGCTAAATTAAAGCAAGGGCATACATAGTTCTCTTCTCCCGACCAAATTCGGTTCTAGTCCCTAAAGAAAAAGCCAAGAACAAAGGATGAGACACGAGGGAGGACCAGCTTCATGGATTGGATAAGTACATATTCAGTTTTTTGAATACCTTTATGCTGGACTCCTCCCTCATTGAGCCGGGAATACGGCCAAACGGTTGTTGCACTGTAACACTGTCGTTGGAGGCGAAATCTGAAGAATCCGAATGGTGAGCACACTACTATTACTCCGTAGACTGTCCTGGTTTGAATAGCATTTAAAAAGACCCGATACTTCACACACACACACACATACACACACAATCTCCGCAATTAATTAAGTTCTCCTCCGATGCTACTAAATGTACGACTGACCACCCGACAAGACGATGACGATGATGCAAAATGCAAGTCAGGTAATGGGTACACTCACAACAACATCAACAATTCCGAATGCATGCATGCATGCCACACACCTCCCTCGAGCCTCGTTCAACCTGGCCAGGCCAGATGGAAAAGAAAACACTTGATCGACAGACAAGGCAAGAAGACAAGGCAAGATAAGCCAGATACTAGACAGACACAAATTTTTCGCCGAGAAGGAAAATGTCAAAGCAGACGCTCGCGCAAAATGCTCATGATACTGGAGGATGCTTCTGGTCTTGGGACTTTTCCACGTCTTCTCCTGGTCTTCTCTCCGCATCTAGTCGGTAGCCTTTCTGGACATGCATGCATCCGTCAATCCTCCACCGTCAACTTCCTTCCTGCCTGATTCATATCCAATCTCATGGACGACATGTCGCTGTCTGCCCTCCAACGTACATCATGAACCGTTCATACCGCCCAGAAGAGGGGCCGGGGAATTGCTGCCAGAGGTCTTCTTGAGCTTCAGTGTCAGGGGGAATGAATAATCATCGGGTTCTTCTTCCTCACTAGAGTTGGGAAGTCAGTTAGAATGAAAACAAGGGTCGCGCAATCCAGTTACTTACGGCAATCTCCAGGCAATGTAGTCCTCGGTGCTGAGTCCCTCCTTGCCTTCCTGTAATGAGGCAAAGTCACCAGGCGTCATCATACCAGATCGATCTCTGGGTGAACCTGGAACTGACAGCGGTCTCGAGATCTTTTGTTCGGTTCCGCCAATAATGTCGTCGAATTCCTCATCGTCGGTGAATGAGGTTGGGTACGCTCTGCGCAGGGCGAGCTGTCGAGCCTTGACGTATTCCATACCCATTCGTTTCCAATCGAGAAGATCGCTGAGACGTTCCGTGCGATTTCTTTGGTTGATTCTTTGTCGTCGACTCTTGTTGGCAAATTCAAACATGTAGTCCGTCAATTGGTTGACGGAATCATCGACACCCTTGGATCGTCGGTCGACAATATAAATGCCGTAATCCGAACTGTTCTCGATAAGTTCTTCCATGTAACATCCGAAGCCGGACAGGTTGGTGGTGATTGAAGGGACACCCATCACCGTACATTCGGCAGGGGTGTAACCCCAAGGCTCATAGTACGAAGGAAACACACCCAAATGGGTTCCCCGAACAAAGTCATCGTAATCCAACGACAGCACAGGATTGGCCGAGTTCAAGAACTCGGGGTGGAACACAACCTTGACACGGTCGGAGGAATGGTTGAAAAGCTGAACGCGTCGCAACTGGTTGAGTACAGGATCTTCCGAGTCGTTCACCATGTTATGTGTCACAATCGGGGGCAGACCATGCCTCTTCATGGCAAACAGCCGACGTCGAAGTAGCACCCGATCGGCAGGTGTAATGAGCTCCTTCTCGTCCGGCATGGGATCTCCTTCTTTCCAATGAACAGAGCGTTCAAACAGTCTTCGACCAATGCCTCGCTCGATGTTGGAAACCGTGTCGGCCAACGACTTGGTGACGGCCTGTCCTTTGAGCGACTCCACGGACAGCGAGGTCGTTTGGGCCGGCATAATCATGAATGCCACGATGGTCGTCTTAGTCCCTGAGACTTTGAGTCGGTGGTTCAATCTGGCCAGCGATTCGATAAACATGTCAACGCCTTTGTTGCGGTACTCGTACCTCCCGGCAGTGAAAATGTAGAGAGTGTTTTCCAAATCAAAGTCCAAATGGCCATAAAAATGACCCCGAACGAATTCGTGGATCTTCTCCTTTTGCACAGAATGAAGATTCTGGAACTCGTGGACGGCGGAGAATTTCTTGACGTTGAGACCGTTTGGCAGAACACCGTCTGGCTTCCGTTTCAACAGATGCTCGCTCTCAAAGGCGGTGATGTGGGAAACAGTGGTAAAGACATCGGCGGAATGCGCAGATGCTCTCTCAATGCAATATCTGTGGTAGATGCCTCGTTTTCCGGCCTCGGCATCCACGTCAAAGAACTGGAGGTTGTTGTAGAAATCGACAGATCCCGCACAGAGGTATCGACCGAGGAGGGTAGCGTGGGTGGTGAAGATGGTGGTCAGGTCCATTTGACGCCTCTTGGTCAGTGGGATGGCGACTCCCGAAAGCCACTCATGGAAATGTGCAATTACTGCGCGATTCGTTTCTCGAGAGATGAACTGCAAATGGTCAGTCTGAGTGTAACCCGGGTCTTTCGGCGCCGTTGCTTACTTCGCCCAAGAACCATGCCACCAAGTAGCCAAACACAATAGCTTCATTTGTCTCGTGGTCTCCGGCTGGCGATGGAATACCGGCCGTGGACCACAGATCCGCTTTCCATTCATCTAGCCACCGGTATCCCGTCCCAGTGTCGATGAGAAGAACTCTTGGAGCGCCCTCGATCAGCCATCGACCGTACATGATCTCAATACCACGTTCCTGCATCGACGCAATTGTGTCTCGAATAGCACCGGAGGGAGGATCGAGGGTTTCGACTTCGACGGCGGCCTGCAACTGTCAGTTCTTGCTGGGGGGGGATTGGCAAGGGAGTGGCAAAACCTACCGCACTCTTGTTGAGAGGCCCAATAAGTGTGTATCGTTCGCCATACTCTGCAGTTGTGACGGGGGCCTTGGACTTGAGCACTGAGTAGATACCACCGACTGCAACAGATTAGCACATGCAAAACCGATCGGGATCGAGGCCCAATACCTCGATTTGCAACTTCCGTTGCGATCTCAAAGAGCAGGTGGTTTTTGATGTCTCGCTTCCCCGAGTCGCCGTTCATGTTGGCGGGCGTGCAGTTGTCGGCGTTGGAGGTGGGAAATGCCAGACAATGTTGGAGCGATGAACTGGGTTGAACTGGGTTGCACTGGGTTGAACTGGAGATGAAAGCTTACCCCACAGCGAGCGTAAGGTTGCAGGAAACAATGAGAGCTTGAGGGGAATGGTCCGAGGTCGATGTTCGAATCGAACCGGTCGGCGCAGTTACAAGGTGGAGCTCAAAGAAGGAGAATCTCAAACATGAGCCAACGCGACGGTTGAGAACTGGACCCCGACGGCGTTTTGTTGGGTATGGGAAGCACAACTGAGGCAGGATGGGCCGACGATGGATGCAGGCGACTTTTTGGAGTGGACGGCGAGACGGGAGCGAGGAGAGGAGACGAGAGACTTTGAGCCTTTGAGGGTCCACAGCAGACAAGGGCAGCTCCAGGAGTCCAGGGCTGCTCGTTGTTGATCTTGATCTGGTGAGCTTGCTGAGCTTGCTGAGCTTGCTGAGCTTGACGAGGGTCCTAGCAACGCGACGCCCGGGAACTTTATGAATTGACAGGCAGGCAAGGCTTTGTCCGGCTCTTCGTCCTGACTGCACGGGCGTTGCGAGAAATTAATACTGACGTTCTACTGGGTAGTTCTACAAGTCACTGCTGGGTAAGTGAACGAAAGACGGAAAGGTGCCTCACGCATCTGTGGCATGAGGCCGCATGCTAGTGACTGCTACTATTGGAGGAGGCGACGGGTGAATGACGGCATGCGATCAGCTTGGTGGCTGTTTAGGTGGCTGCTTAGGTGGCTGTTTACCAGTAGGTGGCGGTTTGGCTTAGGTGCGTGTGTAGGCGGCCCTCCTCAGTCCTGGTTAGTCGCTACACAGCGCCCAACCCTGCAGAGCCCTCGCGTCATGGCGACTCGTGGGCTGCTTGTTTAGGCTTACTCCGACGACGCTCATTCCTAGGCGGCGGAGGCGCCCTTTAGCCGGCAACGTCCCGGTTGGGTTGGCTCCATTCTGCTCCATTCGCGTGTCATTCCTACCTGTGATTGACGGGCGAATGACCCCAACCTTGCACGCTTCCCAGACTGGCGCCCCGCATTCCACCCCCAATTTCAAACAATGCTCTTCGGCTGCTGGCGATGGTACAGCCAAAGCTCCCGTGCTCAGCTCCAATCGGCGCGCATTCCGCATCCTCCATTTCACCATTGCCGACGACGCGTGCGCAAGATGGAACGTGCAACACTTGCTCCGAGTCGTTCAAATCTATTTGTTGCGTTTGTAAATCTTGGCCAAAAACGCGTCAAACACACCCTTCTTCAGTCCGTGGCCCTCGTCGACACCTGCGATCATTGTCCGGATCTCTCCCACCCGCTTCTCTTCGTAGTCCTGGTATCTCTTTTCCAGCTGCAGCTCATTGTACAGCGCTTTGACCTGGGCTTCTTTCACGTCGTCCTTTTGACCATAGTTCTCGTCTAGGACTTTTCTCTGCTCCGGCGTGCATATCAACAACGCTTGATTGATCAACCATCCGCACTTGTTGTCCTTGATGTCGGTCCCAATCTTGCCAATGAACGAAGGATCTCCGAAGGCATCCAGGTAATCGTCCTGGACCTGGAAGTACTCGCCCAGAGGAATGAGGATGTCGTGAGCCTGCTTGAGGTTCTCCGGTGTGGCGATCTGGAGATAGTGAAGGGCCAAAGCGACGGGCAGGTAGAAGGAGTAGTACGCGGTTTTGTATATCACAATGAATGTGTACTTGGTCATGCTGAAATTTGCCAGGTCGACGTGCTCTTCCGGTGCCGTGATCAGGTCACACAATTGGCCCAGCTCCGTCTGCCAGGTGACCTCGTGGAACATCTCGATCAGGTCAAGGTAGGCAGGATGAGACCGGAAACGCTTCTTGAGAATGAGATAGATCGCAGACTCCAGCATGAACGCGTCGTTGATGGCAACCATCCCTACTCCTTCTTGCCGGTACCAGCATGGCTCTCCCCGGCGTGTGATGCTCGCATCCATGATGTCGTCGCTGACGAGGAAGAAAGCTTGCAGAAGTTCGGTGAGCCATCCCAGTGTGGTAAGATCCTTGAATTCTTCGGGCGACAGAGGCCGCTCGAGAAGTTGGAGACCGGTGTCTGGTACAGACATTCCTCGGTTGAGCTTCCCACCCGGAGTATTGGCCTGGAGTGACTAGGCAAGGAGTCAGTTGAGAACCCTTCCAGGAGGGGTCTTCCATTACTCTTTCAAACCATTGTAACGCATTTTCCGGAAGATTGAACTTCTTGGCTTCTCCGAGGACATCTTCGACCAGAGAAGGGAAGACCGCTTCAAAGTCCGCGCGCGTAGTCTTGGTCGCCATGGTCGTGGTGGTTCGCTTTTCAGACTGGTTCAGACTGCGCAGGAAGAAGTGCGGGCACTTCTGTTGACCGACAATCAATCGAACTTTTGGGCCTGCGGGCACTGGGCAGCCAGCGAGATCGGACTTTGTTTGCCCGAGTGGTGCGCCAAGCCAGGAACGAAACTTGAATGGCAATTGCCAGTGAGAGGCCAATGCCAGGGTATCATTAGTCATCCGTCTTTCATCTGCACCCGTGCCGGTGCCTGCGCCTGCGCCCGCGCCCGCCTGCGCCTGGCTTTCACGGACGTCTCAAGGAGCATGTCGCAGACTAACTGAACTGAACAACTCAGCACCACTTGTTTGTTGGACAACATGTCGTCCCGTCCCTCGACACCACCTGCGCGGGCAGCTGCCGTGCTAGCAAGCTCTCCTCTAACCCCAGAACAGGTCAGAAGGATCGAGATCAACCGGTTGAAGGCGAAAGCGCTCCGAGAACAACGCGAGGAAGCGACCGCCATCAGCACCGGCCTCAATCCACCTGAAGGTTCTCTCGCCGGGCAAAAGCGCAGTTTTGCAGCCTTCTCTGACACCCCAACCTCAATCCGAGATGCAAGGGCCGATGCCCTCCCGGCCCGTCCACTTGAGGCGATTCAGCCGGCGAGGAATTTTACAAAATATGTCGAGTATGATTTCAGCACCATGGTTGATACAAAGGGTGGGTTCTTGACTGCAGACGATGATCCCCATAACAAGGCCATGCACACCGATGAACAGAACAATAAACCGTCCCACCTGACCCAGAAAGAATGGGAACGGCAGCAGCTTTTGAGATCTTTACGCAGCCAGAAAGCAGGGCCCTTCGAGCCAGGAATCAGCGCCAGCAAAGACCAAAACACAAAGTCCTGTCGCGAGTGTGGTACTTTGGAACTGGACTGGAAATGGCTTGATGTCTTTGACATTGCCGTTTGCAATGCCTGCAAAGAGAAGCTGCCGGGAAAATACAGTCTGCTTACCAAAACCGAAGCCAGAGAGGACTACCTTCTCACCGAGCCGGAACTAAAAGACGAAAGCCTTCTTCCACATCTCGAAAGACCTAATCCGCACAAGTCAACTTGGCACAATATGTTTCTCTATCTGCGCTGCCAAGTCGAAGAATATGCCTTTTCGGAAAGAAGATGGGGTTCCGCAGAAGCACTCGACGCGGAATTTGCGAGAAGAGAGACGGAAAAGAAGAGACGGAAGGAGAATAAATTTAAATCCAAGCTGGCCGACCTGAAGAAACGGACTAGAGTGGAGGCACATCAGCGAAGTCGGAAAGGTGGTGGTGGCGGCAACTTCGGGGATGACCTGGGGGATGGTAAGCACGTCCATGAGTTTGGTCGTGCCATCGAAAACCCAGAGACTGGCATGACGGTGAAAAAGTGTATGATATGTAACCTGGAGGTGGAAGAGTTGGAGTTGTAGGCCGACTTTCATGATAACATATGAGAGGGCGTACGAGACGCGCTTCGAGAGGGCATGAGAGGCCTAATAATCGACCCTTTGGCCAGATTAAATGGATATCTTTTATCCTTTCCTGCGACACAGTTAGTGTTACCGTAGCAGGAGTTCGCGCAAATACTTGGCAGCGCGTTAGTGATTAATGAAATACTATGTACTGTTAGAGAGCCTGACTATAGAGAGTCGAGCAAGGGAAGGAGCGATGCTCTGCTGGTTCATATGCGTGCAGGGCGCACGAGGGCGGCAGGCGCCTCGTCGCCGAGCCTAACACTAAATCTGTCACAGGCTAATTAGCATAAGCCCAAATTCTGAGCCTAGCCGCTCCCCAAACTGCGGCGGCGGACCTTCTGAGTAGCTCGCTCGCGCGCTTCGAACAAGGAGCAACCAAGCAACCAAGCAACCAAGCAACCGTCTTTGTACGCAACAACCCTTCAGCTACCCGACTCTTTGTCTTTCTATCTTCCACCCTTCTTGTTCATACATTAGCCTGTGGTCTGTCGAGTTGCCGGTCATTTTCACAACGCTCCGCTCCGTCCCTTCTCGACCAGCCTGTCCTGTCCCTTTCAACCGACCCGAGCGAAGCCAGCGTGACCTTTCCTCCTCGCCACCGACGACCACCATGGCTAGATGATAGATTTACAAAACTACGAGCGCCAGAAAGCGCATCATGGCGTGGCAGTCTGGGGCTGGTGGCAACGGCGGAGGAGGCATGGCCGCCGGAGAGCCAAATGGGGTTCAAGCCTACACCCTTCAAGGTGGGAAATCTGCCCTCGGCCGGCGGGACGTGACTGACGCATGCAATTAGGCGTAATGCGATTCTTGCAGACAGAATGGCACCGACATGAACGAGACCGGAATGCCTGGGAAATCGAACGTGAAGAGATGAAGAACCGGATCGCTCTCCTGGAAGGGGAATCGAGAACAAGCAAAGGACTGCGGACGTCGCTCGAGAGGCACGTCAAACTATTGGAAATTGCCCTCAAGAAAGAGCGCGAAAAAACGAGGAAGATCAACAAAGGCGAGTCTGTTGATCATCACAAGGAGTCCAAAGACGTCGCGCGCGAGGAAATGAATGTCGTTGCCAAAGGTACGAGAGACTATGCGACATGACTGAAACCCACTGACACAGATCAGCCCTTCCGACCAAAGCAGTCAGCCATTTTGATGCCGACATCGATCCCGAAAACCACCTGACCCAAGGCGTGCGACAAGAGAAAGAACGGGACAAGTCGAAAGGCTATCTGTCCAAGTGTTCCTCAGAAATCACCTATCACGTTCTTCCTACGAGTCACGTACCGCCAGAAATCAATGACCCGGCTTCTGGCAACGGCAATCAACTCTTCCAAGGGCGACAGCCGTCACAGCAAGAGCTTCAAGAAGCATACCTACAACTGCAGCAAGCGAAACAGCAGCATCGGAATGTGGCCATGGTCCGCGAGAACGCAGGCCAGCAACCTCCCCCATTTGGAGACCCGCCACCACTTTCTCGCACAAACACTCAGATCAACCATGAAGAACTACAACGAGGCTCCGCGGAGAGAAGGATACCAGACCAAATTGTTCACACTCTACCTACTGTGGACCCCCGGAAGAATTTCTTCAACGAGCAGTTACCGGTGATGGAGGACCAAGTCGAGTCCATCTCGCATAGCTTCGACGCATACGGGCGTGAGATACTAATCAAAGACCAACCCGAGATGAGACCGATGGACGAAGCCAAACAGGAAGTCTCCGATGGATGGGATTTTGACGACGGGCCTGGGTCTCAGGAAAAGGTGCCCGAAGCCGCAACCCAGCATAGGCCTGACACGGAGATCTTTCCCAGTGCCAATTTAATCCCTTCCAAGTCTCCACCACGACCCCCGGGGTCACATCGCAGAAAGAGCTCAGGAGCCCGACGACGGAGCGAAGGGAACAACGATGCACGAGACCTGGCAGCGGCAAAAACGGACGCCTCCCAGTTCAAAGTGCGATTCGCCATGCGCGGCCATTTAGACGTGGTCCGATCCGTCATCTTTACAGGTGGCGGGAGCCCATCGGAGCCGGAATTCTGTACCGCTAGTGACGACGGAGGTGTCAAGAGATGGCACATTCCAGCATCCTATGCCCACAATGTTGCTCTTGGAGATGACTTGGACCGCATTGCCCATTTCACCCACCGTGGTCATATCGGAGCTGTGTGTTCATTAGCTGCGTGCCCGGCTTCCGCCAACTTCTCCAGCGGAGGACGAGCTGCAGGTGATGGCTGGATCTTTTCCGGCGGTGAAGACGCTACGGTCAAAGTGTGGGAACGGGGCCGGGTTGATGCCAAAGCCACATTGGAGGGCCTCAAGGATGCGGTTTGGGCACTATGTTGTCTTCCGGGCTCTGCAGGGACCATCCTCGGCGATCGATGTGCACAATACGGTGGTCCGGATCGTGTCCTGCTGGTGGCCGGTGGCGCTGATGGAACGATTCTGATATGGGCTGTCAGTACACCACCGCAGTTGACCTCGCCATCTGGAAGTCGATCAGCGAGAGGCAGTCGAAGAGCCAATTCGATATCGGCAGGCTCCAACTTTCCCAGCTCGCCTCAGCCGAGCGTGGCAAGCACCACTCCATTCAGTTACAGCTTGGTGCACTGTATTGAGAGGGCTGACAAGCCTGCACCAACCTCCATCTCCCCACTGGGTCTTCGCGGAGAAAGCTTCATCGTTGGGTACACCGATGCCAGTGTTTTGGTATTTGACACGCGGACCGGCGAAGAGATTGTCGGCATGGCCAGTCAAGAAACCTACGACGGAACCCCCAAGACTGGAGTCAACGCAGTGGTCGCTAGCAGCATCGGCTTTGACAACCGAGACTCACTGGCGACTGGTAGGCGAGGGTCCATGGGTGAGGATGATGTTGTCCATGGGGCGACGGGGTCCGAAGGTGGTGTTGAAGGTGTGGTGATTGCTGGGTATGAGGATCGTTATATTCGCTTCTTCGATGCTAATAGTGGTATGTCTTGGCTCCCCTTCTCTGATCTTCACGACTAACTCGGGCACAGGACAATGCACATATACAATGCTTGCACATCCATCATCGATCTCCTCGCTGTCGTTAAGCCCCGACGGCAAGGAATTGGTATCTGGTGGGCATGACGCCAGTCTACGGTTTTGGTCCCTGGAAAAGAGGAGCTGTACACAAGAAATATCCAGCCATCGCATTATGAGGGGGGAGGGAGTGTGCAGTGTTGTTTGGAGCCCGGATGGAAGATGGGTCATCAGCTGTGGTGGAGATGGCGCCGTCAAGGTGTTTTCCCGGAGTTGAAGTGATTGGTTGTCATGATGACTGTGGGCTGTACTCATTTTTCTTGATACTGCAACAGTCTAGGACGGCTCACGGCTCATCGTAAACACTTGATGCATCTCATTCGCTTCTTCGTGTTTGTTTAGCACGGCTCCTCGTATCCCGATTTCAGATGGCAGACTCGAGACACGGCACTCGAGACTCCAGACTTCGCTCCACTGTCGCCACTGTCGATAGAGCAAAGCATCGGCCGGACCAAGGACCTCCAGGCCTCGTGGTCCGATGCCACGAGATGCACGAGAACTGAACGACAGAGTTCGACACATTGTCTAGGCGTGTGTCATTGTGGGTGAAGGAGGCACGTGAGGAGGGAAATCGTTTGGCCTTGGTGAGAACTGTGTCGTCATCGAGATCCATCGCAGTCACGTGAGTGGGCGGACTTCTTGGCATTACTTCCTTAACCTTCAAGTGCCTCCACTAAACTTTCGATCGTCGCTTCAACCATCCAAACCCATTAAGCTCTGACCTCAGTCGTCTCTGCCTCTTCCTTGGTTACATGGTCCTCCAGGTGGAGAATATCCATGGTTGGCATTATGATGCAGCATCCATGCGGATGCTCCCTCGGCCTAGCAAAATCTTTCAACAGATTCGCTGGCCACAAAATATGCATAAGTCGATGCTCTGCCCCCGTTTCGTCCAGGTTGTGTCCGTGCCTGCTTCTGCTCCTATTCCTCCTCTACATACGTTTCATATGAAGCCAGCTGAGTGAGTCTCATAGCTAATACAGACATCATTTGTCACCATATCTTCGACTCCCGGTCTTGGAGATATCTAACACAGTGTCGACTGATTTACCCTGATTCAGCGCCTTCACCCTCACGCAACATCTGCGTGGCCACGACTGCTCGCCCCCAAGCGCCATAAATGCCTTTCCTGAACCCGTTCAAGAAGTACGACCTAGGTCACTTCGAACATGTTGTCGTGCCCCTTGCCAACGCACCTCGCCACCCCAGCGTCATCGCTGCAAACAAAAAGCGGCGAACCTCTGTGGCGTCGACCCTGCATGAGGACCCATTGAATAGCCCAAGCACTCTTGAAAAGGCCGACTCCATAAACCCCAACGACGATGGAGTCTTGACCCTTCAAGCACTTCGCGCCGAGGTGGAAGCCGACGTTGCTGCCTCGGGACACGATTCCGCTTATGACCGCAAGTCCAAAGTCATCAACAAAGCCATCCAGGACATTGGAATGGGTCCGTATCAGTGGAAGTTGTTTGTTCTATGTGGCTTTGGCTGGCTCGCCGACAACCTCTGGCTCCAAGGTGTCGCACTTACCTTACCATCGTTAAGTGCTGAATACGGTGTGAGCGAGAGCAATGTGCGATACACCACCCTTGCTCTGTTCACCGGTTTGTGTTGCGGAGCGGTCTTTTGGGGCACAATGAGCGACATTGTCGGCCGACGTCCCGCATTCAATCTGACTCTCTTCATCACTTCGGTCTTCGGCATTGCCGTCGGTGGTACCAGCACCTGGATCCAAGCATGTGCTCTCTTCGCTGCTCTGGTAAGTTGGACTGCAAATCGGGAAGGCCGTCTCATGGCTGACAGACCTAGGGTTGTGGTGTTGGTGGCAATTTACCCGTGGACGGCGCCCTCTTTCTAGAGTTCCTTCCGTTTGCTTCTGGGAACCTGTTGACCATGCTGTCCGTCTTTTGGCCCATAGGGCAATTGATTGGAAGTCTAATCGCCTGGGGTTTTCTCCCGAACTACTCATGTGCTGACTCCTTGCCCGCCTGCAACGCCGTCGCCAGTGGCGTAGCCTGTTGTACCAAGAGCAGCAACATGGGGTGGAGGTACCTCAACTATACGATGGGCTGCTTTACCTTTTTCATGTGCGTTCCAAGTGTTGTTTGGAATCCTTGTGACGACGGTACAATTTGCTGACCTCCAAATTTAGGTTTGTCTGCCGATTTTTCCTCTTCCACCTCTTTGAATCTCCAAAATTTCTGCTCAGCCGCGGGCGGCAGCGCGAGGCTGTCACGGTCGTCCACGCCCTTGCCTATTATAACAAGGCCCAGACCTGGCTCACTGAGGACATCTTGAATGAAATCGGCGGCCACGTGGTGAACGCCGAGGATGAGAAGCTAAGCTACGTCGATATCGTCAAACGACAGGCGGAGAAGTTTTCCTCCCAGCGCATCAAGCCTCTATTCGCGTACAGGAAACTGGCCATCAACACGACCTTGTTGTGGTTCATGTGGGCCACCATCGGCATGGGATACCCACTTTTCAATGCCTTCTTGCCTCAATATTTGAAATCCGCCGATCCCAACGCTCCGCCAGAACCTAACAGCATCGTCTATCGCAATTACGCCATCCAATCCATTGTTGGTTGTCCCGGAAGCATCCTTGCCTGCTACACCGTCAATATCAAGTACATCGGACGCAAGGGGACTATGGCTATAGCGACCCTGCTCACGGGCATCTTCCTATTCCTCTTCACCATCTCGACCAATTCGGACTTTCAACTTGGTTTTACCTGCATGGTGGCGTTTTTCCAGAACATCATGTATGGAGTGCTGTACGCGTACACACCTGGTAAGCTAGCCTGTCCTAGGAACCTTTGTCTTTGCAGCAGGAGAGACTAAGCTAATACCCAACCAAATACAGAATCGTTCCCGGCCCCAAACCGCGGCACTGGGACTGGAATAGCCTCTTTCTTCAACCGAATCGCCGGTCTCTGTGCCCCTCTCGTTGCCATCCACGGTTCAAGTGCGGACCCTAAGGTGCCAATCTATGTCTCCGGTGCTCTCATGCTCTCAGCCTTCATCGCCATGGTCTGTCTGCCCATTGAGACGAGGGGAAAGCAGAGCTTGTGATCAAGCCAGAAAGTAATATTGCACACTGGGCGGCTGGCCGATTTCCCCAGGATCGAGCAGGAGGAGACAGAGTGAGCGAAACCAAAGATTTAAAAGGTGCGGCTTTTCTGTGTCAATGTCGACCAGATTACCACCAAGACAGATATATTGCCGACATGGCTGATGACACATTGTTGGGGGGAAAAGAAAGCTCGCCGTAACCCACCACAGGGAGATGGAAACAGCAGGGGGGGTTCTTCACGGCTAGCAGCGACAGATGCGAACCATTTCCTCACATGTAAAACATAGGCGCGATCTAAACCGGTGGTACCGGTCTAGAGGAGGAGAGCCAATCAATGGACGAATCAACGAATCTCATAACAGAGGCCAGCGCTATCCATCTTCAGCCGTTCGCCTCTTCCAGCCGTGCACTGGATTGTATATATATGAGAGACCTTAGTGTCAGGGGCTTATTAGGCTGTTTGCCAGAGGCTGTTTAGATTCGGCCTTAGGCTAAGTACATGTATCATGAACCAACTTTAACTGGCTCATTTCATCGCCGTCAACGGTAACGGTTGTGGAGATATACCTCTGGTTTTCTGTTCTAGTACGAGTTAACGGGATGGAAGATATCAACCTTTAAAAGCGTGGCCCTGCTTGGCCCCTCTCACAGAGCCTCTTGTCCTAAGAAAGAATAACGAGCAGCGAGGAAGTTTCCAGCTGTACTTGATGCCGGATCACATTGCACACGACATGGTGTTGTGTGAATGAGGTTATTGTTCTGAATTTACTCTCATTTGCAACGTGGCGGGCCTCAGCGCGAGGTGAAGGCAGCGCCCCCTAAAGGCTCTGCAGTGTAGGCCATGATGGATTCAGGTCTGCCATCGTTCAAAGACCGTCACTTCTGGTTCACTGTCCTGCAGGCCAGTTCACCCGTTAGACGCTAAGGAAACCGGGGTGTACATAAATTGCAAACGTTTTGTGACTACTCCTGAAAAGTATCAGCCTCTCTCCTCTTCAACTTGGGATGAATTTTGTCCTCTTATTCCCCCCCCCCTTATAAACCCCGAAAACACTCACCAGAGAGAGCCATCTCATCAAGCGCGAAAATACAATCCAACTTGTTGAATACTTGAACAACACTCAAGATGCGCCTCCTCAGCAATACGCTTCCGATCTTCTTCCTGTTCGTCCTACTCCTGTGTCTGAGACCTCCCTCGGCCGACGCCAAATGCTGCAACCCAGACGCCGGAGGTGATTGCGGGGACAATTCAGCGGGGACACCATGTTGCGGCTACAAGAAGTGCAACGGCTTCTGCTGCGCTTGTGACGGAGGTATTAAACCCAACCATCTGCAGATTTCCCCAAATATCTTCCATGCCATGCCATACATCCATCCATCCATCCATCCATCCAGACGGGTAAAAAAACTCGCCACTGACAAAGGGCTTCGTGATATAATCGTCGTGATCCGCGAAGTCATTGAGGAAAAGACAATCACCTGGACCTCGGTCATCACCGCCCCTTACATTTGGGAAAGCAGCAAATATGTGACCTGGACCTGCCGCGCCAGCCACATCACGACATGGTATCCCCCGCCGACTGCTAGCTCCAAGAAGCGCGCTCTCCCAGAAGCCACAGTCATACCGACAACGGTACCCGAAGGCGGTGCCGAACCGTTTACTGGTGTTTCAAGAGCCACGTTCGTTGGTGCGCAGCCAAAATTCACACCCGTTGTGTTGTCGCATCGTGAAGTCGACGACCAAGAAGCGTTGCCCGATCTGCAGCAGATCTTCGACCATGTGAGCGGTGGAAGGAAGGTGATTACCTTGGACCAGTTCATGTGGCATTTCAACGTCACTGATGCTGGCAATGCGTTCGGTCAAGGTGTTGCCGCCAAATTCCACACCCATGATAGGAACGGCGATGGCACTTTGACATTCGACGAGATTCGGCTGCGCTGCGATACTGATGGTTCATGCGAGGATGGTTAATGGTTCCTTTGAAATCTCGCATCAGGTCGGCGGCGTTGGTTGAAAGTTTCCATCTAGGTCGACTCTGTGAAGGGAGCTCCGTTATCCTGGGAGAGAGAGAAACTTCGATATGATCGGCCGGGGCCTCGAAAAAAAAAAGGCCGGCCCCCCCACACAAGTCTGTGCGTGTGGAAGCCGATCATGTCCATGGCAGTAATGGAACATCCAAAACGAAAAACGTTGGGAATCAAGAATGTCCATTGGGGATGTGTTGTAGTAGTTAGGGAAGAGTAACACCGTTCACAACCTAGACCAACGACACACCCAGTGAGCGAAAACCCAAAAGCTCTATGCTGAGGAAGAGAGACCTTTGGCAATGCCGAGTAAATCCATGAATTGGAGCTAGGCCACCTGCCGGTGCCCCTAAGGTCTCTCCAAGCCCTGGGCAGACTCGACCCAATTGTACCAGTTCACATCGCCATCCAAGTTCATATTCACATGGATGGAATCCATGTCTAAGCTGGAGAACGCATCAGCCGAGGGGTCGTCATCAGCCCACAGCCAAGGGGTGAGTCCAGGGCCCATGTTACGGCCATCTGACCAGTCCATGGGGACCGTGGGAAAGGGGTTATATGATAGCCCCGCAGTCTGTTCCAAGGCAAATTCGCCGCGAGCGTTCGTCGTAATCGCGGGCTCTAGGTCACCGATTTGGGTATTCTCCAGCCCTTGGCCGGCTTGTCCTCCACTGGTACCCAGATCAGTCGGCTCAAAGGCCATACCGGAATCCAAATCGCCTGGGTTATACGCAAAGCCAGAACTCGCAGTCGGCTGATCGGTGTAGCTTGAATGCATGGGCGGGTCGTCGGCAAGCGCAGGGCCGGAAGTTCCACCTGTCTGTGTGCCATCTCCAGGTTCTTCTGGTAGTGCCACGAGCTGACACCACCGCTCGCGGAATATATCGACGCTGGACGCGGTTGGCAAAAGGCCCGAAGTTGACGGCAAAGGGATTTTTTGGTCCTCTATATCCAACCTGACAGCGGCCTGTGGGTCAGCCCGTAACCGGTTGAGTTCGGCATTCCGGTGCTTTCGTGCATTGACTATCAACTTCCGGAGCGGAAACCAGATGCGCGAGTTCTTGTCCCTTGGGGTTTGGGCGGGAATCAGCCAGCTGCTGTGAAGTGCGACCCAAGCCCTCTCGACGACAGACGACCACGGCCGTCGGGAGATCTCGATCACGAGGTACACAATAGCATACCAATGGGTGTAGGTCTGATAAACCCAGCGCCATTTCCGACATGCTTGTTCGGCGTTTAGCGCATGGTTGTACTCGGCGACTTCAATGGCCGAGACTAGTAACTTGGTTCTCATCTCATCCGAGAATTGTTCGCTTGGGGAAGAGAAGAGAACAGGAAGGAAAACAATAAGCGTCATCTTGGCCCTGACGAGCCGTGCGACGGTGACCCCGACCCAATACAGAACTTTGTCCGACTCTACCGGGTTTTGAAAGTATTCGTCTTCGTATTTCTGGAAGATGTCGTTCAAAACACGGCTTTGCTCTTCCAGGGGTGTTGCACCATTCCTAAAACCAGGGACCATCAGCTGCTTCATGATTTCACATAATGCAATGGTCATGCATGTGAATGTCATATCGGTCAGACCGTCGCGCTCCACGGGCATCTCTTTTGTCTCAGGAGTGATGTCGTCGTCGTTGATATGCAGGGGGACTTTCGTGTCGAATTTGTCGATTGTGATAGTCGGGTCGGTCCCTTGGTCCTCTGACGTCCTCAAATCCAGCATGTATACCGTCCACCAGACCCTTCGTCGCATCTCAATTTCATAAGGGGTCAGGTGGTTGAAATGCGACCCATCTCGCTGTAATCCAAGGTACTGGGCCATCCTGATGACGAGCCCAGTCATCATCCACACATATCTCGGGCTGTCGTGTCGGCGAACCAGACAGAGAAAAATGGCAAATGCTTGGACGAGGACTAGGTCGGGGGCGTTGAGGAAATCGGCCTTCGCAAGGGCAAGCTCCAGGCCGAGACGATACTTGAGACTGAGGTCGGTTTTGGAGGAGCCAAAGTTGGTCATGATCTGCGTAAGGGAAGGATTAGCACAGTCCTCAGTCATGCCTGTTCAGCGATGAGACTACCGTCAAAAGAGAACTCACTTCGTCCTCATCCATGGAGATTATAACAGCATAGTAGATCGAGAACATCAGAGCTTCGTTGAACGGCGAGAGGCGCGTCGTATCACCGCCGCGCCAATCACCGATCATCTTGGTAACTGCTGGCATATGGACAGTGTTGGCGACCGAGTTCACGTTTTCGGCAAAGACATTGAGAAGAAATGGGATCTGCGATGGCAGAGGGTGGAGCTCGTGGAGATCTTGAGGTGATGCACTCAAGTTGTGTCGAAACAGGAATGCATGGCGTTCCGAAGGTGTCCGCCCAAGTTCCTGGGTGGGCGGTGACTTTCCCCCCGGGGATATCTCATCCTCGGAGCTGTCGGTCTCATCGCTTTCTAGGCTGTGGGTGTCCATCTTGAGCCCATCGAGCTGCAGCGAAAAGTCAACGAGCCGTCCAGCCAAGATGGTGGGTGACCAAAACAAGCCAACTTACCTCGTCGTTGACCCGAGACCAGAAGCCGCTGCTCACGTAGCGGCTGCGGCCGGCATCCTGGAGAACGAGCCTGCCAAACTGCTTCTGCATGCTGCTAGAATTCGTGGCGGGTGGCATGTCCCCCGGTGGCTCGACGTCACGATCCTGAGTAGACCTCCTAGGAGAGTTCAATCCAGACGAGCCATCACCAGTCGAGCTAGCGGTTGCCCTTGCCTGTTCCAGCTGGCCGCTCAGCTCCTTAACGAGTTCCTCGAGGTTTCGGAGTCTGTTCATGACGTTATCAAGGCCCGGGCTGGCGTCCTGCGGTGCCCGAATGTTTGATAATGCAGCTTTGGTGGTGAGGCGCTCGAGGCGGCGAGTCCATTTCGGTGGACGGTCGGAAGATGGAAAGACACAAGCAATATTTCCCCGACGACAGTTGGAGCACGGCGACTGCTTGTCACAGCGAACCTTGCGACTGCGGCATGTGACGCAGCTGCGCAATTTCGGTGCCGATGCAGGTACTGATGATTGAGTCGGAGCGGACAGGGGAAAGGTCGCGTGTTTCTCGGAGCCCGAAGCCGAGGCCGCCATGGATACCGCCGCTGCCGCTGCCGCTGCCGCTGCCGCTCGCGGCCCCTGCTGTATGCTGTCGTCGAGTGAACCGGGCTCTATTGGTCTTCTGGACGCTATTGGTCTTCTGGTCGTCCGTTGATCACGTTCTACGCGTGTTCTTGACAACGCTATCGCTATCGTTCTTGTGAGGACGCTGACATTTCGCGAAAGCGCGAGCTAGCCGAATTGGGCGATTCCCAATGTCGGCTGCCTGGCTTATGACGTTTGAGCCACGCTGATTGGTGCGGTGCTCAACAGTTGTGTAGGTAGCGGAAAGGGACTAGCGTGCTCGGCACCCAACCAGAGCGCGATTCCGCTCCGAGTTGAGCGCGAGAAACCACCGAGTCTGCAGAGGGGGAGACGGGGAGACGGAGTGACGGGGTAACTTGCTGGCCGGTGGCCATTCATGCCCTTTGAACGCCTGCCATGTGTCTATTAGCTGTCTCTTGAGTCCTTCCGACTACATAGTAGTTAATCACAGCCCGTTGTTAATCATTCAGCAAGTTCTTCGGGTTACTTTGAACTCTATTCAATCCACTTCTTCCCATCAGCAAACGAGTCGAATTTCTGTCAACCTGACTCCCTTCACCAAATTCTCCGAGTTGAAACGCTGCAAAGCAGAGTCTGCAATGGATCCCTCATGCCAAGAATGCATCAAGGTACGGCGCCGCCATCCAAACAGTGTCCACAAACCCCACTCACCGCCTTTCACAGGGCACTATCCACAAAGGCCAGCCCCTGGGCAAGGAAGAAATGATTCACGGCCTCAATACCTATGTGATCGGTAACCGCACCAACCCACGCGGGATCATAGTAATCTACTCGGACATCTTCGGCCTGGCACTCCCCAACAACAAACTAATCGCCGATGCATACGCTAAAAGCGGCGAATGGCTGGTCTACCTCCCGGATTTCTTCGAGGGCGATCCTGTTACGCTCAAGTTTGCTGACGTTGCGATTCCGGTCGATGCGACGAAGCAATCGACACTTGCGAAGTATACAGGCCTTCTTGCTAGGGCGCCGGCTTTTATTATGTGGATGACCAGGCACAAGGAGGGGCATACGAACAAGGTGTGTATGGATTTCCTGCAGGCGTTAAGGCGCGCCACTCCAAAGACCCAGAAAATTGGCATGACTGGATTCTGCTGGGGAGGGAGGTATGCGATTCGAGCCGGGCTTGAAGGGAATATGATTGAGATTGATGGCAAAAAGATGCCACTTGTGGATGCGGTGGTAGCGTTGCATCCGAGTAATTTGAGCCTTCCGGATGATGTCGAGGCTTTGGTCGTGCCTACCACCATTGGGTGGGGGCTGGAGGATGAGGGCGTGAATATCGAGCAGAAGGGCAAGGTGGAGCAGATCCATGAGAAAGCTAAGGGGGCAGGGAGGAAAATTCCGGAGATCGAGCACAAGGTTTACAAACCCGGACGCCATGGCTTTGCCGTAAGAGGCAATCCAGATGATCCGCTGGAGAGAGCGTGCCTGGAAGACTCCGTGACGCAGGCTTTGGACTGGTTCACGCGGTGGCTCTGAAGCGTATCCGAATACTTTGAGAGCTATGGAGGGAATTGGACGAATGACAGGGTTATAATAACAGCGATCTGGGAGACTTGCGTTTCCACTCTAACGTTCCAACATATTGCTCTGCAAGCCAGAGAGGGCGAAGCTAGACGACCAGGTGGCGGATAAGAAGCTAATCGAAGGAAGACGGTGGAGGATTGATCTCAATAGGGAAACGAGCGAGCGAAACGGGCAAGCGATGGGAGACGGAGCGAAATTTATCAACTACATAGTGCCTTATATAGTAATTTGGTATCAATTACGTCGGACAAGGAGAGATCGAACAGTAATTTGTACATGGGAGTCACCGTTCTCTAGATCAGCTGCCAGCATACCTTTCGAGCGAGACTAGTGCCTTCCACAAACTCCAAAACTACACCTTAGCCACCATCCATTTGCGAATGTACGGGGTGCACCCGACGCTCAACGACGTCAACCGTCTCATTGAACAGCACTGTCTCGAACGTATCTCTGATCCTACGCACAAGCCTTTACAGGACCACCGGCGCATAACAGAAGAAGATAAGTGGTAGGTCACCAACGCTTCGGGCTGTGCTTTCTATACTCTAAGATGACTAAGCTCTTCATGTACCCGTATCTAAAATGCATTTCCCCTTCTTAGAATTCTTCACTTGCCCTTGGAACGTCAGTGGTTAGATTCTTAAGGTACATACTAATAGAACCGTTTGCAACTGCTGTCAGGTGTAATCCAGAGTCTGCTAGCGACGCGTACAAGGTACATTTAGAGTATTAGGACAAGCCAGCCCGAGAATCTAAGGAAAGTGTAACAGGATAGGCGTGGCTACTACTAGTAGAGAAGGCCAGAAGTTAGGCTTGGCTGTGGTCTAGCGTAAGGTACTAATGGCCTTAGATTTGTTGTCATTAGTAGATAGCATGGGGGTACATGATAGGGTTATTTGTCCTGACTCTTCACATCTGTATGAGAGACATGAAGCGTCTGAATTAGATAACACACGGATAAGGGCGTCAGGGTGACTGCGGGGACGTTGAGGGCCGAGGGGGCCCACAAGAACTAATGGAATACTAGTCTGACAAGCTTTAAATACACACGGAGCAGAGCGCAGAACAATTGTCCTTCTTCCGTGACACCGTCCACCAGTAATTGGACCTTCAACTCTTTCAGTGTTCACAATGTCGGCAACAGCAACAACAGAGGTTGTGGAGAGTGGTCAAGAGACATTGACATTGACGCTCAAAAATGGTCAAGTTATCAGCTTCAAGTCAAACACATCCATCGAAGCCGACGAAATTCCAATCATTGATGTTAGTGACATTTACAGTGAGGATTTTGAACGTCGAAAAGCGGTAGCGGAGAAGGTTAGAGAAGCGTGCCATAGGATCGGCTTTTTCTACGCCGTCAACCATGTGAGTACTTGATATCTAATACACTCTTCTCGAGAGATGTGGTCGGAGGTCCTCTAAGGCTTTGTCTGACAAACCGCGGCTTAGGGAATTGATCCCCCAGTTGTGAATGCCGCCTTCGAGGAAGCCAAACGCTTCTTCGCAGAGCCCCTGGATAAGAAGCTGGAAGTCTGTACCGATCTACAGCCAGAGGAGTACTTTGGCTATTTTGCCATGAACAAGTACAACCGCAACAACAAGAAGCACCAAGGAAAGCACCCCACCGTCCGTAGTCTGGCGCTCTACGTTGTGAACTAACATGATATAGACCTCATGGAGGCCTTCAATTGGGGTTACGATGCGAAATATGATCCACTGGCGGTGGACAAGGACGAACCAAGTAAGAATCTCTGGCCCAAGGACATGCCGAGATTCAAAGAGACTATGCACGCATACCACACCCATATGCTGGGGCTGGCTCGCCGCTTGACAAGGATATTTGCGCTAGCACTTCACATGCCAGAAGACTATTTCGATGAATACGTTCGGCGGCCGGAAGCTGCCCAGCGCATCGCCCATTATCCCATCCAAGAGGTGAGTTCGTTGTGGGCTCTTCTCTCTTTACTGTTACAACGATAGAGTACCGTTTCGTGTTCTAGTTGACTATACTGATCCTACAAACAAACAGAATTCTGTGGACGACCAACACGGCATCGGAGCTCACACCGACTTCGAATGCTTCACCTTCATCTCACAAGATGAGCAAGGCGGCCTCGAAGTTCTTTCCAAGTCCGGGTATTGGGTCAAGGCTCCGCCGATCCCTGGAAGCCTGGTGGTCAATATCGCCGACTGCTTCATGCGCCAGACTAACGACTTCTTTGTCTCGACCGTCCACCGAGTCATCAACAAGAGTGGGGCGGAGAGATACTCCTGCCCCTTCTTTTTTGGATTTGACCGCTCCAAGCTGCTTGATCCGGTGCCGACTTGTGTCTCCGAGGAGAATCCAATGAAATATCCAATCATGACCAGTGGTGAGTACTACAAATGGAGGTCAGCGACGGCTAAGCAGCAGCCTTCGGTAGAAACACCTTAGGCATTCGGTAATCTACAAGTATCCTATAGTTGAAACATTATGACTTATGGAGGCTCTTACATTTGAACGAGTTATCTCAGCGCTGATCTACGAATGAAAATCACCAAAATTTACTATGTATCCTGTCTATCGACATGGCAGATCGCCAGGCTATGTGCTATGCCCTCTATATTCCATCCTTACTCATCGTAGTAGAGATTTCAGGCAAGCATCTTTAACCTGACTGGGAGGAACGATTTCGTAGAGATACTGCAAGTGAAGGATTCCGCAAGCATCGATAGAGAACCGAAACATCGCAAGCAAGATGAAGTAGTCCTAGTATTAATTATTTCCTGATCTCTTGACCTGTGAGATCAGGTTCGTAATCAAGATCCTTCAATTTCGTAGTTCTTCTCAACACCTCCTCCATAACAGCTACTCATTTCGTCTCATATCTTTCTAGGCGCCACCACCATGGATTAGACACGTGGACATATATCTCATCTATGGCATCCTACCTAGCCGTCTTCTTCCCTCCTCAGTGAAAAGGGCCCGGGGTGGTCTTGACTTGGCCAGCCTCGGTTGCGTGAGCAGACTTTTGGGAAGCCTCGGCCGAGCAAAGTCATACGGATATACACGCCGCTAAGTACTGGCTAATTACATACGCTAGGACAATATTATATTAAAAACATGTCGTAGACTTGGCAGTTTGAGAAAAGACGGCCTGGCTCACTGTAAGGGGGAACCCGAGAATGGAAGAATGCTTGACTTTCTATCTATGCTATCTGGTGGCGAAGCTAAATGTCTATGGCCTGTGCCAGGAGCAAGGTCCCAACACTCACCCCATCATCCACACCGGTACTATGTACTATGTACTTGATCATAAACGACGCCATGAATCCTCTCAGAAGAGGAGACCATTCCAGAGTCTTTCGGCAAAAACCAACTCTAGGGACTAGGACAAAACGGTCATCGATCCTTGCCTGACAGTCATTCACACATATCGCTACATGAAAGACAAGGAAAACTCAGGCTCTACTTCCCTCAACTGGTATCGAGGATCTCGGCCCGAAAGTCTGCTCATTTTACTCCGATTGATCTACTAGCTTGTTTTTTTTGCGCCGTTCTATTTAGCGCAATATGCAAATCGCCATCACTTGAGACTCCGTGGAGCCATATCAGTCCACTTTGTAGATAACATAAGCTAAGATTTCACTTTCCCTGTCCGTATGATAGATACGATCGAAACTCCTGATTGTTAGTTCTATCTGCGTTAGCAGGTTCTGATTACACCGGAGAAGTCTCAAAATACCGATTCCCAATACCCACGCTATGTATTCGGGTGGGATTCGTTTCGCCCGTGCCTTGTATTTCAATCTTAAACGAGGCCGCTTGATTGGATGGCCGATTAGAATACTAGTAGTGTCGAAGGATCCGGAAGCTTCCCCGCCATCTAGGGTGTGGTATGAGTATTCCCTCACGCTCATCTCCGATTCAAATGATGGGCGAAAGACTGGATGCTAGTGCCAACGCAGTCAAACGTAATGCTGATAAGATACCAGTAGTATTTATCTCTGGGAGACTTATTAACATCGCCGATAAGACAACGAGATGGTCCAGAAATCAAGAGGGTCGTCACTGATAGCCCTACTCCGCAGAGAAAGTCAAGCTCATTCCGCAGAATCATACATAGCTGAACGAGCACGGCCGACATTGACTCTAGCCTTTTGAATTATTTTTCTCGGTGGTTCAACATGAAGATCTCAGCCGTAGACTTACGCAAGCGATATGAGGGAAAATTCAAATCCCTTCAAGCTGCCTTTGAAAGCCCGAGAAAATTCGTCACGGCCCTCGAGACCAAAGAGACGGCCTACGGCCATACAGAGAAGCGGTCGATTTGGAAGAATCAAGATCTAGATCTGACTCCCCCGAAACAATGGACGTGGGCTTGGTATGACTATGGAGCATTTTGGTGGTCTTATGGTATTATTACGACCCGACTTTCTCTGTTTCACCACCTCCTTCTGCCTATTTAATTCCAGGCATCCTATGATTACACCACTGATCATCTGTACTCAGGCTTTTCTGTCGGCGTCTGGAGCGTCGGCTCCTCCATGATCGCGCTTGGCCTCACTTGGTGGCAAGGTATGTATTCATATAAAGATACCAGTGGATGAAGATGGGCTTTCATGGTATAAGATAACTAATTGGTATCAGCGATAATTTGTATCTTCATATCACATACCCTAGGAGCAATCGGTATCGCAGTCCACTCCAGAACCGGCGCCAAATGGCATATGGGCTTTCCCGTGGAATGTCGAATCAGTTGGGGTGTCTACGCAAGCTATTTCCCTATCTTTGTCCGTTTGCTAGTTGGGTGTATCTGGAACGCCGTCAACACACTTGAAGCCGGATATTTTACGTCCATCTTTCTTCGATGTGTTTTTGGGCACAAATGGAATAATCTGCACAACACAATCCCGAAGAGCGAAGGCCTCACCCTACAGCAGTTCATTGGTAAGCTTGTCCGGTAGCATACTTGACTCAAGGCCTTCACTAACCATTTATGTGTGATCTTTTGTGTCTGACTGCTGGTAGGCTTCTTCCTCTTTATGCTCATCTCTGCACCCCTCCTCTCAATACCAATCACTACGATGCGGCGCTTGTACACTATCAAGTCTGTCGTGCTACCCCCGATTGTCGTCAGTGTTTTCGCCTTCTGCATTGTCCAGGGCAATCGCGCCGGCGGGAGCAGTGGCTCCTTCTCCACGACTAAGTACATGAGCGGAGCAAAGCTTGCGTGGACAATGCTGTCGGCCATCAACTCGTGTATGGGCAAGACTTCTACGCAGACAGTCAACCAAACCGATCTTGCCCGATATGCTCGCACCCCCAACGCGCCCTTTTGGTCTCAGCTCATTGCATTACCAATTGGAAACACACTATGCGCCACACTCGGAATCTTTGCTACATCCGCGACGCATCACGCTTGGGGCGTTCTGATCTGGAACCCGTGGTCTCTTTGCACCGAGATCCTCGACCGTCACTGGAATGCCGGCGTCCGCGCCTGGATTGCTGTGGTGTGCTTGGGCTTCATATTATCGGTTTTCGCATCCAATGTTGGTGTAAATGTCATTCCCTTTGGAGCCGATGTAACAGCTTTCTGGCCACGATTCCTTAACATCCGCCGCGGCATGTACCTTTGCTATATCCTTGCCTTCATCGTATTTCCCTGGAAGATCCTCCAGTCCTCGACCACATTCCTCCGCTTTCTTGGCGGCTACAGCATCTTCCTCGCACCACTTTGCGGTATTTTCATCACAGATTACTGGGTGATCCGTAAGGGTAACATCTGGGTTAAGGACCTTTTTACAGCAAAACCCGGAACGGCGTACTGGTACACTTGGGGGGTTAATTGGCGTTGTGTTGTCGCTTTCACTGTCACTGTTGTCGTCCTCATCCCTGGTTTCACGGCTCAATTTGGTCAAAATGTCGGCACAGGGTGGGTGCATCTCTATGAAATTGGTTGGGTATTTGGTTGCACACTCAGCAGCGTTCTATACTGGTCCCTATTTCAGATTGGCGGTTTGGCCAAACGCGAGCGGCAGATGGGCTTTGAAGATGCATATGATCTCCAGGCTATGTTTGTAGATACCTCGCCTGAGGTAATTGAGGGAGAGGAGGTCAGGGAGCAGGGCGAGAAGAATGAACCGATGGTGACCGCAGAATCCTATGGAACAGAGGAGGTAAAATGAGGGTTTGCAGAATAATTGAAGATAAACACAGCAGTAAAAACTGTTGAGAATTGGTTGAGAACTGTGTAAAAATGATATGTTGAGAACTTTGCTCCTCAAAGGGGCGTAAATTTGGTCCTGCTGGCGAAGAATGGCGGGCGAATGTACAGAATTGATGACTGTACTCCTTAATGTAAAATTTATTTCCGTCAAGTGTGTTTTGACCTTGGTAGCATTGCTACCCAGCCTTGCCGGATCTGCTTAACATGTCTTGGCTGTCAGGCGGAGAGCCTTGTATTGATAGCACAGCCTGAATCCCTTTCTCCAAGGCTTTGAGTCTTTATGTCAACCACATAGGCTAGAGACTTGGCTTTAATAATCATCATGGGGGGATCCCGAGCTGATTTTCTTTCGAGATATTGTCATAAGATACCATGAGCGAGAAGCTAAGGATCTTTGAGATATAGATCACTGTTGACAAGAGCCCCCATGGTTTCGGCATCGTATGTATTCCTGTAATATCACGACTTAAGACGCTCCACGACTTCAAATGTTCGGAAATGATTGGTGTATTGCAAAAGCTCTTGGTAGGCTCTCTAGAATAGACCGTCTACCTACTCATTCCATAGTTCATGCACAGTCGCAATATCATACTTGCCAACCTCTTTTAAGTAGTTTGTGAGGTTCTTATCATCACGCAGAGTGACCTCACGAACGGTAGTACCGTCACCGAAGTATTCGAACCGGTTCTGTTCAGCTCCAGGGCGTCTCTGAAAGGTAAAGTCTTCCCATCGCGGGTCTCGCAATATGTCTGCCCTGTGGTAGTAGGTCCCTGGCCAGGCGAGGACCACGCGTGTTGCACCCTTACCTAGTTTAAACCAACTATTACACTTATCCCGGAACACCTTGCCGTCGAAGTACCCGTTCGCGATGTCGTTGAACTCCTCAGCGGCTTCCTTGCGGAGATCCAGTGATATATAGCTCTGCGACTGTACTTTTCGGATACACTTTGCAATATACGTCGCCGCGTTCTCACATTGTAACGGGACAGTACCGCCACGTGCATTTCCCTGCGCCTGTCCGTTCCTTTGTTAGCTTTTCCCCTCTCCGGGCAAGATCGGTATAAGAGCTGACCTGTAGGATAGTAAAATAATTAGGAAAGCCTGGTGCCATGACACCGAGATACGACTCTGGGTAACCAATCTCGCCACTTGGGCCCCACGTGTCCCTGATGTCGACCCCGTCGCTGCCTATGACTGGAAAATGGGAAGTGAAGCCCATCTCAAACCCAGTGGCTGCTATGATGACATCTACTTCGCGGTGCTTTCCGTTTGCCGTGATGATACCGGTGTGATCAACTCGCGCTATTGGATCCGTGATGTAATCCACCTTCTTGTTTTGCAGTGCTTCGAGGTACCCTGGCGCCGGTGTTAGCCTCTTGCACCCAGGGGCATAGTCAGGCAGCACCCGCTCAAGCCACTGCTCATCACCACCCAATCTTTGCCGCATTGTGTCAATTATCCGCTCTCGAAGGTCGTTGTTGGCTTTGCTACCAATGATCTCGCGTCCTGGGGGCTGCTGGAACATGAGCCCAAAGTAGCGTCGGTGCTCCAGGTACGCCGCTGGGTCGTCTCGGAACGTCTTTTTCTCTTCTTCGGTATATACTGGCCCTCCCGGCGCCTCCTCGGTCGCCTCATGTAGACCACGTGAGAAGGCACTAGTGACCCAAGTCTTGGTGCGGACATAGTGGTCGAGGTTTGTGACCTGAGATAGTATATTGGGCACTAGCTGCTGGCCGCTTGCACCGTTTCCAATTACTGCGACACGCTTACCTCCCAGATCATATCCAGACGGCCACTTAGCTGTATGAATCACATCACCGCCAAAGGTGTCGTATAGTCCCTCGATCTCGGGATGTTTGGGTATGCTGATGCGGCCTTGCGCACTGACGAAGAAGTCGGCTGTGTCGACGACCACGTTGCCGTCTTCCAGGTTCTTGATTTCAATTGCCCACTGGTTTGCCCCCTTAAGCCAGGTTGCCCTAAGGACTTCTCTCTTGAGATGCACAGAGCCCTTTAGACCGTGCCTGTCGACCACTCCCTCCCAATATTCCTGGATTTCGGCTCCTTTGGGGTAGTACTCAGTCCAATCTGTTTTAGGATCGACACTGAGCTCTATAAATTTGTTAACACAGACTCTTCTATAGCTAATATTTTCCAGGTAGCAGAAACACTTACGATAGGCGTGTGAAGGCACGTCGCATCTGACGCCTGGGTAGACGTTGAGCGACCAGGTACCGCTCTAAAAAGTCAGGTTGAAAAGCAATGCCACCTCGTTTATCACTCACCACTTTGTCTTGCCTGTCATACAGTGTGATGGTGGAGTTTGGCACTTTATGCGATAGGAGAACGGCGGCGGTGATGCCAGCAAGTCCACCGCCCACAATAACGATCTTATTGGATCTTAGTTCTGGCTGGCTGAAGTGATAGTTGTTGATCCTTACCTTGACAGGTCGATGCGGGTTCCAAGGCTCTTGCCTTGGATAGTATTTTGCATCGTATCTGCTGGAAGGCACTGGCAAAGGTGCAGCAGGCGTGCTGCGTAATGGCAATTCTTCAAACAGGGAGCCCATGTCTAGTGCGAGAGAACCCAGCGGTCTGTTCGTGTTTGATGAGGGAAAGGAGAGACAAGGAATCCACTGAAATTCGTGTCGACAATGCTTTCGCTACTGACCAGTGAGTATCAAGATCAGATGTTTCGAAATTAAGGTCATCTGAGATGAATGGGGTATCCCCCTTCGAAACAAGGAACTTTTAGAACGACTATTTCGCAACCTTGCCGAGTGAAACAACCGTAATACTCAGTATCTGGAGCGAGATCGACTTGGAAATACCACAACGACCCCGTAGGCTGGTCTGATGGCGACATATCAACTAAAAGCACAGGATTCGTCGTCCGGTGGCTAGTTTCTCTAGCTCGAGCCCCCGCACCCAAGATATTGGTACGTAAAATAACAGAGGGGTGTGCAAGCCATAGTGCCTTATGTCTAAGCGAGGACGTTCCAGGAGATTCCAATCAGCCTTGATCCGTTATCTCCTGCTAGAGCCATTTCATTGCCAAAACGCTCCGAAATGACACGATATCCATCCCATATTGCGACGGTATTGCCGCAAAACTAAGAACGTGTCTGCGACGCTACACCCGTCCCAGATATCAGTTTGACTCAAACGTCGTTCCTTGGAAAAAGAAACTACTCGCCATCAATGGACTACGCATATAAATGATAATCAAACACATCGTGCGGTGGTGGACATCTATTTTCTGCTAAAATGCGGGTTTGGGCTAGTCATCTGTAGTGGGACCTTGTATTACTTGCCAATGCGCTTTACATCGTGCCACTCGGAAATATACTCGATAGGTCACGGAAGATCTCTGAGCCATCATGATCTTCTGGTCAACCCTAATTTGTGAGCGTTCATCTACGTCGGGCGGTTCTGCCTCAGCGCTATCTCTTCAGTCATCTCGTTGCGGAATCACACCCCATGCTTGGCGATAGCTAACGTCAAGTTGAGCCGGTATAGGATGGATTGAAACGAATCATTAACACTCGTCGAGCCCCCTTCGCCATTCAGCCTGGAAGAAGTTCATCAGCAGCCCATTTATAAGGAATATGAGTCTCGGTTATCCAAGCACCATCACAATGGGGGTAGAAGATACCGTGGTCGCCACGATCGTGGATTCCAGCAGCGAAAACGTCGCCAAGCTGCCAATTACTCACCTGCCGTTTTCTCGTTGGGCAAGTAACAGGAGTATTTACTACGAGCAGCATACTGACGGACGCGGTGTAGTCTCTTCGAAGCCGGAATGTTCCCAGGCATTATAGCGACGCTGACATACTGGTATCGCACAGACGAATTTGGTCGTCCCATAGTAGGGTTATTTGCCATCTCAAACATCGCTAGATTAGTCGGGTCTTTGCTTTGTTACGGCATCAGCTATATGGACGGTGTCCGAGGCCTAAGCGCCTGGCAATGAGTCTTCATCATCGAAGGGGTTAGCACGACAATTTTCAGCCTTATAGTCTTCCGGTTGCTGCCCGACTTCCCAAATCGGCAGAAGCAAATCTTGGCTCACCCCAAGAGAACAAGCATTCATCGAGAACGCGGCTGCCGTTGAACGCTCCCACTACCGGTGACAAAGCTTTTGACAAGAAAGCGGCCTGGTTTGCCTTCTGGAGCCTGAGTGTCTATAGTTTTCTGTTCTGCCAGTTGTTTATAAATTTGAAGCTCAATGCGTTCAACCGGTACCTCCCGACCATTGTCATGAATGTTAGATTCGTAGGCCTGCCACAGAATCAGTTACTCAATATCCCACCCGCCGCAGCAGCTGTCCTCGGCATAATCTTCAGTTCATGGTTGATAGGGCAGGCGTACATCTCTAGGCAGTTTTATATCGTGTAATTTTTGACCTACTCCTACATAATACCTTTGCACCGACAAAGGATGCATAGGTCTTAGTTCCACTACTTTCTGAACTAGATGGCTGCCAAGTGGAGAGAGTTTCAAGGTACGTAGTAGAGCTAAGTAGAGAGAGGGAATTCGCTATCGCTCAATTTGATCTTGCCGATATATCCGATATTCCTCGATTTGATTCCGAATCACACATACGAATCACACATTATGAGAGTTTCTCAGCCTTGAACTTGAGAGTTGTGTCTAGAAATCGGGAGGGGTTTTGCTAAGCAAATTATTTACACTAAAGTCGTAATCTCGGGGCTGATATTGCTCCATGCTCTTCCAAAACAATACCGAGTACTGTAAGGCGGGAATATCATCTGATCTTAGGAGCAACGGCGAGATCGCTAAGCCTGGTACACTAAGAGGGTCCCAAGCACCAAAAATGCATGCAAGTTACCGGGAATAGTTCGTAAGTTCGTAGTACTAGTTGGAACGCTTGGCTACCTAACATTTGACGACTACCCGTGCTAAAATTGATTGATAGGCAATGAGTCCTACTTTGACACACAAATCATAGATCTTACGTCTTATTGTGGAAGTATGTCGACATTTGTTAGTGTTGTTTGATCTTGGCGGGTAGAGCCGTGAACCGGCCCTATTATGTCGGCTTCAGCGTCAGCACGCTCTACATGACTACAACGTTTTCTATAGGAATACAACTAGAAGATAACACTATGACAGGCAAGAAGAAGCAGCTCCACCTTGCGGGATTCATCTACTCAGGCAAGGCGACCCAAGCTTGGAGACATCCCGAAATCAACGCCCACCAGAGCCTCGACGTCAACTATTACATAGAGTATGCACAGCTGGCAGAGAAGGCCAAGTTCGACACCCTTTTTCTAGCAGACGGCGCCTCCTTCACGGCCAATGATGTAGAGAAACATTTCTGGAGTGTCAGCGCGTTTGAGCCAGCGACGCTATTCTCAGCCATCGCGGCGCGAACAGAACACATCGGTCTCGTGTACACGTCCAGCGTCAGCGACAACGAACCCACCCACGTCGCACGTCAGCTGGCATCCCTGGACCACATCAGCCATGGCCGAGCAGGTTGGAATGTCGTCACGACGCCAGGGCCGGGCTCGGCAAACTTGGGCGTCCCGCGAGAGGAGGCTGCCAACAGTTCCGCCAAATACAGGCGCGCACGGTCATTCCTTAACGCGGTAAAGGTCTTATGGGATAGTTTCGAGGATGATGCACTCCTGCGTAATAAGAAAAGCGGTATCTTTGTCGATTTGACCAAGGTTCACACCCCGCAAATCGACGACGGACTGTACAAGATCAGCCAGCCCTTACGCATTGAGCGGCCTCCTCAGGGTCATCCTATAATTGCACAAGCAGGCACTTCTGACGAGGGGATGGCATTTGGTGGCTCGACCGCGGATCTGATATACTGCGCCAACTATTCGATCAAAGACGGCCAGGAAACGTACCGCAAGCTGAAGGCGCACACCGTGGCTGCCGGCAGGAAACCTGAGGATTTGGTCATTCTTACCGGAGTTGCCGTAATTTGGGGCTCAACACAGGAAGAGGCCGAAGGTCGGCTGAGAGAGGTGACCGATCTCTGGCCGATCGAAGTCGCGGTCGAAAATCTCAGTATCGACTTTGGCGACGCGAAGCTCGATGACCCTTTCCCAGACACCTACGCCATGGCCGGTCTTGGATCGACGGGTAGGGCGGCCGCTATCGCCTCGTTCGCCAGGTCCAACAACCTGACCATCAGACAAACTGCAGAGCGCTGCTCAGTCGGGTTAGGCCATCGTCCTTTGGTGGGCACCACCCAGTCCATCGCCGATGACCTGCAAGCCTGGCTGGAGGCTGAAGCCACCGACGGCTTTGCAGTCATCCAGCCACGACTGATAAACGGCCTGCGTGACTTCACAGAGCATATCGTCCCTGAGCTCGTGCGCCGAGGCTTGTTCCGGCGCGAGTATGAAGGGAAAACGCTCAGAGAAAATCTCGGTCTTCTAAGACCGGAAAACATTTACACCGCCCAGAGAAAATCTGCTTAAAAGAATAAGAATCGTGGGTGTTGGATTTCCAAGTTCGAACCATAGACCGACCGCGCGGCGCGCGTCGACAGCGTATTGTTTCGACAAGAAACGTGTTGGCCCCTTTTCGCCCACCACACCGTGCTCGTCAAAGGGGTAAAAGACGCCGGATACGACCTCACCGGTGGGAGGAATCACGTGACAATGATTCCCTGTCATCCTCAAGCTCAGCCTTGTGGATAGACAGCGAGCGGTCAAGACTATTTAAAGTCTTCCACTCCTCCCCAGGCGTAGTTAGCTCTACTCCGTACGCAATCACCAATTATACTTTTTACCAGTTTCAATTCAGGTCCGAGTATCTACTCTCTTGAATAGGGAATCGAAATGAGGACGAATAATATGAATTTTCATGATATTCAGTAATATTCTCGGCCGCGCTACACTGACAGTACCAGAGTACCTCGCCTGGGGCGAAAGGTCCGGGGTAATCTGACTAATCTCCGTCATTCCGGGGTGCCAGCTACCGTATGTACTAATGTTAGGTACCTAGCAAGCTAATTACTGCTACTACTAATTTACTAGTACTAGGAACTCGCGAATAGTCGGCTTGGCATTTATCGGCTTGGCATCGCCAAGCGTCGCGGTCTCGACAACTTGAACTTGAAGTACCGCCTGCGGTTCATTTACCATCCTGCATCGTCGGAGAGAACGATCCTAGCCCACAAGGAACTCATACATTTCAATATTTCAATACCTCTTTACCATTCACTCGGGTGACACATCCTACCAGAATCCGTTTCCCGGAAACCTCAGATCTGCAGTTTCCCCAACGGTCCCTCCCGACTCGATTTGACAGTCGTAGTCATGGCCAGCTCACCTCCCGCACCCTTCTCTGCGAGCCTCCCGAATTCTAAAAAGCGATCGTCTATGGGCTCACAAGCCGCTGTACAAGGTGGATCCAAAAGACCCAAGTTACATCCTCTCAGACAAACCTCATTTCCCGCTCAAGACGCAGGACGATATGCCTCAGCCGTCACCAGTGCCCGTTCCGAGACAGGCAGTATGGCCAACAGCCTTCTCTCGGGCGCCAGCAGCAAGGTGACTGGTCGTGGAAGAGGTAGACCTAGGAAGTCTGCCCAACTGAACGACGATGATGTCCGCTCTTCTCACCAACAACCCGCAGACACAAGCAGCCAGGCCGATGGAGGTGGAAGAGCCGGGGGCCGCGGCACCAAGTCAGTGGTCAGCGCGAAGTCTGGTGCTGCCGAAGCTGAAGAGGATGATGAGGGCGACATTGATGGTATGCTTGAAAACATGGATGAGCAGGAAAGAAGACAAGCCGAGGAAGAGGAAATAAGACAAGAACAACGTCGAGAACGCTTAGCCGACACACTCGACGCTGACCAGTATTCTCGGTACAACCAGTGGCGAGCTTTATCGCTTAACAACAGTACAGTAAAGAGGCTGGTCAATTCTATTGTCTCGCAATCCGTCACAACAGCGCCGTTGCAGGCTATCAGAATCTATGGAAAGTGGTTCGTTGGCGAAATGGTGGAAAGAGCACGCGAAGTTCAAGTCGAATGGGCCAAGGCATACGAAGAGACGAGAAATGAAGAGAAACAGTCACGGCAAAAAGAGCTGCAGAAATTGGAGGAGAAGCAGAAGCAAGACAATAAGACGGAACAACAATCTCGGTTGATAGCCAGAGACATTGAAAGATTGAAGAAAGAAGCCGAAGAGTACATCCCAAACCCGCATCGAGGAGGGCTATTACCAGATCACATACGAGAGGCGCTGCGAAGATATAAAGCTGATGGCGAAGGTGGTGGTGTTGGCTTTCAAGGCATGAGCCATGGGATGTTAGGGATTCCCGGACCGGCGGCGTGGCGCATTGGTGATGGTGCTTCTGGCAATCGTCTATTCAAGTGATTATGTCCGACTGTTGACCCGACTGACGAGCACGGACTATATATAGCCCATCAGAGTTGTGGCGACCGCTTTCCCTTTACAACCACTGCCCGAACTGGGAAAACTCTCAGTCGACGAGGTTATGGAGCTAACGCTTCGCTTCGCGAGACCTACCACCTTAGCTCACGACTTTCAATGATTCTAAAATCTTTCCATGACTTTATGATTTCAAGAAGGGTTCCATCGCCTTCCGGGTCCTCCGTCACCGGGATAATACCGAAGTTGCGACTCCACATTTCTCCATCGAAGAACGGTTGACCTGACTGCAGCAGCGGATGCGTACCAATCCGGTGAGGCTAGCATGACTGCATGGGACGCCTTGCTTAAGGACTCCTCCCTTCGATCCAATGAATAGGCATCAATCTGCAATGACGAGCAATGATGAAAACATCACTTGAATATGTATTCAGCTACCTTCTTCTCTGAGAGTCTTTCTTTCCATCTTCATATTCTTCAGACGTTTCTATCATGCAGAGCTACTTTCGCAGGGGTTCTTTCTGAGGGCCTGCAGGTGGTTTGTCATGGCAGATGGCCTCTCTCCCAAAGCTTGCATCGGGAGATCGGACTAGCTGGTACCAATCGGAAGCGTCAGCTTTCATCGATGACTACACGCCAGAGATAGTTCAACAGGACTATCCGTCTCAATACCTTCTCCGTGGTTTCCAACGGCACAAAACTACCGTGGATCTCATTGAACGAGGAGCGAGGCGAAAACAACGGCCATGGAACCCTCTCATCGATTACGTTGCCGACCGAATGTATATCGTCGGAGCAGGGATACCAATCACGGCATCATTGATAGAACTGTTGCTTCTCGTCTACCTATTCTCCACGTACTATACGCTGCCCGCCGATCCCAAAACCGGAGCAAAGCCGCCTCGGATATCTGATCTGTATTCGACGTTCCCCTTCATCAGTTGTGTCGGATCAATACGACTTCCAATCTACCAGGGTCTGACCATGTGTGTCGTCCTCCTTGGCTTTCTTTCAACGAACATAACCTTCTACCGGACCCGTGACGACCACATTGGATGGAAAACGCGAAGGACGGGGTATGTTACGAGCCTGCTTGTATATGGACTCAGCATCTGGGTCGTCTTCGCCGCGGCGAATCCCGACACACATTTGCATCTCCTCGTCACAGCTGCCAAGGGTCTGGCTGTTTTCTGCATCAAAACCACAGGTTGGTTTGTCGATCACCTCCAACGGCGGAAATACCCTGCTCTAAGAGAGACTGGTGTAGTGAAGTTTTTGGTCTGGTGGAGGAGTATCACGTTGCTCCTTGCCCTTCGTGAGTCAGAACGACTTTCCCGCTGATTTGATCCTATTCTCTAATTCCATCTAGCCCTCGCCGTTATGACGGACGTGGCAATCTTCAGCTGCACTAACGTCAGTGGATCCATCATTCAGACACCCGGTACGAATTGCCACAGGATCATGGCCCTCGGTGCGCCGGCTGAGTGGCTGTATGCTGTTACCACCATCTCTTGGAGCCTTACGACCGCGTATGATATCTTCACTGGGCCAATTGTTGGACGAGTCATATCCCAGCAAGACGAAGCTCTACGAGGACTCTTAACTCCCGGTTCTTTGAGTTCGCAGTTCCCCGATATGATGCCACAGGATGATGAGGAATTCGATGATGAGAAAATGACGATGCATGATGATTTGGGTGCAGGGATGACGTGGAAGGAAATTGGCATGTTGAAGAAGCGGAACAGTGGCTATGAGAATCTTAATCCTACAACTCGGGATGCGAAGGCATTGCGTGTTGAAATTGGTGTTGACGATGACAACGATAGTGACGAGCAGGATCTTGGGATGGCCATGAGAGCGAGGCTTATGGTGTAGTTGCAGAGAAGTCCATCAAGGCTGTTTTTCAATCGAGGCCCTTTGATGGACGTCACGAGTCATCTTGGTTCACCGTTGGCCACCTAGATGTGCATGCAAGCCAGGACTCATGTCTTTGTGATCGGTCAATGTTCCTTTCTATCCCCATACTTGATGGCCAAAACTGTTCCCTTCTTTGTAGGAATTTTTACGTGCTATACCGGAGAGATAGAAAGTAACAGCCAGACACCCAACGCACCCACATTTGCGGTCTCATCTACACGGCTGAGGTAAGGGTTATGGCCAGCCTCGCTAGGCTCCGTGACTATCATGCCGGCTGGCTTTGACAACGCTATTTTGAGAGGTTTGGTTTTTTCTTCAAACGATAGTCTCCACACGTGGAGGGAAGATACAGACTGTCAGCACAGGGTTGTGCGGAAGCAATAGTTTACAGAATTCTCCTTCAGGTCCCCGTACATAAATGAAACCATCTCTCGCCCTTTTCGTCGTCCTTCGACAACTATCCATCTTTCGACGTCGGCTGCCTTTCCATTAGCGGAAGCTAACTGGGAGATGGGGATTATCAACCACCATTCCTTATCGATACTCCCGCATTCAATCATACTCGAGTCAACGGCTTTGCCTCCATGCATTAAGAAGGGATAATGCCATTGGACCACTGGGCATCTGGGCGGGGGACTCAATTTGGTTTAACGTCTTGCCTTCCCCTCACCACGGCGTCCCACAGATTGGTGGTGAGGCACAACCATTTAGGTACCAAGACACGGCAGCGTGCAACGGAGCAGCTCCCAAAAAAATCATTTTAAAATACCTAACCTATACGGTATTTTTGAAAAAATGCAAAAACAATCAACAGCCAGGATTCCCAAATGGTCACCCACTTTAGTACTAACTGACCGGCATGTGGCTTAAGTACGGCTGAGCGGACGGGAAGCCCTGCTTTTCACATCCTATGGTCGATTGCGGAAGTAATTATCTGTCATTCGAAATATATGTACTGAAAATCTGGGAGGCCGACATAGGAGGCCGACACAGTACTGCGTTTCCAAGTACTCTTTAGGCTTAAATGTCAGCACCGAACCCATTTTCGTCGGATGAAGTCAATCCGGGCTCCGAATTCAGATGATCGTCCTTCCAGCAACCAATTGGGCTTGAGTTCTTTACAACGACTTCTCCTTCAGCCACTTGAAGGGCTGTCGGTGCGGGGTTGCGAACACACCACCGGGCTAGTTAATGGGCTGATACCATACTGAGACAACACAAGCTGTCTGTCCTTGTACAGTCAGCAGCGCTAAGGGATAGAACAAGTTGGCATTTTTTTCTGCTCGGCGTCGTCGGAAGGACAAAATGCCTCTCCAATGATTGCCTTCCTTGCTTCAAGTTCTGGTTCATGATGATTCTCAATTTGTTGGCCTGCCCATGTTCTTCAATCAACCCATTTCACTCTGTTCTTGTGCCCAGAGATGGCCATAATCGAGCTCACCCACGTCCAGCTGAAGGACGGTCTCACAGCCTCAGACCCGGAACTGAAGAAAAATCTGAACGAGGTCAAACGAATGATGGAAGAGTGTAGCAAACTAAAAGCTCTCTTCTACGTCCAAATTGACGACCCGACCGTGCTGTTCGTGATCGGAGCATGGAAGAGCCCACAAATGCATCAACGCCAATTCGAGGGCACCCCACAGCACGACCGGGTGATGAACCTCATCAAGCTTCATATGGGCATCGCCTGGATGTACTACATGGATGTGGATCCATCGGAAATCCCCACCAACGCTCCGGTTCTATCAATCGTCAAAGAACACGTTCCGAAGCACACTCAGAAGACGGCATTCGACGAGGAATTGGGAGACGGGGCGGAGATGGTGGCCGGAGCTCCGTATGGCGCTGTGTCAGCATGGAACATTCCCAGATCCAGCAAAGAGGCTGCCGTTCGGGCCGTTTTCTCCGGTTGGGACACGGTAGACGACGCCGCGACCGCGGTGGCGAGCACGATTGAGCATGCGACTTTCAAAGTCAGGCTGACGGGGTTAAATATATTCTTCACGGAGAGGATGGATCTGGATTGAATCTCAGGGATAGAGGCGTTGTTGTGGCTAAGCCATTCGGTCTGAGGGTTATTGGATCTCAGGAGCCTACTAAGCAACTTAGTAATGGATTAAAGTCCAATGTCGGTTTTCGTCTGATGATCCTCATGGACCCCAGGATAGGCACTCCGTCACCCCTGTCGTATCTTGCCCCCTCCTCGCCCGCCTGTCCCCGCCTTTTTGAGATGGACATATTTGGATGCCCATGTCGATGACGGATCTGACTTTTGCCGCCACACATATCGATGGCCCATTCTGTTTTGCGAGGCTATCCGGCTAACCATTCACTGGGGCGTTGTTCCGGAATAGTACACGGCGAGTCGGTGGAAACAAAAGAGGTTCACTGTTTTTCATGTGCTGAAGTTATGGCGCGATATCAGGATGATTGGTTTTACCCAGTACATTTTATTTTTTCTGATGATAGTAAAATTGTTGCAGACCAGGCGCACCGTCCTCGGGAGTTGCCGCAGGCCGAAGTGGCTCAGGCAACGGCGGCAGGCTATCTTGCAATCGAACAGGGGGCCGAACCATTTCCCGACACCCCTTTGGTTTCAGATGCTCTTCATCAAACACCTCTCAAACTGTTCGCTACTCAGATCGCGCGTCAAGATTGCTATCATGAGATCAAAATGCTCGAGTCTGTGCCCATAAATTACCGCCGATGAACACGGCTTTACGGGCTTCCTTAAGTAGTGCGACCGTCCATGGTTCACCATTTAGGAGAACACAAACCCGCGTTTCAGAACTGATGTTCTTGAGGAAGCACTGCATGAATTAATACAAACCTGTCCCGTTTTCTGTCGATTTCTTTCCCTTAGCCTGGCTGCTCTTTCTTCAATCACACTCTCTGAAAATCACCGCCGAATTCATTCTTTATCGCATGGCTGGCCACTGCAACCGAACTTAACATACATCGTAGTCAGTCCTCTTACTTCAACACCATGTCCACGGCATCTTTCTCTCCGATCACTTCGATCTTCCTCCTCTTCTCCATACTCGCCACAGTCACAACCGCCCTCTACACTCCAATCAGCCTACTTAGTCCCCGCCAACAAAGCAATCAGTCTTGCATCGAATACTCTACAATCGCCAACCTCTCCATTGTCGGCGCCAACTCCACGTACCGAGCTGCATACCTTCTAGCTTCGCCTGAAGGCTACGACCCAGCGAGTGCACCTCTGGACACTGCAATTCCCAAGCTACCCAGTCTTCAATTTGATAAAAAGCTTAATGCCGAGTGTGGCAATTTGACTGAGGTAGCAATCGAGGGTGCTGCAACAAACTTCACACAGGGTGTGATATTACAGTTCAAAATGAATTCTGCGGTGCAGATAGGGTCAAGTGCAGTGGGGGTCGCAGTGGTTATGGCGATGGTTGTAATCACCGTCGTCGATGTATTATAGCGAGAAGATCGAGCTGCACGGTTGCTCTCACGACTCACGTTCAACTCCTCCAAATTTGTGACGATAGGGAGTTCAATCTGTATGAGGCGCATTGGGAACAGAGTCCACGAAACAGAAGTGTTAGGTGTCCTCTCAGGCTCATAGATGGAGGCGCATGAGAAAATGATCTTGTTCGCAAAGGTAGAACCAGCAAGGACTTTGAGATCACGTTCCTGCGGATGTCCAATCTGGCCTGCATGCTGGGCCAGGCTGATGTAGCTAGCAGATTCATCTCAAGTCCCAATTTTTGACGGCGAGAATGACAAGTAAGAATGATAACGATGGGAGTGGAACAGCCCAAGCACATGACTGGTGCTTCGACCCCTGCCTCCCAGTGACACTTGGTCCTTCTGGAAGTTTCTTTGTGCTACAGCTCACGCAAGCTATAACCGCCCGTGTCGGTGAATGCTACACCGAACCGGGATGAGGGCAGCGAGGGTCGTTCACGGCAGGGTTGTGCTCTAGCGCCGCTGACTTATTGCAACCTAAGGAAGAAAGAAAAAGGGATGTTGTACTTGAGGCAGCACGCGTTCGGTGCCTCTTTTGGGCACGTCACGGCACGTATTGACCCAAGTGATCGGCTTAGCGTTGAAACCAAGCACACCAAGCACACCCAAGCGTGATCAAGGTAGGATCTGCTCGGATCGGCTGTTGCTGATTTGGCTGGGCGAGGGCTGGGCACGGGCTGGGCCATGCACGGCCATGCAGGCTGATTCTGCGGAGAGGTGTAAGACGCCCACTCCGTCATTTCTGCCGATCTTCCCTTGGCTTTCCAGGTTTCTGTGACTGGCTAAAGAGGACGCCAAGTAGTGGGCGTCTGCACATCCATGCCTCATCCATGCCCCATCTCAACACCTTGTGACAGAAGCAGCACGCCACCACACAAGTGGTGGGTCAGAAGGTATGATTTCCTTCGATTTCTCTCTGGGGAAGATATTTAGCGTATCAAGACCGGGGCCGCCGAGTTGTCTGTGCGGGGCTGCTCATCTGCACCTAAGGTGTGTTTGCACCAATGGGACACACAAAGCAAGCACAACTCTGGCCTGGGAAAGGCGGGGCGGGGGAGGGAGGGCTTTCTGGTGCTTTGGGCCGAAAAGCGGTTCCTGGGCTTATAAATTGCTGTGGTCCTCCCTGGGCTTGCGACCTTCTGTGAGGATTCATTGTAGCGTGATCACATAGCCGGAAATCGAACAGCATGGCTTCGGAAGCAGATCATTTTGAAGGCATTGGGTTAATCACGCCCATCTCAAATCAACTATGAAAAAACGCTGACAGATATCCAGGAATGCCACGGCCGGTCGTCGTGGCTCGGTCCTCTTCGATACCGAAGGTAAATATTTCCTCCATTAAGCAAAGCCTTTGGTCCACCCCATGTTAACACTGGATTAGAGAAGCGCAGACAGAGTGTCGCAGCGCTTACATCCAACGAAACTGGAGAGTAAGCCACACTTAGACAGACATAGTCATCGACATTAAACTCATCGCTATATAGGATCAAAAACCCTCTGGTTGGCATCCCTCGAGATGTCTTGATGCAAGACGTCGAATCCTTTGCAAATGAGAACAATTTGGAAGACCTTCTACCTTTGCTTCGCAAGGGGGCTCTCGCCGCACAGTCTCCCCTTGATCTTGAGGACATAACTGAACTTGAACCTGATGAAAAAGAAACTTTCCGCAACGAGTTACTTCATCGATGGCGTCAACCAAAGATCTTATACTTCACTATCATTCTCAATTCCATTGCAGCAGCCATCCAGGGGTGGGATCAGACTGGTTCGAACGGAGCGAATCTGTCTTGGCCTATCGCCTTCGGGATTCCGGACTCTGGCCCGGTTTGTGAAGCTGCTGGAAACTGCGAAAGGAACCAGTGGCTAGTTGGCCTGGTCAACTCAATGCCATACTTCGCGATTTTTGCCTTGTGAGTGTTGCCATGTCTATTTTGCTCAGTCGACATGATTCTAACCTGATCCAGTGCTGGCTGGATATGTGATCCGATCAATCACTTGCTTGGTCGTCGACATACAATTTTCATCGCGGCCATTTTTTCTCTCCTCTCGCCCATAGGCCAAGCACTCACACAAAATTGGCACCAACTTATCGTTTGCCGTATTCTACTCGGCATCGGTATGGGTTTGAAAGAAGTCACAGTACCCGTGTTTTCTGCAGAAGTAGCGCCAACCATTATTCGTGGAGGTCTGGTCATGTCCTGGCAAGTCTGGACTGCCTTCGGCATTCTACTCGGAACCTCTGCCAATCTTGCGGTGAAAGATGTAGGGGCTATAGCCTGGAGACTTCAGCTAGGATCAGCATTTATCCCGGCGGTCCCTCTTGTTATCGGCATATACTTCTGTCCAGAATCACCTCGGTAAGTTGATCATGAAGCTAGTCGCTAAACTATTTGGTTATGAGTATAATCGATGACACTAACATGTTCTTCTAGATGGTTGATGTCCAAGGGAAGGTACCGCAAAGCTTACCAATCCTTACTTCGTTTCCGGGGCACTCCTATCCAAGCTGCACGAGAACTTTACTACGTTCATGCCCAGATTCAACAGGAAGAGATTCTTGTGGCGGCTTCCGGGGTTAAAGTCAGAGCCAATGTGTTTACAAGGATGGTCGAATTATTTACTATTCCTCGAGTTCGACGGGCAACTCAGGCTTCTGGTATAGTCATGATTGCACAGCAAATGTGTGGAAGTAAGTGTCCAAACAGTGACTAACGGAGGTGATACCTACTGACGAGTTTCAGTCAACATTATTGCCTTCTATTCATCCACCGTCTTTGCCCAAGCTGGCGCCTCTGTTACAAACGCCCTGCTCGCATCTTGGGGATTCGGTATCATCAATTTCCTCTTTGCATGGCCCGCTGTCTGGACGATCGATACCTTTGGCCGCCGCACTTTACTCCTTTTCACATTTCCCAATATGTGCTGGACTCTACTCGCGGCAGGCCTCTGTTTCCTCATACCAAAATCTAGTTCGGCTCATCTAGGGCTCATCGCTCTCTTTATCTACCTATTCGATGCTTTTTACTCTCCAGGCGAAGGTCCAGTGCCATTTACATACTCAGCCGAGGTCTTTCCCCTGTCTCACCGAGAAGTTGGTATGTCCTGGGCCGTGGCAACAAACAACTTCTGGGCCACCGTGGTGTCGTTGACATTTCCACGCCAGCTGGCTGCATTTGGTCTCACCGGGGCCTTTGGTTTCTACGCCGCCATGAATTTCCTGGCTTTCATCATGATTTTCCTGTGGCTACCAGAAACAAAACAGCGGTCCCTTGAAGGTATGTCAGATTCTGCTCCACATTTTTATCAGATTGATGAGTATGAGAGTAATTGATTCATGAACTATCTGCTGACTTGACCGACAAAACACAGAGCTGGATTATGTGTTTGCTGTTCCAACGCGCACGCACATGAATTATCAAGTCGGCACCGTAGCGCCCTACTGGTTCAAGACGCAGATCCTTCGCCGCAAGGGTCTCAAATCACCAACATTGTACCAATTCGATGGTATGAGCGAGCATAATCCCGTTATGGAGCAGGAAAACATTGGTCTTAAGGGTGAAGCTTGAGATATACTGGGCCGAAGGCGAACCGAAATCGTCTGAAGATTCCACTCCTCAGTCCCATCCAGCTCGGTGTTAAGATATGTTGCCTACAACTTCCCGATCGCTACATGACGATCAGGAACTTCCGGTCGCTTTTGTTCTTGGCGTGCAAGAACACAGTTCTTGCGAGACTACCACCCACTTTCTTTGGGCCATGATTGAGGGGGTTGAACTCATAGTCAATTCAAATCTCAATATAACTCCACGATTTGTCATTCAAAATACTACGGAGAAACTTGTTAGTCACTCATATTAAGAACACCCAACTTGCTATGAACTTGTAAGGTGGTGATCATGTTTCTCAACTTTGGGACGCACAATATTGCCGATGTCCGGCAAACCAAGACTGGCTTTGTCCTTCGGAAACTCACGTAGACACTAGCGGGGCTTCGCCAAGGCATGTTCGTAAATTTCCCCGACGGTCGGCAGGCCATTCCCTTGGCTCAATGTTCGAAACCATGACTTTTAGGGAAGAACGAATGACGAGGACAAAATACTAGCTACAGAAAACGCCTCTTACGTTTGGCTCGTGAATGCACCAATTACCAAAGCCATGACGGCTATTGGACAACGCGCCGAACCATTCAACCGGCCATCGAAAATACTAAAGACTTCCTGCAGCGCGACTTTGCCTCGGGGAACCACTCCGCAAGAATATGACTCAGCGATCAGCACGTCAGACTCTTTTTTGAGGAACGACAGAGCAACCTCCTTCAAGTTCGGTCTAGACCAAAGAAGAACGGTGGAGTTCAGCTGTCAACGATTTGAATAAGAAGGCAATATTAAGCGGAACGTCAAGAATTCCCAGTGGACAAAACATCAGCTTCCATCCTCCAGTTTCAAATCTCACGTAATTCATCGTCGAGTGATCCACCCTCTAATACTCATACTGTAACAAACTTCCTCTTTCGGCAACTCTAACTAAGCTAATTAATTTCTTTTTATGAAATCTCTTCGACTGGGGTGCTCACGGTGTCCCTTTGGGCCTTTTCTGCGGGTGAAACAAAGTTTTCGGAGCATCGTGAACCGGTGAGCTATGTCACGCAACAAGGGAACAGACTAGAGCTAGGCTAATGGCAGGTCTAGATCGCATCCACTGGGGCAAATCTCTTTATATCGACTAAGCAGAGTGTTCCCCGCTTCACAGGGAGCAGGCTGTATTTTGCGACCGTGGAACCCTCCAGGTGGAGCTGCTTAGCCCAGGAACTGGAGAAGAACAAACACACTTTCAGGCCTCCATATCGACTAACAGCTTCTCTGAAACCGAAACCTCAATACCGTCAGCCCACAATGTCCCTACGTCTGTGACCATGGGGAAATCTCTTAGCCGATGTATTCCACGTTCCCACATGAGGAAACCTTTCCGGCACCGCTGTGATGATAAGTATATGCCTATGTCCAACATACATAGTAATCGGCATAGACAGTGCGACCAAATTTGGTTTTGTGCTAGTACACGAGAATTACCAAGGATCCCGCCAAGGGATTCTGACTGAAACTCCGGAAAGTTGGCGTCCGGGTTCGAGTTTGTCATCTAAAATGGATTTCCTTTTTGGTGCTTGATAGGATTGAAATACAATGTAACTGTGTGAATATGGAGTGAAAAGAACCTGGAGATTCAGGCCTTGTCTTCTAATGAGAGAGCTCACTTCCCCCGAGAGGAGGTTAGGCTGGGACATGGATTGTACTTGGATGGTATGGGATTCCGAAACTTTAGAGTGAAAAGGGGAATGGAAGAATGGGTTTCACATTCTTCATTCGTGTACAGGTTTAATTCCCTGGTATCTTCAGGCAATGATGTCAAAAGCCGTTAGATTGACAATATTGAGAATAATTACAATCAGTTTGGAATCTTTGCGACTCTTCTCGAATGTCTTGTCGGTAATGATGCCGTGTCTTTTCTCTTCCTATTTCTTGTCGCTCCTGTGGGTGAAACTCCGGGATTGGTACGTACCGCCACCCTCTTTCAGGCATATCCCGGATGTTTGGAATGTCTCGCGTCTCATTTGACCCGTCTCTGCATGTGTCTCCTCCAATTGAAAACTGTCGAATTGGCTTGCCATGGTTCCAGATTGAAATATGTTCGTTGCCATAACTTTCGTAAAGGTCCTCCGAGACCCAGTAGTACAACGGCAATGCCATGTTGATCCTATGGGAAACTCCACCATTCTTGTCTGCTCCGGAAGAATGCACAATCATGGGGCGCTTTATTTGTTCACTATGGGACTTGATGTTCCCGAAGTCGAGAGCGTTCAGATCTAGTGCGAATAGCCTTCCTTGAGGAATCGGGTCCGTCGAAGGTATGAGGATATCGACCTATTCTTTTCCAGTGTTAATTGTGCCCAGATATAAATCCCCCGGGAATTTCGGAGAAAATTGCTTGACAAGGTGAAACGCTCACGTTGCATATATTTTATCTATCTCATCAGGCCTTGGTGGGCTATTGTTGGAACAAAGAGTGACTTCTCTTAGTCTTCGCGTCATTCGAACAACAAATTTTCGGGAATCTGGATGTGCTGCCGAGACGGCCAACAGGAATCGCTCTGTCATTGATGGTTCCCTCCAGTAAAAGGCCAACATATCTGATATAGAAGAGGGAATCTCAGAATCCTTTCCCAAGCAAAGATCAACACTGACAGGCCCCTCCTTCCGCCCCCATACTTTAAGGGTGTCACGGGTGTCAAGATGTAGCTTCGCGGGCGGCCCCATTAATGGTGTATCACCTATGCGAGCGAAACTCTTTATTCTCACGTAAGTAATCGGCCAAGATCTGCCGGAACTTATGGCGCCGTTCAGCCTGCTGCACGTTCCCCGGCCTAAGACGTTTACGCATATCCATTGATGGGGCGAGATCGAGGGGTCTTTCAAACCCCGGCAGGGAAACAACTGCTGCATGAATTTCAACATGTCTCCCTTGACAGCTATGTACTGTATGAATTGAGCCATGAGGTTGAGTTCTAGTTTCGGGACAGTTTTCTTTCCTCCATATGGCGTGTAACTAAATTTAGAGAATCCAGAGAGTGGAAAACCCAGTGCTACATTCTCGAAAACCTCAAATAATTGTCGTCGAGACTAGCAGAACCCCTGTAGAACTGTGGTAAGTTTCTTTCGATCGGAAGCTCCCTCTGAAAGAACGGTTTTCGGCTTCTCGGAGTATCTTTACACTTTAATGTAGGTTGCGGGGAAATCCCCCGCCGAATCTACCGGTCACTATTACCCGCCAACAATATTAATCATGTTTTTGGATTAGCCTCTTTGTGTGACTGTAGCTTTATCCGGTTTCGTTGTTGCCTAGATGTCGCTTCTCACACGACATCCGTTCAATATCTCTCCTAGCTACAGGACAGTTCTTCACTTATATGGTCCTTACGTCCTTTTGCATCCGAATACGCAGCACTTGAATCTCAGTCGAAAGCTGGTACACCACCCGCGAGGCGCCACGACGTCCACAAACATCCTCGTCTGCCGCAACCAACTTTACATTCAATCATCATGGCCGCGGAAAAGAAAAAGATTGTCATCATTGGCGCTGGACCCGTAGGCTGCGCCTTTGCGTTGCATCTCGTCAAGGCCGGACACGAAGTCACGATTGTAGGCCGTGGTCAGCGCCTTGCAAATCTCCAGGAAAATGGCGGCGTCCTGGCGAAGAAATCGGAAAAAGCGACGGAAGTTTCCAAGACTCCCGTGAAAGCGGTTGGATCTCTCGATACTGCGCAACCCTGGGACCTAGTCCTCCTAACCATTACGGAGCACCAATTTGACGATCAATTGTTCGCTACCCTTAAAGCATGTCCCAAATCAACAGAGGTTCTTTTCATGTTCAATACGTTCGCATCGCTGGATAAGTACTTCGACGTCCTAGGGAAGGAACGCTGCATTATGGGCTTTCCGGCGATTATAGCATCTTTCTACGATGGAGGATTGGTGCATCAGTTCCTCGGCTTCGGCCAAATTACCATTATCTCATCACCCGAATGGCGCTCCATCTTCTCCGCCGCAGGAATTCCGTGTGTCCACAAGCCTGACATGCAAAGCTGGTTACGCACACATGCCGCCATGGTCGTGGGCATAATGAGCGCGACCGTTGCGGCTTCCAAGAGGAATTCGGGATTGACCTGGGCAGAAGCAGGGCTGAGTGCTGGGGCTGCTAGGGAAGGGTTCCAGTTAGTTAAGAAGCTTGGGAATAGTATCACGCCCAGATTTATCTACTACCTTGGTGTTGCTGCGCCAAGTTTCGTGCTCACCGGGTTGCTTTGGGTTCTGACGAGAGTACCTAGTATGCGCAATAACCCACAGGTGCCGAACTGGGAACGAGAGATGCTGGGTTTGGCGGAAAGCATCATTGGAGCAGCCCCTTCCGAGGACGACGTACGACTAATTAGCCGGTTAAGGTCGAAGTTTATATAAGTGAAAGGTGTATTGGCCTAACTAGGAAGCGAGGAATCGAAATGGAAGAAAGACAACAAAAGCGGATTTCGGTTGAGAAGGAACAGGGAGACTCAGTCCTCAAATGCCCTCGACCATCGTTCTCAGGACTTTACATGCCGCCCCTGACTCTCCTTTCTTCGCCGGGCGTGCTGTGCACCTAGAACCGCCGAATTCGCCATCCGCGACTCTGTTGCCTTGCCCTCCCCATGTTCGTCGCATTCGCGTGGTCAGAAGGTTCAAGGCCTCTGGAACTGAACGAGCCGACGCTGGACCAGGTGTCTGCGTGTCGCTGGGCTCCGGGATCAAGCAGCAAACCTCTGCCAATCCAGAGCAGTGTTCTCTCGGCCATCTGCAGAGCCGACTTAGATATATACGCCTCTTTAAATTTCGTCAGAAAGCAATCTAAGACCATATCAGCAGAAGAGCTCTTGTCCATAAAGCTCTCATCGGCGTCCGATACGCACTGCGCCCGATCCCCAACTCCCTTCACGTTAGAAACCATCCACTCTGCTAAGACTGCTGCCTGCTCCTTCACCAGCGGTCCATCCGTGACCACAAAACCTAGTCTCAGCTGATGTGTCGCGCCCACTCAAACCACATGCGCACTACAGGCACCGGCGAGGCAGACTTCGAGTTAGGCGACGGTGTCACAGCTAATGCTGTCAGGATACAACGTCACTGCTCGGAGCTTGTGCGAGTCCACGGGCCGCGGTGGCGGATAGTTTTGCTTGTCGACCGGCCTACTGTCTCATCCGTATATAGGTTAATTTATGAGGTATTTTTGCCATTAGGTTATATCGAAGATTAAGCTGTTCGCTTAACCTACGGTGGATATATACCTTAGGTACGTCGTCAGGCATCCCTTGGTCCCCGTCGACCCTACACGCTTAGGAGCGATGACGACTTCTGAAGCAGGCATCAAGTCATATATCTGGTCGATATCGTACTGGCTTCCTCGATGGCGAGCAAGTTGCATGATTTCCAGCGGCTTGCGGTTCTTGATCCGGGCTTAGCTTTAGATAATCGTAGAACAACACGTCGTATCGCTAAATATTCTAGCTGGTAGCGAGCGTTACATATGTCTTTTGATGAAATCGACAATGTCACTTATCGATGTTGAAGTTACATCCAAATTGACCACCAAGTACCCGTGCGGCGTTCCAGGATAGACCATCAGTTCCGCATCATTTCCTGCTAGTTCCCACTTGGCCGCTAGAAGAATACTGTCATCGATAAGTGAATCTTCACTTCCTACTGCAAAGCTCGCTGGAGGTAGATCATTGAGATTCGCGTATAAGGGAGACCACTCTGGACGTCTAATGAGGGCATCTGATGTGAACACCTCATGCGGCAAGGCAAGCGCAATGAAATTCCTGGCGTCGTCTGGCTGGCTACCTGCCTTTTCTCTTGCCATACGAACGCTCGGGAGCAAAGACAAATCGAAGATGCCGTAAGTCGGCACAATTCCAGCAAGCTTTTGGCGAACGTCGACTCCCTCATCGCGAAGCCGAATTGTAGTCTGTACGGTCAGATAAGCGCCCGCAGATTCACCACCGATGAAGCGGAGGCAATGGCCGAGCTCCGTTTCTGCCTCTGGTGACAAAAGATACAATGCCGCATCTAGACAGTCATCTGCTCCGGCAGGCAATTTGAACTCTGGTGCGAGGCGATATTCCACAGAGGCCATCACTAGCCCAGTCTGCTCTGCGAGGTCCCGTAACACATTATCATGTAGCGAAGCCGAACCAATGACGAACCCTCCTAGATCACAAGGTAACTGTCAGTAAATCAAAATGCGGTGGTCTACACCCAGCGATCGAAATTGCCGGGCGGGTTTAACCTACCACCATGTATGAACAAGAATATACCCGTTGCTGGAGACTTCTTCGGGCGAATGATCCGAAGAGGGATTCCATGTTCTCCGTGGGAGGATTTGACCAATACTTCCAGTGCTCCAATGTCATAAATAGGCCTGTCAAAGACTCCTTTGCCTTCCCGCTCCAGTTTCCTGTATTCCTCGGCGGTTCCACAGTCCCAGAAGTTAACCATTGACGTTTTGGCCGTCTCGAACTGGGTAGTCTGTTCAAGTCTGAATCGAAGTCTCTCCGGAGAACATGGTGCTCGATTGATGATAGGAGCCATAGCGCTTCGGGGGATCGCAGCGGATTGAAGCCTCTCCTTGTTTTTGGGGGAGGTTCTGACTTGTTAGGATTTACAGGAGTGATCGTGACGATAGAATGGCTCCTCGGCAATTCCGTTTACTCGGTAAAGATTTAACCGGCACCTCTATCGCAGGCACATTTCCATAGAGAAAGGCAATAATGGAAAGAGTAGCTGTAAATTGACCGAACGCTCAATAGACTCCGTTTTCGACAAAGCTCCTTGCTTCGATGTTAAGCTACGCGAGCGGACCAAACAGGGTTGGCCAAGGCATGATCACGAGAATACTTACTTTCCGACTACAGTACGATTCACTAACCACTTTTCCGACTGGTGAGCTAGTGCCGCCGTCACCTGCCTTTTCTAGAGGAGCAGGCAATATCAGCCAAATTTGATTGTAGGGGGAGAAGCGGTGTAGCAACCTTCGGACTGCAGCGGAGATATTCCGAAGTACCGAATCTTAGTCTGCGGGCTAGTGTAGTTGACCCTCGGTGCCGAGAGAGATGATCTTGATACTATGCCGAGAATATCCTTCTTGATACTATGCCGAGAATATCCTTCTTGATACTGTGCCGAGAATATCCCTCTTGAGTCTTGATACTATGCCAAGAATATCCCTCCTGAGTTAATGTTATTTTTTTATGTTCCCTACACCTGATTTGAAGGCTGGTCATATGAAGCCAGAGTTGAGAGTGATTGTTTTGGTAAAGCAGACACCCAAGGGCAGTACAATTTACTAAATGAGGTAACAACTGACATTTGAGGCTCGCGCCACCTATCATTCTTTTGTCACAGTATCATCCAACGGATCATCTTTCACTCTGAAGAGCCGAGTTCCCACAAGCTTGAACAAACGTTCTCTGTCTTTTGTGGAAAAGAATCGTTTAAAGAGCTGAATAGCATCGTCCCACTCGACCAAGCCAGTCCTTTCTCCATTGAACGACATGATTTTGGCTCCTACTCCACGATAGGGCAGCCAAGGCTGTTCTCCGGAGATGAAGTCGATGACTGCTCGAGAATGTGCATCAGCTGTGAGACGCAGGGACTCTGGAGCTTCCGGTGATGCAACTGCCGGCAGGCGTGCAAAAAAGACATTGTCCAGAGCATGGTATGCATAGCCATAGTATATACTCTCTCGAAAAGTATCGACTTGATCGAACCTATAGACACTGATTGGTGGAGGGGAGGCTGTGTCGTGTACGAGATGATAAGGGACAGCGGCGAAGTAGCAGTCAGTAGCAAATTTGAGTAGCCCCGCCACAGCTGCTTCTTGGGATCCATTTTGATCGACTCCGTAGTAGTCGATGAGCTCCTGTGAAAAATCAGGATCTTCGGAAGCTGCGGACTGAAGATTGGAATAGGCCTCCTTCGCAGTCCATGAATGCCAGTGCATTTTGAATAGGGCGACTTCGTCTTTGGTCCATCCCACGACAATGCCTTTGACCCACGAGGGAAAACGTCCAACATTCTCAAGGCCGGTAGTAAGATCCTGGTAGACAAACCACTCCGGATCCCAATTCGGCCGTGCAAACTCGTTATTTAGAAGTGCTTCCATCTGTTGAGGCGTTAAGTCTCTTAGGGCGGCAAGCTTGGTCGAGTCTGGGGCTGATGCATTTACGCCAGTGCTAGCAACAAGGCGATCAAATGTCGCTTGGGCTTCCTCGGGATGAGGAGGCTGCCAGACGGGGCTTGACATGATTAAACCTCGCTGGCAAACAGGGACATTGGACACCAAGTGGGCGAGAACCGACCAGGCACCGGCTGATTCACCAGCGATGGTGACGTTGAATCCATCGCCCCCGAAGTGGTGTATATTCTTCTGGACCTGCAAGTCAATGTTTGTCAGTGTTTCGTGAAGCATCTACTGACCATGAAGATCAACTTACCCATAATAGTGCAAGACGCTGGTCATACAACCCCTGGTTCGCGAAATAGGTCTCACCGTTCCGCTCAGCTTCTGCCTTGAGCTCCCTAGAAGACAAAAAGCCGAAATATCCAAGCCTGTAGTTGACCCCTACATAGACGAATGGCTTTCCGGCCTTGACTGCATACTGAACCAAGAAATTCCCGTCTGTTCGCAAGTTAGTGAATTTGAAGCGAAGAATATTTCGGCACGGGGCGACTGTGAGCCATCGCCTACCATATTCAGAATGACCGTCACCGACCGTCCAGCCCCCACCATGAATCCAGACAAGCACAGGGAGCTTCTTCGGTAGGGTTTGACCTACGTCCGGAGGGGTGTAAATATTCAGCCTGAGGCTCTGGAATTCGGAAGAAGGTATTTCAGTAGAAGGCAGGACTCCCTGATACAAATGGCTTCTCCGCTCGCGATTATCGTCAATCGGCTGATGATGTCGGGGTCCCCAGCGCGTTGCATCGATAACACCGGAAATCTTGTCCAGATCAAGTGGCCTCGCCTGGCGGAAGCGGCTAGGAATTTCAGCATAGGAAATCCCTAGGAAGTTGGCGATGCCCGTCTTGGAGTTGATGAAGCCATTTATTTGAAGTTTATTGACGGCAATGGAGATAGCTTCAGCCTCAGCGTCCATGTTATCCAACTTGACCTGAGTCGTGATTTGCTTGTGGAGAAGCCGAAAACCCCATCCGATGTTGCAATTTGGATGGCCTCAATTTTTTGCTGAGAGTCTTCTGTTTAATGTTCGGACTTGCTACTTGAATGTCTCGTCAAGGTATGGAGTTTGATCTCAAAGCACTCGTGGTATTTTGGCTTTGGGGATTTGCCGAGGCATATGTAATCGGAGGGGTCCTATTCCTCGGAGGAGAAAGTAGAATCCGAGATCAAGCCAATTTCTCCACGACTCGGTTCTAAATCCAGCGGATCGCGTCGAGAATTCCCTAACTAAGGAGAACCCGCTAGTCGATCTCACTAGCTTACCCTTACACTTAAAATAGTCGTTAACGAGCCATTCTCCGACGAAAAGAGACCTCGAGAATGGGCTGCCAGAAGCTTTGATAAGAGGGCAAGACTCAGAGGGTGTTGATTTAAAGTGAGATCCAGTGGGCATGGTCGTTCTTACTCCCAGAGATTGGCCCATCGTGCTCATGCTCAATCACCTAGGCTCTCAGAATAGTAGATTACTTCCTCATATATTCCTTTAGCCTCCCTCTGTGACTCCTCATTTATCAATTATTGTAAATAGTATTGATTGAGAAGCATATAGAGCGACTGGATCGATTACCCGTTAGTATGTATCGTAATACCTCGTTTATTGTATTAGCGATTAAGAGATAACATACATCCCTCCTCTAGAGTAAGGGTATTTTATGTAAGGATGATGCGACCAAGCCGAGACATTTTAAAGAATTTCAGCCACTCTCTCCAGCCATATCACTGTACCAATATCTGGAAGATGCCGATTTGAGGTTGATCAAGAATTGAAGATGAACCGTTCACACCTTCCACTCAATCTCAGCGACGGTGCCATCTCTTCCAACTTTCTCGTCCAATTTTCTAACATCAAACCCAGCCGCCTGGCCCGTGGTAACATATGTCTTGAACTTCCTGGTAGGGATGCGCTGAAAAGTTCGTCAGTAAACTCGCAGTAGCAGAGAGTTCTCGAGGTCTATGGCTTACATTCAAGAACATTTCATCTATCTCCTCAAGGCTGCGATCCTTGGTCTCTGGCAAAAAAAGCACCACTGCGACAAAAAGTGCGACGGTGAGGCTGCCGAAAATGAAACCAACTTTAGTGCCAAGGTTTGCATAGTTGGCGTTTAGAAGGTAGGGCAAGGAGGTGAGGACGGCCAACGCGAGTAACCAGTTGCTGGAGAGTCCAATTGAGACAGTCTTGGACCGAAGCCTGTTTGAGCCAACCTCGCCGATAACCACAGGGCACACTGGACCCCATGTCGCAGCGAAGCTAAAGCAGAAGATGCAGATGAATGCAATCAGGCACTTGGACGCTGCCTGATTGTTTGGGTCAGCTTGCGCTATTGCTGCAAATGCTAGCATACAGAATGCGTTGACTCCACATCCAGTGATGAGCAGTCTGCGGCGGCCAATGTATTTCACAGCAATGAGGGCACAAAAGGGGCCGGCCACTTGGCAAGCGTTTATGATCACGGTGATAAGGAAGGCGTTCGTAAAACCAATTAGGTTGAAGAAGTAGGTAGAGTATCTGATACGGGAATTAGCCATTATCATCATAGTTCAAAGAGGTGAGGGTAGTACATACGCTGATATGAAGGCGATACCCATTAGTTGTTGGCCACCTTGACACATGATTGCGATGAGAGTGCGTCGGAGATTCGTCCCAGTAAAGCATTCTTTGTACGAGGTCGAGGCATCTAAATGCTTCTCAAGCTCAGTGAAGGCAATCACCTCGTCGATCTCATTGTCGAGTTCCTCTTCAGAGAAATGGTGACCGCGAAGTTTGCGGATGGTCATTCGAGCCTCACTGATTCGATCCTGTGTAACAAGCCATCCTATAGATATTAGTCGAGACCAATCCTGACATGGGAGCACCTGTCTACTTACTTGGGGATTCAGGCATGAGCCAAACAAAAACAACAAGTACGAGTGGCGGAAACATTTGGACCATAAGCGGGACCCAATACGCCCACCGAGTCGTCCAAGTGTAGGTTCCTTGATCGACGCAAGCGCCGATAAAATTGGGGATGTTGACGTTAATCTGATAGAGAATGACGATCATTCCTCTCAACTTGACGGGGGCAACCTCGCTCCAATAGGTGATGGCAAAGTTGCCTGCGTAGCCAATGGACATGCCGCCTAGAGCCTTGCCAACAAGCATTACGCCCCATATTGGGACCATTTGTAATCCGGATCCAACAAGGCCTGTGGCTGCAGTGAGGATAAGGCCCCATTTGCGACCAAAGTAGGCGCTGAACCATCCACAAGAAATCGAGGCAAGGAATGCGAATCCCAAGGTGATGCCATAGATGCATGTAGTTGAGCTGGCAGAGATGGTGTAGAGGCCAGTGACGTTGTCAAAATCGCCAAAATCTTCCAGCCATCTACGGCAAAGTCAGTCAAGCTTGATATTGGCACAATGATTCATATACCGTTGCATGGCGAGGAACCCCCCCGATGTACCCTGATCGAAACCAAAGGTGGTAGCGGCAAAAGACGCAATGAAGCAATATGCACAGACTTTCCAATACTTGCGGAGAGCAGAAACATTCTGCGCGGTTGAAGGGTTGGTGGCCATCATGGAGAGCAGTAATCTGACGGGTGCGATGTAGAACTAGACTGGAGAGACGGGAGTCTTGGACGTGCTATATAAGTACAGCAGACTGGGTGAAAATCGGAGATAGAGTCTGGGGGTCTTGTCTGGGGTCTGGGGTCTGGAGTGTTGTATCCTGCAAAAATTGCCAGAATCGTTCGGCACCTGGTAGGTGGAGGCAATTTGTTCGCGCCAGCCCACTCCCATTCTAAGGAATTTCGCTCTGGGCGGTATCCATTCCATGCAAGACCTCCTCGGTGACGGTCTCCCCAGAACTTCGCTACCTTTTTTCGGAAACTCGCCTCGAAGAACTACCTACGTACGTGTGGGGCAAGACCACTACCGAGGTCTATGAGGTCCACCGCGGCCAGATAGCGAGCAAAGATGCCGATCTCAGGAAATCGTGGCGTGAGAGCGAAATTAGATAGCATTGCATACGCAGATGCAGATGTTAATTACTTTCCTCCCGGAGCTTGTTTGGGGAATTTCGCCCTCGCTTTGACACTGAATGAAGACGCACTCATCTTTCCTAGAGACGTAGTAGTGCGATGATAAGGGCGAGATGCAAGGCTAGGCGAAGCTTATTGACGGCAGTGGTTTTTCTTCGCACTGCTTGCATGATTCTGCATCGCTCCCCTGGTTTGTCTGTCCACATAGCCGATAACCCACTCCTCATTAGCTAGGGACAACGCTTCCTGTCTCCTTCTTCATCAGTCGAGGTATGAGATCGGCAAGGCGCTACTACCCCACAGAACTTGGTATCCTTCTCTGGACGACTTCCTGACTACTTCGAAACATCGAGGTATAATTGAGTTCGGCCTTTCGCGGATACAAATCCAGTCTCGCAGGAATTTCCCCATCTTTCCAAGGGAAGAAGCGTTTACCGTAGCCAGATGCCACCAGGTGCAATCCGTTTGCTCTTCACCAACCTTCTTGCCCGAATTGCGCCTTCTCGGTAAGTTTCCGGGCGCTGATTGACTAAGCCCACTAGATCACGGGTTTCCATTAGTTCCCATCCAGTTAGCTCGTTCAACAGCAGCAGGTAGATACAACGGATTGTACAATGCAGAATTCGATAGAACGCACCGAATGTCAGCGTCGAAACATCTCGGTAATTTTCTCAAGCCAAGGAGGCTAGCTACTTAATGAGCTGCAGTCTCATTTCTTGGTCCTTTTGGAGGCTTCATGCCCAGACGAGGCGACGCTAATAGTTAGCCATGCACGAATGACAGCTTACGCAGAGTTTATTCAGCCGTGTCGGCTAAATGGACCCGAATACGGCAAAGCGTGTCATATAGCCGTCTTGCCGTGCCGTCGTTTATCTCCAGTATTTAATTAATGACCAACGGGTCCATGACCCCTCAGACTGCGGCGAAAGACGTGATGCCGGCTCCTCATTATTGCTTGTTTCCATTTCTTTTTCTTGCTCAGCTGTAGCAAGCGCTGTCTCTTCTGTGTTGAACCACACTCTCCTCTCCCCAATCTCGCCGCAATGTCTGCCCCGGCCTCAAAGTCCCTTTCCCGCGTGCTGCACCAGGCAAAGAAGCCCTCACTCCCTCGCGTCCGACAATGCCAATCGATCCGGCCCGCCTACCCGCCAGCTCGACGCTTCTCTACCACCCCTCGACGGCGAGAGGACGGCACTGAAGCACGGAAAAGTGTAAAATACACCACCGATGCGTATCCTTCTCTCCAACGGGACTCGAAATTCTCCGAAATCACCTCAGACCATGTCCAGTTCTTCAAGTCTACATTAAGTGATGAGGGATCGGTCATTGATGGAACAGCCCAAGATGCAACGGATGACCTTGAGGCGTTCAACAGTGACTGGATGCGCAAATACAGAGGCCACACCAAGTTGGTGCTGAAGCCCAAGAGCACGGAAGAAGTCAGCAAGGTGCTAAAATATTGCAACGAACACAAACTGGCCGTCGTCCCTCAAGGAGGCAACTCGGGTCTGGTCGGAGGGAGCGTACCTGTGTTTGATGAGATTGTAATCTCAATGAGCCGCATGAACAAGATTCGGAGTTTCGACGACATCAGCGGCATTCTCGTCGTCGACGGAGGCGTCATTCTTGAAGTGGCCGACAACTTCCTCGCCGAACACAACCACCTCTTCCCTCTGGATCTGGGAGCCAAAGGGTCATGTCAAATCGGCGGGAACGTCGCGACCAATGCAGGCGGTCTCCGATTGCTGCGGTACGGATCTCTCCACGGCAACGTCCTCGGGCTAGAAGCCGTGCTCCCGGACGGCACCATCGTGGACGACCTCAGCAAACTACGGAAGAATAACACGGGCTACGACCTGAAGCAACTATTCATCGGCGGCGAAGGCACTATTGGAATCATCACCGGCGTCTCGGTCATCTGTCCCCAACGGTCCAAGGCCGTCAACGTCGCGTACTTCGGGCTCCCGTCGTTCAAGCACGTCCAGCGGGCGTTCAAAGAGGCCAAAGTCCAGCTCGGTGAGATCCTGTCCGCGTTCGAACTGATGGACGCCCAGAGCCAGGGGTTCGTCCACCAGGTGACGGGTAACAAACGACCGCTCGAAGGCGATCACCCATTCTACTGTCTCATCGAGACGAGCGGCTCGAACACAGAACACGACAACGAAAAGCTCGAAAAGTTTCTCGAGTACGTCCTGGGTGAGGAGATCGTGTCCGATGGTGTCCTGGCCCAGGACGAGACCCAGGTCAAGTCCCTATGGGCGTGGCGCGAGGGCATTACGGAAGCCATCGGCCATTTCGGCGGCACCTACAAATACGACCTGTCGATCCCGCTGGAGGATCTGTACCTATTGGTCGAAGAGACGCGCGAGCGACTGACCTCGATGGGCCTAGTTGGCGAAGACGACTCGTTCCCCGCCATCGGCGTTGTTGGATACGGCCATATGGGCGATTCCAACTTGCACCTGAACGTGCCGGTCCGGAGGTACACCAAGGAAGTCGAGGAGGCTATTGAGCCGTGGGTCTACGAGTGGATCCAGAAGAGGAATGGCAGCATCAGTGCCGAACATGGCCTCGGCATCGCCAAGAAGAAATATATCGGCTACAGTCGCAGTGAGACTATGCTCAGGCTGATGAAACAGATCAAGAACTTGTACGATCCGAATGGCATTATGAACCCGTACAAGTACATATAGAGGGTTTAGCCATACACAATACATATATATATATCATCCCGGCAAGGCTTTCTACTTGGTTCCCGCATGTGGACTAGCCCGCTCTACTTGAGCCGAAATGGATGCTCGCTGAAAGGTTTTCTGACATGGAAGACCCGACTCATGAGTCAAGCACTCGAAAGCGCGACGATTTAAGGAAGTCGCCGTTCTGGAGCTTGCAGGATCGATGATACGGCTCGTCGGCTATGGGGCCCCTCTTCTCCACGCCCAGCTCGTGCTGTCTTCAAGAGGTCCTTCCCCGGCCTCAATGCGGAGACCAATCTTGCTCTCGAAAGGGCTTTTGGCAGTAGGGATTGGACATTTGGAACTTCTGGCCCGATGAACGGACAACTTTTCACATTCGATAAATATTCTTGCCTCATACGCCATCTACCATACGTTCAACGTCTAATTTGCAGCTACGATACTTACCCTGAACAGCAGCCGACGAGACCGTCATACTCCATTTTGGCTCTGGTTACCGCCCGCCTACCCATTTGGTTGCGCGAGGAGCCTCATCATGGAGCAAAACCAAGATCAAACATCTAACAACGGGGCACAAAAGGAACGGAGACAGGCTTCGCGCAAGGCAGCGCAAGAAGCGAGGTTGGCCGCCTTTCGCTCCGCTTGCAGAGGAGTACCCTTGCACCGCGATCTTCTGCATTGCACCATAGTCTCTACCATTGCTCGTACTGACTGTGGATGGCTAGGAAAGTGCGGAACCGCCTCTCCCAGCAGGCTTTCCGCGAGAGGCAGGCGATTTACGTCTTGGATCTCGAGAAGAAGCTGCAAAATGCTCAGAAGACGGAAACGGCTCGAATGAGGGATCTGGAAATGGAAAATCGTGCCCTCCGCGACCAGCTGCTGGAATGTCGCAAAAGGCTGAGGAGCATTCAGATGTCCTTGGAAGGCGTTGCAGTGTCCATCACCAATACCATCTTGGCCGAGGTAATACTACGCGAAGCCGACGTTTCGGGCGTCAACATGGTGGTTGGTATGTGTGCTGATGCAAAACCCCCCACAGATGTCACCCTCAAATGCTTCTCATACAGGCTTGGACGGCAAGTCTGGACTCGGGAGCGACTGCACGGGCTCGAGTCGAAGTAATGATGATCACCGAGTTGAGAGGGAACATCCACCGGCTGCCGATCCTAGGGTGATCTTCGAAGCTGAGCAAACACCAGCGATGGATCGTCCAATCTTGAATGACACGGCTCAATTTGTAGGGAGCAAGGATTTACAGCTGACGCCCATCGAAGTGGCGTACCCCTCTGCGAGCCTAGACATCCCAGATTTCGTGAGCGCCGAATACCTTGGCGATACATCTCACCATTTGACGAACGGTAATTATTGCCAGGAATCGAGCCTGCATTTTGACGCGATGGATGACGCCCACCTCATTCATTCGCCTTCATTGGCGCAGCTCGACATGCAACGCGCCGAAGGTGTGCTCTTTGGCAGCGAGTCCTTGTTTTCAGCACATGTTCTGGCTTTTGAGAGCTGTCTTCGACGACAATGGGAAGAATCACGGCCGCTTCTCAATCATAACCCCCAACGGTACGTCACTCGCTTGCACAATCCTCAACTATGACCCGCTGACTATGTTGGAGCCTTCGCCATGCTGCCGAAGTCATGTTGTCGGTCTTTGTCTGCATGGCGTGGCCAAATATGACAACATGGCACGCCTATACCCGAGCTCATATACATGTTGCCAAAATATTGATGTAGCGTCTGGACCCGAATGCAACCACGTACTCGAGCCTTGCTACTTGTTATCGACCGACAAGACTACAGTTATCTACGCACGATTCGGCAATCATCGAATGGGTTCCGTTCCCTTCCCTGAGAGATCGCCTCATCCTCGCCTACTCCGATAAGCATGAGTTGGACCATGTGATTTGCGACATCGGATGTGCTTATGTCGTCGAAGGGGATCTTTCCAAGCTCATCGAGGACTTAAGCACGAAACCCGGCTATGTGGGAGTGTGGGATCTCATCTCAGCCATCGCACCGGAGCAGGAAAATCCTGTACATGAGAACAGCCGTCTGAAATTCCTTCTCTCCAACGTCAGGGACGGATTTCCCGTGACCGTTGCAGAGTCCTCCAAAGTCTATGCATTGCCGGCACCTAGCCCGGAGGTCTTGTTCTCGTCCCCGGACTATGCCGTTCTTGCTTTCCAGCTCCTCGGGATGAAGCACGGTACGTCGACGTTCCGTATGGATCCGACCTTTTTCGAAAAGTACCCCGAATTATATGATGCACAGGCAGACATCACTGCCAAAGGGACGGCATTAAAACCTGCTGCCAGACCGCCCATGTCAATGCCTGTTCCAATGACATCGTCAATTTTGCAGAGATATGACGATTTAGGTACATGGTTTTTTGATATGACCTTTGAAAATGGACACTAAGCATGATCAGGTGCCACGGGGAAGAGGATCATTGTAGTGCTATGTCTGTCGCTTCAGTGTCCACTGGATGTATCGACTATCAATTTTCTTCATTTTTTTATTTCAAGAGATTTTGCGGTTTATCTGCTTTGTGCGCAGCAACACCCAGAAATGTCAGCGTCTGGTGCAATGAGCACGAAGGCTGGAGTCCTGCCTCATAGTTCTAGCACCATTCAACCATGATGGAATATGCATTCGTGTGGAACAGCTGTCCGAGGTCCTCCGAGAACGTCTCCAGTAAACAGTGCATAATCTCAACAGAAAGCCCAGCAAAATTAAAAAAGTTGTGGCCAGATATATCTGACGCTTCAACAGACGCATCAACAAAGCAAATAAGTTGACAACAGTCAGCTGTATCGCGGACGAAAGGGTAAATAGGCATTGAGGAGAGAACATGCAGCCGGGGCAATCATCTCGACCCTGGCCCTCAAGACGCCAGACAACACTTCTGCTAGTACGTTAAGGAGCTACTGTCCCTTAGATTGAGTGTTGGCGCTTTTCCCCAGCTTTGTTTGTCAGAGATGTCCTTGTCAGCAGATCGCGGCAAATGCTCATTAGCCGAACACGCGACATACATGGTGAACATCCCCACTTCAGTATGCCCGAAATCATTGTGCATATTCGAACCGTTCAGTGCTGTACTAAAAACTCGGTCTGTGTCTATTTATTGCGGCTGTCGAGGGCAGCCCGATCACGCCCAGCTCTGTGGCCTTTGACTCAAAGTTTTCAAGATTTGCTTTGACCTCCGAAAACATCGCGGTTGCACAACATCAGTGTACTTCTAGCATAAATCTCTAACAGCAGCCCATGGCATCCTCACAGAACCATCAGTTTTTCTTCGGTGTCAAGTCCTGTATGCAAGATGCAAGAGCTGCTGGCATGGCTTTCCTTGTGCTGGCATGTGTCTGCGTCATGGCAACCTTCATTTATCGACTCTATTTTCACCCGCTCGCACATTACCCAGGGCCTTGGTACATGAAAGTCAGTCCCTTGTATGATTTCTACATCGGTGTGCGGGAACGCAGGCATCTTCATTTCCAGCATCTACATGAGAAATATGGTATTCTTCTCTCCAGCAGCCTCACAGCTGAGGCAATAGGCTTACTGATATGCTTGATAAGGCCCTGTGGTTCGTTACAGCCCAAATTCTTTGGCCTTTAATACTCCCCAGGCCTTTCGAGGTGAGATTGAAAATATCAGAACCCCTGGAGGCGTCATGGCTGGTTGAAACTGTGTAGATATCTATGGGTTCAAACGCAATTTTCGAAAAGCAGATGCAACAACCGTTGGCGCTTCTAGCCACCCGGACTCACGAAACACATTCAGCGAGCCACTAACCGAAAGAGCTATGAAGAAGAGAAGGATCCTCTCACAGGGGTTCTCGGAGTCGGCCTTGAGAAATGTTGAAGGTTAGCATTATCATCTCCAAAAACCTGACGACAATTGAGTTGCTGATTTTCACAGAATCCATGATCGAAAAGATAGAAACCCTTTGCAAACAGCTGATAAGTCCCTCTACAGAAAAAGCCAAAGATATGTCGCTATGGTTGAATTATCTGGCCTACGATATCATGGGAGAGGTGGTTTTTGGAAAGAGCTTCGACATGTTGATCCGACGGGCCGGCGGCGGATCCGAGCGGCCAAAGTAGCCTTGAGCATGCGTTACTTCTTTGCTACTGGTTCGGTTGTCCAGCGTGTGATGTCCTTGGCTGACGCTGACCGACGATGCCGATGAAGGTAAACCCGCCAGTCCAAATACCGCCCACCTGATCAAAGGCATGACGCCAGCGGTGACGAAGAGGAAACAGATGCCAACGAGCGAAGACATCGCCGATGATCTCATCAAAAATTTTGTGAAGGGATTATCGAGAGAGCAAGGGAAAAGATTCCCGCGAAGTGCACTCTACTGAACAGCCAAGATGATATAAAACTTCCTCTTGGGCCCCTCTGGAAATGTCGAGATCATCAGCCCAGAATTGACTGTGGTTCAAGACTTGATATGAAGCAAAAGAATGAGATTGAAATGGTGGACCGGCTTGGAGAGAGACCCACGATACAGCATGAGACTCGTCCAGATTATTTGAGAGAGCGAAATTATCAGCAAGAGTCCTGTCTCATCTAGGAGAATGGAGGTGAAATAAGATGACCACACTATCGCGAAGCTGATATGGGGCACGGAAGATCTCACCGAGCATACCACTCTCCGATACTTGCAGGAACACAAACCTGACATTCATGCTCCTCAGCCACTGGGTCTGTTCCGTATGGGTCCTGTGTTGATTCACATTTCTTTCTTTTGATTATCAGGGTCGTCGACACTTGAAGCAAAATGGGCAGAGCTATCTATCTATCGACCAGAAATCTTCAGTCCGCAAGCAATTGGATAACAATTACCGAATGGAATTTGCTTAGGCGGCGTTGGCGGCGAGGGTTGCATGGATCAACGAAGACATTTACGCCGCAGCGACGAATCCAAGTTCCAATGTCGAATCATTCGAGGACTTGCAGTTTTCCAACCCGAACTATGGCGGCTCTCAGAACATCAAGCATTAGCGCTTTCAAAGAGTCCCCGATGAATTCTTTGCGCGTAAGCATCGTAGGCGTTCGTTGCACCAATGCCTTTCATTCCGGAAACGACGATGATACGAGCCAGGCGACTGGCGAATCAATGCTGGTCAACCTTTGCGGTGATCTGGTCAAGAGCCGCAATCTGACTCCTCAGCTATCGGCACTATAATATGCGGCCATATTGACGACCTCCTTTACGACCGGCCAAGCGTCCTTCATGCCCCAATCAAATCTCCCGCACGGCCAAATCACGGGACCTGGAAGGGAAAATGCCTCCTCAACATAACCATCCATTCATGAACAGACCGTCGGTTTGTCGAAAAGCCCTCAACGCCTTGCGTATCGCATTCATCTGGGCAGCTCTCCTGCTCGCCTTTCCGGCCCCCAATCTCCCTCGCCGAAGGTCTTTGAGGGCATCACTCTATAGGACCTCGATGAAATGGGCCGGGCAAGGCAAGGCAAACCTCTCTACAGTGTCTCCTTTTCCCCTGGATTTCTCTCTGCGACTCAAGACCATAAAGAGTTCGCTGTCCCTTCCTAGGACGCCATGGTAGATCAAGGACCGGACGTCGCCCTACCTCATCATAAATGTCAGCCTCGCCATTTTCCACGCCAGTCGGTTTCACGTCGACCACTCTAAGCCAGAGAAAGATAGTGGTCCGGGATATCGTGTCGTCCTTCGATCAGCATGTCCTGCCCTCGGAATTCCGTCCACACGTCTACCAGTGCATCACGGATGAACAAAGTAAAAGGCCGGAGAGTGAATGGACGATCGTTGGAGATCTGCCAGGAACACTGATGCACTGGGGTGTTCACAACCGAGAATGCTGGATCTTCCTCAATCAATGTCAACCTCCAAGCATCCGTGCGATTTTGTTCGCCGAAAAACTCCAACGACGATTTGAAGATGAATTTGAGCGGTACGACCAAATCAGCAGGCCTGCCACGCTTGGGCCCGTAACGCTCCCCTCAACTTGGATACATGTCGAGTCGGTGGTGGTCGACATCGCCCAGAAGATTCGGAATCTGGTGGCCGAGGCCGTCTTGCATCTCAGCTACCACTCAGTCGGCCAACGATCGAATGCGAGGATCCTCGTAGGAGCTCTAGAAGCGACATGTACAAGGAACACAGACATCTCCCTGGCACGATTGGCCGGAGACCCTCCCATTTCCAACCCCGACTCCAAGATCAACCTTTACGACTGCTTGATCCGTCAACCACCCGTGAACGAGCCGGTGTTTATGCTGGGTGCGCTAGAAATGCTGTCACCCGATATTTTCAGCGCCATGGCAGGTCAGATGGAGAGTCTAGGCAATAACCTGCTGAGCACTCATCCTCCACGGAGGTATTGGGAGAGGTTTTGCGAGTTGTTTCGTCGTGCCGGGTTGACATGGTCGAGCCATGTATGAGATTCATCCCCGAGGCTGTACTTAATCGACCACCTCAAGCCGGTCTCCGGGTGGTCCCGTTTCACTATGTAGCGACGATTATCTGATGTAATGATAGATTCTTCCTGTTTACGGGCAGCCGCCGCTGCCGGTCTTGACATCGCGCGAAGATGCTCGTGTAGGTTGGTATTACCCTAGGAGCAGAACCGACCAGGTCATCACAGTTTCAGTCAGGGAAGCAGGGTCGATGCTGGTTGGTTAGCACGGGGTATATATAATATGCATTCATACACGAGGGCATTTCGCTCCGCCTTCTCCATAGTTTCACCAAGAGAGAAGAGAATACTCCCCCAGTTCGACGATGCAGGACCGGGTGTCAATTAATATTGTACTGTACATTGGACCTGGCGAAGTAGGTGCCTGCGGTGGTCTGCCTGCGGTGGTAGAAAGCAAGTGGCAGTTGGTAAGTCCATCGATCGTAACCCACCGACCGATTCGGGCTCTACTTGATCCAATTCACCACCGTCTATCTTTTCCCTTGCCCTTATCACGTTTCTTCTCCAACCGGACCTCCTTCTCCCTCTCCCGGGGGTCAATCACCACCAACTCCTCCTCATTCTTGCGCTTCCAATTCAAGTCCTTGCCCAGACGGTCTTTGGCAAACGACAACGAGTGGCTCATCCACCGCGAACCGTCCTCACCGTCATCATTGTCGCCGCCGTCGATGCCCTCGGTGTTGGCGTTCTGGTCCCACCGTGAACACGACTGGCAGTTCGCGATGAAGTGCAGGTCGCAGAGCGTGGCTTCGTCGTCGTCGGCAGCGGGAGGAGGCACAGGGGTCGCTTTCACGTCTGCTGTGTTGGTCGTGGAGGAAGAAGTGTCGGCGGGATTATTCTCGGCCGTTGATGAGTGGATTTGGCGACTGGGTCTCGGGGGACCCTGCTCGGCCTTTTCGAGGCGTGCTTTGAACGCATTCAGCATCTTCAGCGCGCTGGCGTCGTTCTTCGCGTTCGACTCGCCCGGTCGGGGCCGTCGGCGACCGCGCGTGCTCGTGGCTGGGATCAGCGCTTCTAATGCGGTTTTCCTGTGTTTGGATTCGTGAGTGTTCGTTGGCACATTACGCCGCATCGATTCTTTTAGCGCGGCAATTTCGGCCTGTAATGAGGAAGTTTTGGACACAACCACTGCAGGAACCCTGTCATCATCGGTTGGAGATGGTGACCGAGACGGGGACTCTGGGTCGCGGAGCGGGAGTTGAGTTGTTGGATCGTGAAAGGATGGTTTACGACGCTGCCGTTGTTGGTCTGGAGATGATGGAGTTTGGGATGTTCGTTCTGGACTTGCTTTTCGCTTCTGTGGTGCGGATGGAGATGACGATCGTTCTTTTCGTTTCTTAGACGAGGCTGAGGGTTTCGTGATGCCGTTCAGTTTCGTCTCAGCGTCTGGCTCACGCCCTCCATCGATCAAGGTTGGGTTGAATTTAGCCTTCTTAGGACGCACTGCAATTGAGCCTCCGTCATCGTCGCCATCATCGCCTCCGAAGCTCAACAGCGTCTTTCTGCCCTTCTTCTTGGGAACCTTCTTCTTCACCGGCGCCTCCACTGTACGCTGGGCAATCTTGTTTCGCTTCCGCATGCGCTGCCATGCATCTCCCTTAGGCAACTCGATGATTTCAGCCCTCAGAATCTTTTCAGGATACAACGGTCTCTCGCCTCCCTCGGCCAGTTCACCCTCTGCAATCTTGACCACGTTGTAGATCCCATCTCCTTCAACGCGCCCAAACATGGTGCACTTCCCATCCAGCTCAGCCCGACAGTCTCCAAGTGTAATGAAAAACTGACTGCCATACCCTGCAGCTCCCTGGCCGCCACCGGTTCCCCTGGCCATGCCAACCAACCCTCGCCGATTGAACTTCAGCCTACTGTGCACTTCATCCCCAAAGATAATCTTTTCATCCTTCTCCCGCCCCAGGAGCCGAGCCCAGTCGTCATCGAAGCGTTCGAATTCTCGGTCCTCGTATATGTTCTGTCCACCTTCCCCGGTGCCGGTAGGGTCACCGGTTTGTATCACGAAGCCAGGCGAGACGCGGTGGAACAGGTTGTTCGTGTAGTCTTCGTCGAGGACATGTTGCAGGAAGTTTCGGCTCGCCAACGGCGTCTGGTTCGCGAAGACGGAGATCGTGAGAGGTCCGGCTGTGGTGTGGAGGAGGACGGACGCGGTTGGAGGAGGTTCGGTCGTATAATGGGAGGACATGGCTGGCTACCATGGACTTGCGGAGAAGGTCTCACCACCTCATCTCAATCTCTGAGAATGTCCCATGCAGGTCGATGAGGGTAAGAGCTTGAGGCGCCACAGAAGATCTTGCCAGGAAGTTCATTTGCTACCCTCACCTGGATAATATGTATGACAGCAAAAAGCTGAATTCAATCTGCACGCAGTCGCCACGTATTCTTGCTCATCACGTGATGGGAATGATATCACATCACGTGACTGGATTTTCTTGGCGCAAACTGATTTTACAACAGGCTCTTTCCGTTGGAAACAGAATTAATTGCTCTCATTGCGAAAAGTACGGATCCATGTGCGGATAAGACACGTGCTGATACATACACATAATGCCGCATTCCCATCATGAACGGCTGATTCCTAAACTTTACTCTTCAGTCTTCATCTACCATATATTTCATCGTCCGTTTAAACCTCGGGCCCGCCAGATCTGGCTGTTCTAGTAGCCTCGTTTACATCGAGGGTCCTCGAAGTTCCTCCAACACCTGAAATCAACCCAGCCCAGACCCGGTTTTTGTTCTGATACAGGTACCTAGGTACTAAGGTACTGAGGTAGGTTACCTACCTACTAAGTAGGAAGTTTCGGGCGGATAAGGTACTAAGTTCTGACATAGGTACTATGTATAGTACTCCGTATTTCGACTTGGCCAGCATCTAGTGCACATAGCGGAAAGAAAGAATGGCGTCTTCTCCGCGGTGCTTTGCGAGGGAGGTGAGCGCAATAATACGTCCAGTCTCCCGCTCAGCGGTCTCAATCCTCTTATTCTCTTTCTTCAGGTAGAGCTTGATTCCCACTGCAGCCGTCGCGCACAGCACACAAGCTCCACTCATCACACCACCACCTGCATAGTATCTTGGTTTTTGGGAATCCGGGAACATGTATGCCGTATAGAAGTGAGCTACCCCAGCGCCCATCAGATTGATTATCGCAAGGGCTGCGGCACGTTTGGCTTTCGGTCTCGGCAGCGAAGAGCTCACCCAGGAGACGCACAGATTGTAGGGCGAGTATGAGCCAGCGGTCATCAAGAACATGCTGAAATATCTTCCACCGGTGGAAGGAACGAACATGGCCTGTATTATGAAGCAAATCAGTCACATGAGGACGCTGTGTTGATGAACTGTGTTGCCGACTTACCAGAAGATTGCCAAGTAACGCGAATATCATCGGTATGGCGATGTGAAAGCCGCGCTCCTGCTTCCTAGCTGCATGAAAGGATATAGCCAGAGAGAAGATGAAAGCCGTGAAGTATGGAGGCGCCGTGAGCAGAAGGGTGACGGTGGTACCGTACCCAAGCGTACCAACGATCGAAGGGAAGAAGTTGTTGAATGATTGCGCGGTGATGAGACTCATCTGCAGCACAATGAACACGTACAGCTTCTTGTCGGTCAAGGCTTGCTTGACGCCCCACCACAAAGATTCGGGGTCTTCATCAGTGATACCGGCATTTTCGTTGCGCAAGCGCCATTCCTATCCATGTGATGAGTATTTGAACGGCCCACAATCAGACAGGGGGAGGCAGCATACTGCAAGGATTTGGTGTTCCGCAGGGAGCCACCACCTTTTTGTACGCCGAGGATAGTCGGGAAGGAAGGGAACCACAAGGATTGCGATTGCAATCGTCATTGATCCTTCGATGATAAAGAGCCAATTCTGGCTTGCAGGTTAGTTTCTGCAAAAGTATGCAAATGGACTGTAGCGAGATATACCCAGGAAGCTCTTCCACGGACGTTGTGCATTTGAGAAGTAATGCCAGCAGCGATAAGTCCTCCAAAGGCGGAAGCCAGCATATTCGCACCGTACAAGAAAGCAATTCGAGGGGGTAGCTCCGAGCGCTTGTACCAACAACTCATCAGAAAAAAGACGCCTGGGAGAAACGGCCCTTCGATCAAACCGAGGATAAAACGCGCGGCGAGAAGGCCTGCAAAATTGGTGGTGAAGGCTTGAGACATGGAGACAACGCCCCATCCTGCTGTCACGAAGCCAATGTATATCGATGGCCGCACTTTGGTGATGAGAATATTGGAGGGTAGTTGTGTCAGGACATCTGATAGTCAGTCACGTCAGTTATTGGTACCACCAATATCTGAATAGTGGTCGCTCCTACATCCGACATAGAAGATCATCAAACAAGTATTATATTGGCCGTTTGTGATTCCCAGATCTTTGGTCAAGCCGACGATTTTAGCATTGGCAATGTTATTTCTAGGCACCAAATCAGCAGAGTTTTAGAGCAAAGGATGGAAGTTGTCATAGCCTACCTGTCGAGAATGTTTAGCAAGAACAAAAGCACCACTGCAGGCATCAAGCAACAATCCAGTTTTTTGACAAGGCTCATCTCGAGCTGGAGTATCTCGTCACGACCATAGTGGGCAAGTTCCTCTGGTAGAGGCAACTCTTGTAATGTGAGCCCTATGTCCTCGACGGTATCGAGACCTGATTTGTGCACCGGTATTTCTTGCATCTTGATGGTGGATTGAAATTAGACTTCAACGGAGCAACCTGCTGTTGAGGCGAACAATGGTACACTTGGTACTACAAGAAAGAGTACTATGACTCGATGTCCTCATACCGCAGGTTATAGACAACCTAGAACCTTGAAACTTTCTTGACTTAGTCCTCAGTATTTACCTGTGATCTGTCTTTGATCAGAGGCGAGACAATTGCGGAGTTGTTCCGACCCCACAACTCATCCCCAGAGTCGGTTATCCCTGATGTTGACCTACCACAGGCGCAGACGCTTTGAGGGGTAGCATTTCACAGGGCCAACTGACCTTTCATCTGGCAAGCGAGCGATATTCCGTTTCAACTGTTGTCTGATGACATTTCTATCGGTCGATGGCCCGATGCCGGGTAAACTTTAAGCAACGACAACATATCAACGGCAGTTCATCTTCTTTTGATGTCTAAGGATATCGGACCAGCAAACCGGATTTCCCGGCTAGCAAGCCGAGCCTTGACAATCCTTTGCGAGGTTTGTGGCCAGAGATCCAAGTACGAGCCTCCGGGCACCAATTGTGTCAAGGCTCAGCCAAATTTCGCCCCATTGTAAAGTGGGGAATGGTAAAGGCAACTTCAAGGAACCGGGTCGACGACCGATATTTAGGATACCTTGGCAATCGAGGTAACATGTCGGTGATAAGTCAGGAACTTTTCAACAGTCCGTCTTTGATTTCTCCCTCGTCAGATCAGGTTTCACGGATATCAAGCCGTGTCGATCGACGATAATCCATCCCTGCCTACTAGTGGTTAGCACTCGGGTCGAACATTCTATGAGCTTGTCATTGACGCCAGACTTTAAAGATTACCATACTCCGTCGACATCGGATAAAGGCCGGGGAAAGTGCTGGATCAAAAGCTAGCCCACATTTCCTGTAGGTCGTTGGATAGAGTCCAGGTGAAGAATAACATCGATCTCTGCTCGCGTTCAAATTTGTTACGTTATATTCCACCGAGTCATGGTCGAGTAACATTGTCCACGTTAGATGAAAACTTGGGAAGGAGGTACGGTCACCATGGGGTCAACAGGGCCTCAGAGGCCAATCGTCCTCCACCTCGGCGACAGCATCAAGTACAATCACGACTACTACAACAATGAGTTTTCACAACACTTCGATGTCGTTCGGAATTCTTGCGCAAACCGTGAAGAATTTATCCAAGCTCTGAAAGATCACAGGTAGGTACTCAAACCCTATCCCGAGCACGACGCGCTCAGGAGATATGAAAAGCTCTTGCTCAGTATCCTGTTCTTCTGTGCCTTCAAATCTAACGAAAAACAGATATGGTTCATTTTCAGCGATATTCCGACCCCACTTTCAAACCGGCGGTGAAATGGGTCAATGGGACAAGGAACTGATATCTTATCTCCCTGAGTCCGTGAAGATCTTCGCCTCCGCCGGCGCGGGGTTCAACTGGGCTGACGTCGACGAGTTTGGAGCGCGCAAAATCTGGTATGCTAACGGTGCCGGCGCCTCAGACGACGCTGTCTCCGATACAGCAGTGTACATGCTGCTCTCCGTATTTCGGAATTTTACGCGCGCCCAGATTGCGGCACGAACAGCAGATCCGGAGAAGTTCACCGCTGCACACCGTCTGATCGGGAGCATCAGCCATAACCCCAAGGGACATGTCTTGGGCATTGTGGGGCTGGGCAGGATCAGTAAGTTGCTCGTTAAGAAGGCTCAGGTGCTGGGTATGACGGTGTTCTATCACGATATCTTCCGGCAGAGTGCAGAGGAGGAGCAGGCCCTCGGCGTGGATTGGAAGGACTCACTCAAGGATCTCTGCGAGGTGTCTGACTGTGTCAGCTTGCATACACCACTGACGGAGAGCACGAAGCACATGATAAACCGCGAGAGCTTGTCCTGGATGAAACTGGGAGCAAGGTTGATCAACACGAGTCGTGGAGAGGTTGTCGAGGAAGAAGCGCTTGTAGAAGCGTTGCAGAGTGGGCAACTAAGTGCGGCGGGCCTCGATGTTCATTACCACGAGCCACAGGTGAACAAGACGTTAGCAACCATGGAGAATGTCACTCTAACCACACATTGCGCGGGTGGGGCGATGGAGACCAGGATGAACTTTGAGCTGAATGCGATGAAAAATATCACGGCTGTTGTGGCAGCTGATGGCAGCGTTAAGGGACAGCCACTTAGTCCTGTAAACACAAAGGCTTATCTGAGTGCAAGTCAATGAAGTAACTGGTGTTGATACTTATTTCTCCCTGTCATCATCCGAACGACCGAGTTTGCGCGCACCTAGCTTCCTATTCTCACGCCATAATTCAAATGGCGGTCTTCTTTGCCGATACACGATCTAGCCTTGGGACATAATATGCCGATCCTACCATGCTATGACTGCTATCCGTGATACTTAGGGGAACTCTGATACAAATACACCCCCATAAGGTAATCGAATAGATGAGTTAGAAGTGCTGCCTGTGTGCGTTCAGGCCTTGAATCGAGAATCGGACATTATTTTCTTGTGAAATACCACGCTGACGGAAGAATCAGACGATAACAGAGGGTTTTAGGAGCGTAAGTCTTACGATCGATTTCAATCTCGTGTCCGGTTTTCGCAATACACATCCATTTTCCGAACTGCCAGTTTTGTGACAGATGCTTATGATCTCCACAACCCAGTGCGCTTGTGGACAGGACCATGGAACAATGCTCGCCCTTCCTTGCCCTCATGCACAGTCTCTCACAACGCGGAGAAGAGTCTATCGGACACCTAGAATTTACCGGTGGTTCGTCGCTTCCAAACAGGGAAAGTATCTATGTTACAGACAAGGAGACTTCAAGGGAAGGAAACATGGCTGTTACTCCGTAGTTCGACCTCCATCTGGCAGCGGGCCGTGGGGGCCGCGGGGCTCGACCGCAAGAATAACCGAAACCTAGGGCCGATCAAATCGCTTACACTTCTAGGTATCAATTTCTTGCAATTTTCCATGTCAAACCTTCCCGTGTCACACAACCAACACCCTGCCATCTCCTCGAATGCCTGGATCTGCTGGCTGACAGGTCTCGTTTGAAAATGTCTCAAAGCATCACGCGATTTCACGCCACCGCACTCGGTTGATTGGCCCTCCAAGATAACGTGCCCGAGAATAAGTTGAGACTTGCGTTTGCGGCTGAGAAGGACGCCGCAATCTTTTAACCTCAGGTTTCGAGATTTCCAGAAATCTTGAGGAAGTGTTCCAAATTGTGCAGAGTCATCAACACCCTCACAATATCTCGAGATAAATGCTGGTAGAATGAGTTTGGGCTTTAGTGTTGGCGACCTCCTGGCCGTCATTTCGTTGGTGGATGAGACGCGGAAACGTTTCAAAGGAGCACCAGAGGAGTACAGAGCGGTCTCTGATGAGTTGGGCTCCCCGACGTACCCCCTTCCAGCTTTTCTAACCCTGTGCAGGACGCGTACCCTACAAATCATCATCAATGACGTTAAGGCCCAGATTGATGACGATGACTTGCCTGGGGATTTGAAAGTAGATCTGCCACATGCAATACTCAACTGCGAGTCGGTTCTCAAGGACTTGAATGCCTTGATTGATGCTTCTACCGAACTGGCTTCAAAACCTAGTACCTCACGCAAGCTACCCGGGCGGATCTGGAAGAGACTGAAGTGGGATCCTGGGGAGGTGGCCAGACTCCGTTCGCGGCTCATTTCTTCCGTCCAGTTGCTTGACGCTGTACGTAAACAATTCGATCGGTGAGTGCAGAATCCTCAAGAAACTCTTTACAGTGAGATGGTAACAGGTTGCAGAACACAGCTATCTGGAATCTCCCAAAGCCTGGAGAAGCTCACCGTTAATCACGACAACGATCGGCGCGAGAGAATCGCGAACTGGCTTGCACCCGCCAGCTACGCCGAGCACCAGAACGACTATTTTGCCCGAGTACAAAATGGTACAGGTCAATGGATCATCCATGACCCACGGTATCGTAACTGGGTCAATGGGAATCAGCCTACTATTTTACTCCCTGGAATACCCGGTGCCGGCAAGACCTTCGCAGTGTCTATCATTGTCGATTACCTGCAGAAACGCTTTTCGCATGTTGAAGGTGTTGCAGTCGTGTATTTCTACTTCAGTTTCAAGAGAAAGAATATGCAGTCCCGGTTGCATATTTTGTCTAGCATCGTGCGGCAGCTCTTCTTGCAGCTGCCTGAAGGCACCAGTGTGATGGAAGCTGTGTATGAAAATCATGTCAAGCAACGCGACTACAATCACCCGGACTTGGAAGAAATTTGCGCCCTTCTTCTTCGGCTGTCACGCGAATTTAGAACCATTTACTTTGTGATTGACGCTCTGGACGAGTGTAGGGGACCTTCCGGCAGCGACGAAAAGCCGGTAAACTTCGTGATCGACCAGTTATTCAAGATTCAAGGGGCACCGAAATTCCAAGGATCCGTCAGAATTCTTGCAACGACTCGTCCAAATACAGAGATTGAAGAGATCTTTGAAACAGCCAGCCGACTACCTATCCTTGCTAATGAAGAGGACCTGGCCCAATATTGTGACGCTTTAATCCCACGAATCAAATGCATAGCACACAAAACTGAACTACATTCGCAGATAAAAAGGGCTATCAAGGATGCAGCACAAGGGATGTGAGTTCCCCCTCTCGGTTTCTTTGGTATTCAACAAAAAATTAACCGTCATCAGGTTCTTGCTTGCCAAGTTACACTGTGATTCTTTAATCACGAAAACGAAACCAAAAGACGTTTTATGGGCTCTGAAAACCTTTAGTAAGAGCGAAAATGCCCTTGAACTTGCCTATCAGGACACCATCGAGCGAATCGAAAACCAACACCAAGATCACCGAGACCTAGCAAAGCGCATCTTGATTTGCGTCACTTATAGCAAATCTGCACTCACTTTCCGTGAAGTACAACACGCTTTGGCGGTCGATGACGAGACAACAGAGATCGACGAAGGTTGCGATCTGGATGACCTTGACGAAATGATCTCAGTTTGTGCGGGACTGGTTACGGTCGATGCTGAAAGCAAGATTATGCGCCTGGTTCATTCCACGACACAAAGCTTTCTTGAGAGCCATCACAAAGGATTTCTGCCGAATCCTGAGACCTTCCTCGCCACCTGCTGCTTGCGATACCTACATCTGAACGAATTTTCAAAGGGCCATGTTGTTTTCGCCACGGACGGTAGTAGTGACAATGCATTGCTAGCGAGGATAGAGAGGTATCCGTTTTTGGTCTACAGTGCAACATACTTGACACTCCACCTCGAGAAGGCCCCTCCATCACCCGAACTTCATGAACTGATTCTCTCCCTTGTGAAACACCTGGGTAACATATCGAGCTACTACGAAACATACAAGTGGACTGGTATATGTATCCATAATGTTTCGGCTCTTCACATACTTGCACATTTTGGGCTGGACGACGTGATCCATGAGTATCTTGAAACCGGATACCCGCAAGATGAGCCCATCAGGATCCAAGTGCTCTGCCCTGTATGCAGGTCTTCATACTCTCAGCAGAGTGATCATGTTGAGGAAGTCGGTCCATCGTGGAGACAAGCAGTGACGAGCAAGTGCGACAGCTTGGGAATGGCACCTCTCTCATGGGCTGCGGTGGAAGGACATGAATCGACGCTGAGATTGCTGATGGACGTCAACAGAAACATGGTTGACATTGAAGACATTGATGGATGGACCCCATTGATGCACGCCTTAAGCTCGCCGGGACTTCGGAATGAAGCGTGTGCTCTCGTCATTCTCTCGGAGCCGACAATTCGATTGTCCAAGTCTTCAACTAAGCGTGCTAGGACCCCGTTACATATTGCAGCTGAGATGGGACACTTGGAGGCCTGCCGCCGGCTGTGTGAGCTTGACCGCACTCTCGTGTTAAAACAAGACAAGGCCGGCAAAACACCAGTTTATCCAGCCGTTGAAAACAGTCATTCCAACGTTGCAATTCTTCTTTTGGGATACGATATTCCTGGCAACAGTTACGCATCGACAGATTTCGCAGGATCTTTATTTCAATTATCAGTAAGGAAAGGATTGTCAGAGGTTGTGACTATTCTTCTGCAAAATGACGGAATCAACGTGAACCAGAGGTGTTCTCATACTGGAGAAACTGCACTATCTGTGGCGGTGGAACACCGGGACTTGCAGATCGTCAGACTATTGTTGCAACATGCCGAGACAGACTCGACAGCGGCAACAAATGCTGGAAGAACACCTCTCTCCCTTGCCGTTGGAAAAGAAGAGCTCGAAATCGTCAAGATTTTATTGACACACAGCCGGGGCAAAGAGCTCAACCAGCAGGACAACCATGGCAGATCTGCTCTCCACTACGCTGTCTTCTGTGAATTATGGGAGGTAGGAAAATATCTGACCATGCAGGAGAACATCAACCCTTCTCTCCAAGACAACGAAGGCAGAACGGCGCTCCACTGGGCTATCATGAAAGGGGAGATGGACGTCCTGGAGACTCTCCTTGGCATGCCACTCATGAAAGTCGATCAAAAAGATGCAAAAGACCAGACGGTCCTCCACTACTCCGCCTTGTACGGAAGATTGGACATGACCAAACTGCTCATCCCAACCAGTCAACTTGATCTCGACGGCCAGGACCGCGACGGCTTTACTCCGTTGATGCTGGCTCTCAGCAGATGGCACTATGATATTGTGAAAACCCTTGCCCCTCTGGTTTCGGACATCAACCGCCAGAACGAGGATGGGAGAACAGCTCTGCACTGCCTGATGGCGAGAGTGAACTACACCCATTTCGACGCCGGAGATGGGGAGATATTACAGATACTGATCAAACTTGGTGCCGACTGCAACATTGCCGATGTCGACGGCCTGACTGTCCTGGACATGGTGCTCGCAAACCTAAAGTACTATGATGATCTACAGCTACCGACGTACCAGGAGTCGTCATCTGTTGAAAAGGCATCGAAATTGCAGTCTGAGGATCAAGTCAAAATCGCAACAGCGATCAGAACGTTAGAGAAAGCAGAGGGTATTATAAGGGCCGCAATTTCAAGAGGTCCGACAGTTTCGGGACCCTGACCTAGGTTTCCCCGGCGCAGGGAGGCTCCAGGGCCAGGTTTTGGATTTCACAAAATCCGAGAGGCGGAAGGTACTTGGTTTCGCGGAGCCGTCCAGTCCTAGGTTTCAACTCCGAAGGCTGTCGGTGTTCGGGGGATAAGTATCTTCCGTTCAATTGTTTTGTCAGACCACCAGCACGGTGGACTCACCAGTCATTTCCCCCATTCACTGATGTCATATAACGTCATTTAAATTAAATCTTATGACCCCCTTTGAAGACGTCATCCCTTTGCTCAGCCAGCGTTGATATGCATTTGAGACGACCACCCGACACGGACTGAATGAAGCAACAAACAGAAGTCTCGAAACAGAACACAACGGCTCACCACCATGGATGGCCCATACCCAGGTGACGACATAATCCCCGACGCAGCCATGATCTACGACCGAACCCGCACCATCAGGTCGCCGGCGGCATCCATATTTCCATGGCTGCTCCAGCTCGGCAAGGGCCGTGGGGGCTGGTATCTAACCTCGTTCTGGGAGCGTCTACTGCTCCCGCGAAGCTGGCTGCCGTCCCGCCACATCGAGGAGCGTTGGCAGCATCTCACCGTCGGCGACCGCGTCGAGGACTATGGGACGAGCAAGGACGACTACTTTGACGTTGCACTGGTTGAGCCGCCCAGGGCGCTGGTGTACACGTCTGAACGATATGGAACTGTGTTTACGTGGGCGCTGCTGCTGCACGAAGAGACTGCTATGCTGACCGAACATGACGGCCATGGGCGCGGTGCTGACGACGAAGGCACAACGGGGGCGGTGGTGGTGGAGACGACGGTGCATCTCAGATTCAGAGGCCGGATTCAGAGCACAGGCTGGAAGAGGTCTTTGATCGTTTGGGCCGGGAACTGGATCGACCATTGGACCACGGCGCCTATGTTGGCCGGGTTGGCTGAGAGAGTTGAGAAGCCCCATTTGAATTGACGGTCCCGAGTTTGGTCCCGAGACTGGAAACCTAGCTATGAATTGAAGATCTGTCTTGGGAGTAGGCCTGTGAAGATGGGTCATTTTAGGCAGATGGATTGGTTGAATAGCGTTGAGACTAAATGCTTACATTTGGTATAAAGAATATGACCGGTGAAAAGGCTTTATATCGCTAGATTGATTCACCCACGCAGATGTCAGTCTGGGTGTTTGATTTGAAGAGGTTGATTTGACTCTTTCGCCCTTGCATCGGTAGCCGGAGGTTCTGCTTAGTTACTACCTGTCTGACCTCGCTTACATCCCATCCCATCGGGTGAATAGTGTGAATCGGCCCCGAAACTGTCCAGCGCTCCGGCCCGTAGTCTCTACCACTAAGATCAAAGTACCATGAAGGCCAGGCGGGATGATACAACCAATACTCACTTCGCGATTTCCCAGTCAAGAGAAGGGTTTCTTAAAAGCAAGAAAATTATACCGGTAGTCTTCTACCTGGGATCCTGCATTGTCGAGTTCCAGTCGCATCCATACTTCTCCTCCTCTACCACCGAGCTGGCACAACAACATACGTCTAAACAGGATCCTTATCTCAAGAGTCAGCACCAATACCGAATTTTCGTCATGGATCCAAAATACACCACCCTCAAACCCAGTGATCTCGAGAATCTGCCGACTTCGCTGTCTCAGACCATCTCAAAGGAAAACCATGCTAGCATTGAGGCACCGCAACAGCATGGAATCAACCGCGTCAAAGCCGTCAAGTCTGCCCAGATATGGCCACACTTGCTTCATGCCATCCTCCTCCTCCTTGTTCTGTTGGTAAGTTCCACCCCATGTACTGGCTTGTTCATTTCCTCCCCGTTATGCCTCCCTGAGTAAGAGATGTTTGGTACCAGAGAAAACTTACAATAACGACTCAACTCTTAGAACGTCATATTCCTCACCCTCTGCTGTCCCTACATTCTCACAGCATTTCCGTCCATCGAAGCCGGCTTGGCAACTCTGCTCGGAGATGACACTCGCGAAATCAAAATGATCTTGTGCTTTCTGTTTGCCTTCGTTTTTCTCCATCTTGGGTTCACGATCATGTTTGAGACACAGGAAATGGAGCGGGCGGAGGAGGGAGAGGGTGGCAAGATGGAGATGAAGATTGGAACTGGTGTCGAGGATAGAAAAAGATGAGGCGTGGTTTAGAAGTTGTTGTTGTGTCTGTTTCTTCCAGCCTTGAATCGAGATTGAAAAGGGTGTCCGCTTTTACCCTCACCACTCTACTTGGAGAACCAAATCCGTCCTTGATACATTTCACAAGTAAAGGCTCTCGATATATTTCCTCAAATGATAAAGGGCATCGCAAATCGTCGCTTCATTATTATCCAGATAACGCACCACTCCCAAAACCTGCTCGCAAATAAAGGCAAACACCAGTACGCCCGTTGAAACATGTTCCATGAGGCTTTAGCCTTAGCGAATCTGCATTTCCCTCGCTTTTTCATCATCCGTCATATCCTCATTAAGTGTCTTGACATACTCGTCAAAATTCGCTTGTGTGTGGATCACGTCTACGAGATGGTCATAGGTCAGACTCTCTCCGTCGAATTTGGCTAGCTGTCTTGCTAGTGTAATGGAATTGCGGATCTGGCGTCCATTCAATGACTTCTCTGCAAGCTCATCGATGTGATCTCGCAGGTCATCATAGTCGACCGCCTCCTCTTGCATATCCTCTAGGTGCTTGATGAAGTTACGCCACACCTTTTTGCGCTCCGGCCGACCCAGGGATTTGTAGTGGAGCGACAATTGGATGCGAGATTTAAACGCTTCGTCGAAGGTGCCGATGCGATTGCTGGTCAGGAATAGGATGCCTTCATGGTATTCCAGAACGCGGAGGAAGACGGAGACCAACGCGTTACGCTGCAGGTCTTGAAGGTTTCTCTCCTGAAGGAAGACGTCCGCCTCGTCCAGGAGCACGACGCAGTTCCAGATCTTGCCCAAGTGAAAGACCGATTCCATGTACTTCTCGACGTCCTCAGGCTTTGTGCCGATATCCCCACATGTGACTCGGTAAAGTGGTTTTTTGGCAATTTCTGCGATACCCTCCGCTGTCAAGGTTTTGCCCGTGCCCGGGCCGCCATGAAGGAGAATGATCAAACCGCCGCCCTTTCCTTGAACCAGATCGGTGCCTTTGTCTGCCCCCAGCTGATTAGTGACGAGTGCTCGGATGATCTTTTTGGTTCTGTCTGGTAAAACAAGACTATCAAAGGCTTTGTTATTCCATTGAATGTCCTCGATGAGATCCGCGTTCAGATCCCGCCATCTTTTGTCTCGGATGTTGAAGCCTTTGACTTCTGCTGGGAGCAACAACAGAAATTCATCGTCTGGAGGATCCTCTTTTGCAAACGCATCAGCTCCAAGATCGTCCTGCGGTTCGGCTGAATTGCCATGTAATCTTCTATGGGTCTCACCGTCCACAATATATCTCTCCACACCACAACCAGAATCTATTGAACTGGATACCTCAGCGATGTAGGAGACAAACATTCCTTTTCGACAGTCCCAAAGGCGTCTTCCACGATTGTGAAGTCGTTTCACGAGTTCTTCGTCTGCAAATATTATCGGATAGAAGTCTAGACTTCGAATAGGAATTTCTGAGTCTCGGTGCCCTTCCATCTGACCAGACAAGATGGTACCTCGCCTCTTGAATTTACCATGAAATTCCCAGCAAAAGGCTTTGAGCTCAATGTGGCATTGATAGCCTTTGGGATTAAAGACAGGTAGTTCCTCGCGAGTCTTGGAGCTTGATATGACGTCTCGATGGGTTGGGCTGCCAGAGGTCGACAATTCTAGCCAGCTTGTGGTTGTGAAAGCTCTTTGATATCCATTCTCTTTCGTTAAAACAATTTGACCAGGTCGGAAAAGATACACAATGTATTTTGGAGTTATGACGCCCCTGGAGAGCATATCATCGACGAGTTCATATTCTTTGCCAAAATCTTGGTTGAGGTATCTCCAGAGAAGGTCGAAATGTTGAGCGACATTGGGACGTAGGACGTCTGCTTGCACATCAAAAGAAGTACGGCTGTGGAAGCAGCACAAGTACGGCGCCTCTATCAGACCTGTCCGATCATATGCTGTTTTGAAGCCATGATAAGACTCCTCCGATTCCAACAAACATTCTAGTACCTCTTTCAGTGGGTCCGAGACAGGAAGGAGAAATGTGTTTGACGGGATGATGGGTGCATCTTCATCAAAATTCGAGAGGGCATGCGTCTTGAAGGCTGCCAATGGCTCTTTTGGATTTTCAAAGTGCTTGAAGACGATGAAAGATATATCCTTGTTTCTCTCTAGATAGAGATCCAAATTCCGAATGGGTCTGGTAGATTCAAGAAGGCGATGGCCTTCTACGTCTATCCAATGGGGGCTATCGAAGTAGAGCTCGGATTCATGTCTTAGCTGGGGATCCTCGGATTCCTCGGATTTAGTTGAGCTGATCTTGTAAAGGACAATCCAGCGAGGCTCGATGTTTTCAGGCGGGAATAGGCCGCATCCGGACTGAGAATCCCGTAGTTGCTTGATCTCATCCCGAAGGCTTCGAAAATATTGTTGCAGCGAAAATGCATCAAATGATATTTCAAAGCTTTGCAACTCTGGAGAAAGTTCGTCGTGCTCTTGGAAATTGTGAGCATCCTCCGATCCTGAAGGCTCTACTTTTGTCGTTGATGGTCGGGAGAGCTGGAGCAAGTCTCCTGAGCTTAGGTTGAGGGAAAGAAAGGATTGCTCGATCTTCTCGGAAGGCTCAACGCGCCCAGGGGTCCGCATCGTGCCCTCAATCCGCGGCGATAATGTATCCGATGAGTATTTTTTCTGGGCGCTTACAGATGTTGTTATGAGCCTCGAGGTAGGGAGTTCTGAAGGCCTTGGTGAATCTGCAACGCGATGATCGAACGTTTGGGGCCTGTTCGTGCCTACAAGCGGCTGAGTGGATCGACGGTAGTTGATATAATGATGAAAGGACTCCGAACCACGACCGGTTCTCTTATCTCCTGCCCCAACTGCTGTCATTCCCAATTGATAAAGATTGCGTCCGGTGGCGGCAGTGAGATTAATATTAGGTTCTAAAGCGGCGAGCAAATTCTGTGAATGGCCGCTGGAAGAGGTTCTGTCGTCTGAAATAGTGTGACTGGGTAGCAGAGAATTGGCTGTGGGATCTTGACTCTGAGGCAAACGGTGGTCATGAAGATTTCGCCTCATGAACTCCACAGTTGAGTCAAGCGATTCACGCGAACTCGATCGATCACGGAAATGATACTCTGCCGCCATTGTGCTCCGGGCATTGAAGACGAAGAATATGTTTGGGGGGAGATCGTAACGAGGATGGTGAGATGTCCGAATCAATCAAAATGCCGGCAAAGGAAGGTAAATCAAGAAAGTTGGAAAATTGGGAAGATCAGGCTGAGAAGCAGAAGTGAACGTGGAAGGTGAAGTGGAAGCGAACACTGCCCGAATGACCTAGTCCGTCGCTAAATACTCCTTTCTCCAATTGGTTTGTGAGATGCATACTCCGTAGGTACTTTGGGCGATTCAAGGCAGTTGAAGGCACTGCCATGTTCCGGCCCGCCCGCCAGCCACCGTCAGCCGCAGCGCCAATTTGTCCAATCTCAGATGTTCGTCGTGACCATCGTGAATGCCACTGTGTGACTCAGCCTCAACTTCGAAACTGCGCTGCTACTGCTGTTGATTGCGGCTGGATATATGTGTCGTCCCTCCGCCCTCCATCATGGCCGCTGGCCTGGGTGAAGCTGCGTCCATCGCCGGCATCGTCAGCATCGCTTTGCAATCCATCGAGGCCATCGTCGTTATTAGCGATTTCTGCAAAGCCTACCAGTCTGCCCACGCCGATCTCTTGAGGGCATCCAAAGACCTCGAGCTCCTGCAACAAGTCCTTATCCATGTCGAATCCACAGCCAAATTGGCCTTGGTTCCCTCCAAATGTCCTTCTAGCCTAGCCCTACACCTCCATGACTGTATCTCTCGCTGCCAGGAAGATGTTGCTTCTTGGAATTCTTCCATAAGAGCACTGGAACTGAGCAAGGCTTCGGGCTTGCAGAGGGTATGGAAGAAGGTCAAGATCGCCGCAGATGGGAAGCGATTTGCCTCCATCGCCACCGGTGCACTGGCACATACTCAACGCATCAACACTAGTCTGCAACTCATCGACTGTGGACTGGACATGGTGATCCGGGCAAATACACAGGCCACCGGCACCGCTGTCGTTGCCCTTACCAGCACCACAAATACCTTCCGCTCCGAGACATCTCTCAACTTTGATAGCTTGTTGAAAGCTGTGAGCCAAAATCAAGATGCGACAAATTCCGCCTTCAGCTCTCTCAATGCCGACGTGGGCTATCTTTCAGCGACTACGGACTATAATGTCGCCATCGCTCAGATGTCTCAACATGCCATCTACCAAATACGCTCCGAGATGCACGACGAGTTCCGACAACTGAAAACCCAGATTGACGACTACCGCAACTTCGTGGCCCAGAAATTATCACTCGTGTCGGCCGCCCAAGTGACCACGAACGTCCAACTCTCTGCTGGTCAAATAAACCAGTTTCTGGCCCGGAACCTTCTATCCAATTGTCTGGATAGCTGTTTGAATCTTCGGCGCTCACGTTATAGATGTGCTCGGCTCACCTCACTGCACCCCGTCGATTTCTCAGGATTTCTTCACTCCCCTAAGCTCAGGGCTTGGTCAAGATCCTCAGACTCTGCTGTTCTCCTCCTTCAAAGCCCGCATATGCACCGTGTACAAGTCCAGAGCTTTGGAATCGCCATGGTTGATAGTCTCGTAAAAGCTTCCATCCCGACCTTTTGGGTCATGGCCACTGCTCGGCAGGAAACCATGCGCCCAGAGACACTTTCTACCAATAATTTGCGGAGCTTGATATTGCAAGCACTGCTAAAAAACTCGCCATTGCATACCGAAGCTACAATGACAAAGATCTGTGCCAGGTTGTCGGAAGCAGAATCTACTATGACCTTACTCGAAGTCCTGGCAACTGCGCTGAGTGGTTTACCTTTGACGTACCTGGTAATCGACGTTCAATCACTCAACTGGCCCACTCCTCAACTTCCCTGGCCGATCTTGTTCTTGGAAATGTTAAAATCTATCAACGAACACCGTTCCCATCCTCGGACCGTGGTCAAAGTTTTACTGATGAGCCACCGAATGGAGACGGCCTGGCGACCCACGAGCCCTCTCTATAGAGACATGGTATTACGAGTGAATGAAACAGAACTGAAAGGCTCAATGTTTGGGATTAAGTCTGCTGGGAAAGGACTGCGGCAACTCGTTCGACATCGAAACTCGTCGATTTGAGCACTTGAGCACTCCGCATTTTCATGTGTCGAGGGTATGGAGGTTGCTCTTCCTCTTCGGTCAAGGGTCGAGTGACTTGGACCTTCAACGGTGTTATTGTACGAAGGGTACGACAACTGACCCTTGAGAACAATTGACCCGTGAGCTTTTCGCAGATTGACATCTGTGTCCGCTGGAAGGTTGCATCTCAAAATACACATGAACCTTCAACTGTTCGCTTTCGGCCTTCTAAAACCCCAAATTGATCTTTACATGGAAATCTAAAAGCACCAGCTAAGAGTCAACAGTCAGCGCCTATCTTCGATTTCGAACATCCTCGGACCTCAAGCCCCTAATCTACAGCCTGTGCTGTAAGATGAAAACATGGCTAAAGACACGTTGATACTATTGAAGAGGTATTCCAGCTCCAGTTGCCCTTTTGGAAAACCCCTTTCTCATTTGAATTCCGCCGGGCGACCATACTGCAAGTAATCCAACCGCGACAACAACGGGCGCAAATTCCAAGGTACCGAAGAAAACCTCGTGAGAGGAGAGAGAGCCGAACACCCCTTGCGCCGTTTCGATGAGCCTAAATACAGTCCGAACCATGATTAGCACACCGGCGGCGCAAAGCGTGAGTATATTCATCCGAATTATAGTTACAGGAGAATGTCGCTGGCGGCGGTAACCTGTCGGACCTGTCGAATCACAATCTGCCTGTGACAAGGACCAGACGAGACTGCCGAGAAGGAAAAGGAAGATGAGAAATGCGAAAGCTTGAGCGGCCAGACCAACGAGCAGAATGTTGTTCGCCGTGGTCGGGTCCTTGTGCTTCGAAGTCTTCGAACCTATCAGTGCCGCACCTGTTACCTGCAACAGTGTGCAGAAAACATCTGCCATGACAAAAGTCCACAACACGACCTTTGGTCCCACTCTCCTCGACATGCCAATGTCGAGACCTTGGGTCAGGGCCCAGTTCGACAGTTGGGTCAGGTAAACGTAGATGCTGGCCGAGATGAAGACAGGGCCGACAGTGATGCAGAAATATTGGCCGACGAAGAAAGATATCCGATATGGGTCTATTTTGGTGGAGAGGGCGCGGAAGACATAGCCGATGACCTCGAGAATGCATGCGACTAACACAGGAATGAAGGTCCAGTTTCGATAACGAATGATCTGCAAGAAATGTGCAATGAGGAGAATCGTGAAGAAGCCGACTCCTATGATGTCGAGAGGGAATGTTGGGACATAGCTAGGGGAATACTGTCAGCGATTATGCTTTGTTAGCGGTTCTTCGAGAATAAGATTGTCATTACCCGTAGATGATAATGCTTGCATCCCCCGAGTGGTTGGGGTTTGGCCAGTTAGGATCGATATAGCCTGGACGAGTCATTGTAAAGATTGAAAGGCAGGGTGCCAGCGACTTGTCGTGTTAATGGAAATATGTGTTCGATGAGGATGGAAATAGGGAGTTGGTGTACTTTGGAGGGAAGTGATGCTCTGGAAGAATTTGGCGCGACTTATAGATATTGGCAGTGCAGGTCACGATACTACAATAAGGAAGGCTTCGTAGAATTGGCACTCTCATCCTCCGCGGTTGAGGAGAAGAAACGGCGATCGGAGTTCCTCTCTGCAACTCGGAAGCTAGCCTGGTTCTCAGGCCACCAACGAAGGATTTGCACCTTACATATTCCGGAGGCAGAGGTGAATCAAACTGAAACGAGAACATCAACTGTGGTCAGTTGCAATGCTAGCAGCCTTGTCAGTCTGAACCTTCAATGGAGAAAGCGGCGCCAGACGGCAGCGGAGCGACAGGGATCGGAAGATACGCAAACCCCGATATGCGTTGATTGGTCCGAAGTCTGACTCCCACTTCATCTCTGGGACTTTCACTCCTTCTCTTTCATTTCATCTCAGCTCCGAAGTAGAATTACGACGCTATTCAGGCACCCGTCAATGTGGCAGAGATACTAGTATCCGACCGAAATCTTAGATCGACGCCTGTTCTCAATCTCGAGTCTCTCCCGAACGCCGAGGCCACATTTCCGGAACTGAAGCGTCGAGAATCCTTGCACCGAGAAAACCATGGGTGAAGGACCGTCGGCACCATTGGAAATGCCGCCACCCGGCCCACCGGTAGACGGGTCCAAAGACAAGACCCAGTATAACCGAGCTTGCGAGGAGTGTCGGACGTCAAAAGTCCGCTGCCAAATCGAACAGGGTCTGCCTGAGGGCAAGTGCCGGCGATGTTTCGACTCCAAACGAAACTGTATATTCTTGACGCCGACAAAACGACGACCGAGGAAGCGAACAGACACACGCGTAAGAGAGCTAGAAGAGAAACTGAAAGCAGTACAGGCTCGTGTCGACCGTCGCGACTCTCAAAAGACATCTTCTAATGCAAGCCTTCGGTGGCGGGGTGTTGACGGGACTTCCGTCGCCCCGATCGAGAACTCGTGGGTTGAGGGAAACGCCGAGAGTTTTGGTAGGTCAATAAAATCATTTGACCTAGGAGTTCCTAGTCTTATTGATGTTGTTTAGAATCCGATGGGGTCGACGAAGACGAAAACGATGATGCACACCCCAAACGCCCAGCCGAAGATGTTATCGATCGCGGCATTATTTCAATCGAGCTTGCAGAAACTCTGTTCGCAGCCTTCAAAGACGAATTTTCGCCACAATATCCGATCATTGTATTTGGTGCTTCCACAACCTTCAACCATCTCCGTCGTCTTAAGCCGGTGCTGTCCCTAGCCGTCCTCGCCGCAGCAAGCGCAACATGTGCACCTCCCCTCTTTCGAACCTTGAATGCCGAACTTTTGCAAGTCTTCGCGGAGAAGATTGTGCTTCGCGGCGAGAAGACACTGGAGATTGTGCAGGCCATGTGCATCATGGCAATTTGGTACTTCCCACCGGATCACTTCGACAAACTCGCACACTATCAGTACATCCACATGGCGGCAACCATGGCGGTGGACATTGGTCTCTCCGATTCAAACATTGAGCATCGTCGGAATTTGGACGAGAGTCCGTCAGCTCCTTCTGTTGATTCACCGAAGGAGTCCCCCGAGAACGTGGTTGCCCTCGGAAGATGCAGAACTTTCCTGGCATGCTTTCTACTTTGCTCAGGGTGAGGCTCTCCTCTTCACCACCAAGTGGCCATATTGCGTGAATATTCTGACAATGATTCAATCAGTGTTGCAATGCATGGCGATCGCCCAAATATGCTTCCATTTAGTGACTCGATGGCAAATGCACTCACGATCATTCGTTCGTCTCCGTGTACGACGGTATTTGATCGGCGACTCGTTGCATGGCTAGATCTGCAATTACTTGCTGACGAAGTCACGGACACTTTCCGGCGCCCTATTCCGGAGATGTTCTCCTTCCACCAACCTGCTGTTCAATCAAAAGTTCAAGATCTCGGCAACCGCTTTGAGGAATGGCGCCGAAGTCTCGGTGACGGAATATTGAATAGTGAGTCCTTTTCCAAGAGCGCACACCACCCCTACGGTGCTGACCACCAATCCCTAGCCTCTCTACAAATTCAGTACTACTATAACAGATCTAGGATCTATGAAACGGCATTATACGAAGAGCATCAGCCATCTGAATTTCGGCCTCCATTTTTGATTAAGTCGGCCAGGGACGAATTGTATTCTCAATTCAAATTGACCCCGGCTTTCACAAGGGCCATTTTCACTCTTGTAGACTCTGCAAAAGCCATATTGGAGTCATTTCTGGAGCTGGACCCTCAAAAGATTCCTCTGGTACCGATGATCGTCCATCTCCGCGTCTGCCATGCCATGGTTGTGCTAGTCAAGCTGGACGTTACTATTCAAAGCCAGAAGCATGTTCTCTGCAGCATCCTTGACCACGACGCTCTTCAGTGCCGTCAATACTTTGAAAGGTTGAAAAAGTCGCTGGGTATGGCAACTGGTCTTGAGCGACTGAGGGTCCCCGGCAAATTCCTGGGAACGACTCAACGGATGATGAAATGGTGGATGAAGCAGCAGTCTTCTGGAAACGAAACAATCATTGAGCCCGAATTCCGGCCTCTTGTCGACTTGACAGCTTCCAAGTCGGCATATGCGAAATTCGCACAAAACTCGTCCAGTTCGGGCTCAGGCCAAAATAGGAATCACGAACAAGACACCAGACCCCTCCGGAATGACTTTGACCCTTCTCAAAAGGATGGCACTACTCCATTCCCTCTGGGTGGCCATTTCGGTCCCAGTGCTGATACTTCATTTCCATCAGTGCAATCGATACCTAGCATACACAGTGATTTCTTCACACCCGACACCACCGGCCCTCCTTTTGCGCTGCAGTTCGATGAATTCGACATGACCATATTCGAGGGCATGAGCCAAGATGTGGCAGAAACTTTTCTTCCTGACTGGGATTCTCAATTTGACCCGTCCTTCTTCAATTCATAAAGATACTCTATTCGAAGACTTCCCTGAACAAGGGAAACAGTCAATCATACATTGTTATACATCCAGTAATTTATGGCGCCGGAATCGCCAAAATCCGTGCACTACTTGACCAGTTTAGTTGGATTATTTGAGGTAGATTTTTCTCACCTGCCTCTGCCCAATTCATCACGCTAAATCCCCGCGGAGTGTCGGGTATCTTTTTGATTTAGGCTGCCGGGAAAAAGAGACGGACGATCGCGCCATCTGTCACCATGCGTCATGTTCGATGCATCCCGCATGATCGCTAAAACGCTTGGGAGAAGATTGAAAATTCACAATCCTCACACCCATTCTCTCCGTTACCCCCCTACGAATCAAGATCGGCGGGTAAAATTGTATCGATGTTGAGTTGACATTACTTTCGAAGCTCACTTGATAAAATCCCTTGCTAGGTGGTCCTATTACACCTGGGGAACTTTGAAGTTTCTCGCGCTCCCACAATGTCCACCGCGCAGACTCTGACAGTCTCTCGACATGAGTCCCAGTTAGAGAGGCAAAATGCCCCCGAGGCCATCGAGCTGAGCCTGAAAACACCAGGCAGGACCTTGCGCGAACTTTCTCGAAAGATTATCCGTCCAAATCCCTCGGCGGCGGCATGGCCGAACTCGTCTGACCCGGACGACGATGTCGACATCAGAATCGATGTCTCTCCACCGACGAATGCCCAGCCCGTCGCTCAGAGATGGAACCAACCAAGAGGGAATATTGCAAGGCTCGGTTTTGGATTCTTTTCTTTCATTATTGCAGGCTTGAATGACGCCGCTCTCGGTGTACGGACCACTTGATACCTTCCCCACTCGGTTCGAAGTCAGGATGCTTACGTTTTTGGGGGTTTTTTCTTTTGAACAGGCTTTGATTCCCTATGTACAGGGCCCTCACATCCTATCTTACATACGACTATTCTAACACCGCCTACAGCTAGAAAAGTACTACGGTCTCAACTATACCATCATCTCTCTAGTCTTCCTTACCCCGTTCGCGGGCTACGCACTTGCCGCCTTTACCAATGCTACGATTCACACCAAATTCGGCCAACGAGGCATCGCTATGATGGCTCCGATATGCCATATCGTCACCTACGCGACTCTGTCTGCTCACCCACCGTTTCCGGTTCTTGTCGTCGTTAATGCCATCTCTGGCTTTGGAAACGGTCTCATTGATGCGTGCTTGTGTGCCTGGGTCGGCAGTGTTCGTTTTCGCTACCTTCAATCTAGGATCAGAGCCTTGATCTGCAAAGGCCTAGAAACTGACAATGGCCTTTTATCTAGATGGATAACGCCAACGCCGTCCAAGGCGTAATGCATTCCTGCTACTCGGTCGGGGCGCTTTTTGCTCCACTGATAGCCACCTCGATGATCGTCAAGGCTGACCTGCAATGGTTCAATTTCTACTACTTTATGGTATGCACGCATCACTAAGTAAAGACTAAGATACTCCATCCTCACATTTCTGACCTTCCTTTTGAAAAGACTGGGGCGTCTGTCCTTGAACTTGTTGGCCTCAATGTCGCCTTCTGGCACAAGACTGGAGAGCTCTACCGCCTCGAAAACCCGCGCCAGAATAATTCGACCGGTGGCCGGACAAAAGAAGCGATGAAGTCGAAGATCACTTGGCTATGCTCGGCTTTCTTCTTCACCTACATGGGTATTGAAGGTATTTGGGAACTCCTCCTTCACCGTCATTCAATCTCCAATGTCGTCTCTCCAAGGTCCTTTGCTGATTTTCCAATTCAGTCGGTCTGGGCGGTTGGGTCGTCACATTTATGCTCCGCGTCCGAGATGCCTCCCCTTCCGCCTCAGGGTATTCCGGCACCGGTTTCTGGGCGGGCCAGGCCCTCGGTCGTGCCACCCTTGGTTTCGTTACCGAGCGTTTCGGTGAACGGCTCTGCATCAGTATCTATTTAGCCCTGTGCCTCACCCTGCAGCTCATCTTCTGGCTAGTCCCTAAGTTTGTCGTGTCAGCCGTCGCCGTCGCCTTTTTGGGCGTTTTTCTTGGTCCGATGTTCCCGGGATGCGTGATGATGGGCGCCAAGCTGCTCCCGAAGCATATCCATGTGAGCGCCATTGGGTTTGCAATGGCCATAGGCGGCACAGGCGGCACGGTGTTTCCGTTCGTAATTGGTGCGATCGCCGCTCACAAAGGAGTGCAGGTGCTCCAGCCGATCATCCTGGCGCTGATAGTGGTAATGTCGGGCTTGTGGTTGAGCTTTCCGAGGGTCAAGAAGGGTGAATAGCCGGGAGAGTTGACATGCATTTTATGACTTATTAGACGGGCATGGATGCATTCGAGACTGGATGGATGGACGGGTATTGGGGCGCTGTCACATGATTCAAGCCGGGGTGCGGCTAGCAATTTCAGGTCTTGAAAAGATACCGAGCAAGGTGCGTTGGCTAGACACAACCCACGGCAGACTGACAGGACGCTGGCCGAAGGAAGGAAGACAACTCCAAAAGCTCGTCTACGTTGACTTCTGGCTTCAAGGTTTCCAGCTGATCGGCAATATCTTCGGCCTGGAATAATTTCCGGACGTGATTACTTTCTTCGCTACAGCCTCGGCCCATTCCACTTTTTGGATTTGTGATCCGACAAGGATGGCACTTTGATATAGAAGGAATGATTTCCCCGCCCTTTTTCAGACGAATGTGTTGATTCTAGCATCTGTCAACTAATCCAAGTCTTCGCCATTCACGTAGCTTTAAAATGCAGGCCTCAAGTCCAACAATCGAGATTCCTGAGACGTACACCACCTCTCGTGACAGCCATCTGCGCATCAGCAACTATCCCGAGTCTGCCAATGGAGTCACCCCAATCATAGTAGCGACCTTGAACCGACCCGAAAAGCTCAATGCATTCACAGGTGACATGATCCTGAAACTTGAGTCTCTCTTCCGAATTGTCGACCATGACAGCCGCGTCAGAGTCGTCGTGTTGACGGGGGCGGGGAGGGCATTCAGTGCCGGCATCGATTTGAGCCTGGACAGTGGCGCGCCCAAGAATATTCCACCTGCTGAGATCAGGGACGTTGGCGGGAGGCTTGCGCTGGCAATGTACAACTGTAGAAAGACCATTATCGTGGCATATAATGGGCTGTCGGTGGGCATAGGGATGACTTCAACACTGGCAGCGGCGATCAGGTATGGATTCAAGAAAGAGTCATCTAAGAATGTCAGCATTGTTGATAAGATTCTAGGATCGCAAGTCCCAAGTCGAAATTTGGCTTCCCGTTCTCCCGCATCGGCCTGACCATGGAATCCGCAAGCTCCTTCTTCCTACCCCGGATGGTGGGCTACAGTCGCGCCACATACCTCCTCACCACGGGCTTGACGTACCCAGCAGACTCGAAACTTCTCGAGGGCATATTTGCTGAGCTCGTCCCGGAGCCGAAAGATGTCCTTCCTCGAGCACTTCAACTCGCTGAAGAGATCACCACCCAGGTCAGCAGTGTGGCGGCACATTTGAATCGCCAGCTGATTTGGCGCAATGCTGGATCGGCCGAAGCCGCACATCTAGTCGACAGTCCCTTGTTGGCACACACGTTTGCATCAAAGTGAGTATCACCAATGTTCCTTTCCGTGAGGGTTCGGGGATGGGCGAGATATTGGCTGACTTTTGTTCTTCCAGGGATCACCATGAAGCTAAAAGGGCATTTTTCAATTCTGACAAGCCGAAATTTCAGGATGAGTTGGAAAAGAATCCGCCGAGTACTTATCCTTGGTGGACTGAATTGGTCGTTGACACGAAGCCCAAGGCCGTTCGTGCGTCCACTTCGAAACTCTGATGGGTATCTCGGTCTTTCCGCACCTAAGGTATATCTAGAAAATGCTCGGAAGAAGCAGCTTCTTGATTTGAAGTGAATACGCATGGATATCCGATGCATACTCGTTAATTTGCCAGTAGATCAGAGCAAAAGTTGATTGTAAGTGATTATGATGACTGGAGGCTTGTATAGTCAATAAAGCCTCCACTTGAGTAAGTTAAAAGGGGAGACGGTATGAAATCACATATATTGATAATGTACAAGTTCTGGCTGCTGCAGCCAGGAGTTGACTTTCAAAGCCAGGGAGCATTCTTGCTCTTTTGGAAGCTTGACCGCAAATCTCCGGAGGGCATCCTCACAATGACGGTTCTTCCATCCTTTAGGCGTAATGCCTTCGGTCTTGAACCGATTTCTCGCTCTATTTTGCTTGCTGTCAAGTGTTCTGGTGCTGAGGACCGTCGGTGGTGACTAGGTTGTGGAGGACGAAGGAGGTTTGAGCCTGGAGAGTAGACACCTTCCTCTTTCGTGCTGTTGACTCCCACCGGGCTTCCTCCCCCGAACACAACACCCTCTTTTGGTATTCGGGCGAGATCTATTTTGACTCGATCTCCTTCCACACTCGGCAGGTCCAAAGTGTGACTTACTTTAGCAACAGAAGGAGAAAACTTGGGTAGTGCTAGGCAAGTGAGAAGTTGCACTCTCTTTGAAGCAGATTGGCCCAGCACCTCCCCCTTGTGTAAATCGAACTGGACGACCGTGCTCATGTGTCGAGGCCCCATCATGCAGGTGGCCTTGTCAGCCCCAGTGAAAACATTCTTCGGCTTCGGTAGGTCGGTCCATGCCTCAACTTGACCATTGGCGCTGGCAAAGAAGACTCGATTTTCAATCTTCATTCGACATCGACGTCCAAGTGCTACAGCCGTCCTAGTAACCCAGCAGAAATCGTGACACCAGCATATTTCGTCCCGCAGGACTGGTGGTTTGGGACTGGCTAATATGTTAAACTGGCTTGCATTCGATTCTGGCCGTGGGGATGCGAAATGAGAACTCTTCTTTCGTATCAATCCAATCTGAGGTTTGCTAAGGTCTGCCATATTCTCAAGCTGAGATTGGCCTCCCGATGGAGTGACGGAATTCTCTGGTGCTGAGGATCGGCGCAGATGACCCAACGAGGGAGGTTGGAGTAGATACTTTCCAACGGCGTCTAGATTTGGTCTAGCGCTTTTGTCGTCAATGTACTTGAATTTACTGTCTTTGTGGCTGAATATATGGGAGCTTCGACAACTGAGAAGATAGGCTCTTTTCGCGGAGTTGTCTCCCAATTTTCGCTGATCGGATTTGTAGAAATCGAACTTCATCACCGTCTCTGAACGAAAGGGCAACGTGTTGCATGAGCAACCTAATACAGAAACCGGGAAGGTCTCTGGCTTGGCCGTATCAGTCCACGCCTCGACATAGCCATCGCTGGTGCCGAAGCATACCCGGTCTTCTGGAAGAGGTCCGAATGGAAAACACTGTTTGCACCAGCACATGTTTGCATTTCCTTTATTTGCGTCTGTGGTCGGTATCCCAAACCACGGTCTCAAGTCGGATGGGCAGGCGAATTCAAAATTCCGCTCTGTGGCAGCTTTTCGTCTCGCGGCGACCGCACCCATTCTCATTTGGGCGATATCCAGGCCAGCCTTATTCTCAAGGTCGACCTCATTGTGTATACGCAACACCAGTGCGACTCCTTTCCGATCTTGAACGTCTGATGCTTCGCGAGAGGCCGAATGGTGCTGACAGTCTTTTAGATTCGGTTGTGGTAAAATTGATGTGAGAAGACTCGGTCCAGAAGGGCCTTCCGTGGGGTTTGACGAAATTGATAATCGTCGTAGGTCATCGCTTAGAAGGTCATCGATTCCGCCAGCTTTAACAACTGATGTCACTTGTGGTCTGTCCGGGGACAGTTTCTCACTTGCCTCTATCGGCTGGGAACGCTTCGAGCTCGGTGTCTGCAGGCAAGATTCTGAGTTTGGATCTGGAGTCGATTGTCCTTTCTTCCTTGCCAAATGGAGTTTTAGATCATCGTCACCTTGGCCTTTCGCATGCGTGACCGGCGCCAATTGGTTGCCATACAGGAAAAATTCGAACCAGGAATACGGCTTGGTAGAGCTGAGGCTCTCTAGGAATATGTCCGTTGCTTTCTCCCAGGAAGCTTCGAGGCGACACGTCGCCTTGTCATATGCCATAGGCATGCTATCAATCCACGCATGGACAAGACTGATAGTGATCACGGCTGCTGGAAAATCTTCATGAGTGCCCAAGGTGGGACATTCTTTGTCGATTTCCGAGTCTGAAAGTCCCTGAGAAGAGGCTTCCAAAAGGCTTTTGACAAGATTGAATGCCCTCAACCCGCCGTTGTAAAAGGTCATCTCATGATACTTCTCAAATGAACTCTTCTTGGGCCACTTCCTGTCCTCTAAATCGAAAAATCCAATCTCAGTCATCGCCAAGGTCGTTCTCTTCGCAGTAAAGATTGCGAAATACTTATTCTGCAACTCAGATCTCGCGAGTGGCAATCGAATCTGGTTGGCGATATCATTGCTGTTCTGAATTGCTGGGTAGTTGAGGAAATGCAACTCCTTGTTATGAACTCTTGGTCCGTCGTCCATGGGCTGCGCCACTCTAGAGTCTTCTGTAATGGGGCTGAATCCCTCCATGATCATATCACACCCTACAGATGAGTTCGAAGGGCTCTGAGCATTGAATAAGCGTAGAATCTCGCTGTCTTGACGCTTCAAATTAGAAACGTCTCTCGAATACTCATGAGATATTGGGACTTGCCTGATGGACTACCTGGCGTGGAACACCGCGAAGACTCGGATGAAGCTGCGGCGACCCTTTCACGACCAATCTGGAAGTAACATATGGCGCATGAGCTGCTATGAGAGGAAGACATGAGAGGATGGGGATGTCAAGTGTTGAATAATGATCGCAAGGCTCACTGCTGTTCTACAGTAGTTATAGGGGGCAAAGATGTCACATTTAGAATATTACGGCACGTGTACTCCAAAGAGAAGTCAGGTTACGCTTGCGGCCGGATGAGCCCTGAAACTCACTCTCCTCGCCTAACAACGCGATATCTGGGATGCTGAAGCAAAACTGAGACTGGAGTTGATATGGATGAGATATGTTAGTCCTGGCTTAGAGGCGCTATCAGGACCTCTGAGGCGGTAAAATCCCTTGGAACGTGACGAATAGTAACGAGCAGTGGAAGGTGACGAAAGACTAGTGGGGTTTTAGGATGCCCTAACAGACCCCAGCTAACAGACGCGTTGACGCATAGCATCGTTTCAAGGCAAGAAACCCACCCCATCTCCTCCATATGGTTTAATGAGGTTGCAACCGAACATTCACGAATGGTTTGGAGTGCAGACACCTTCTCGCATGGAGCTTAGTTGCGGAAACTCCGGAGAAACTTCCGTACGTGATCAGTACGGATACGTAGTATTAGCATTGCAAGGATTCACGAGGAGGTCCCCCTGCATAAACGAGCGGAAGTTGCGCAATAGCCGCCCGGAAGTTAGTGTGAACATGGCGTGAGACAGGTCAGTATTATTGGGGAACGACGAATCTCCCGACATCTTTCAGTTTCAGCCAAGCTCGTACTTCTCCTTCTTTACGCACTTGGAGGGCTTTCCGCCCCTGCCGAGGAAGGGCCGAAGATGGGAGACGCCTCAAGGCAGATTTGTCCGCAATTATCACTTTTCACTCCTAGTTCCATGAGTGCTGATAAGCTCCAGCCTCCAGGATCTGGTGCATCAACTTTGGAGACCGATGAGGTCCTAGTCCCTAGAAATAGCGTGGTTCTTAGCTGGGTCACAATCCCACGGCATCTCCGGAACAGTTTCCCTAAACTCGTGGCTCGATAGCGTTAACGGTTCTCGAGAAAGCCTTTTCGGGGTTCGCATTAGCAGTCTTGCTGATGCATAATTTGACAATCATAGCACTGGCCTCGAATGCTCTCTTCATCAGAGGGGGATCTGACGAGTTGGACGTCATATTCGCCAAAGTATTTGGCTGCGAAAGGGCTGATTATTCTCAAACTGCTGGCCACTACTACCGACGGCTCCGGCCAGGAAGCTATTGGGCTGTGGAAGGGTCAATGATGTTAAAGGTAGAGTTGACGTAACGAACTATGCCGACGGTCACCGAATGGTACTTTGCCCATGTCTCGTACGTTACTTCTGGATGCTCCTAGTTTTTATGCGTAGAACCACCTAGCGGCGCAACTAGCCAGTCCCCAAACCCGGAAGCATTCAACCCCAGACTAAGCTTACAACTATCCTCCTCCTATGTCTCTCCACCCTCCAATTGCACAGGTAAGCTTCACCCACCGCCCGTGATCCCGGCCCTAAACTGACCATAGCGTCTCAGATTTCGGCCCTTTTTGGCTAGAAGGCCAATTCATGTATATCCACTGCAGGTTTCCAGTTTTGGGGCTTCTGGAAACCTGCTTCGAGATTCGGACGGTCCCTACGGCTTAAGATCGCGCCAACTCGGGTCCGCCAACTGCCACGATTAGGTTTGTTAGATCGCTAATGTGCCATGAAGGTGCCTTTATCGAAAGTATTCACATCAGTCTTTGAACTGGGCCTATCATCCATACCGGTCACTAGTTACCGCCATCCTCGTGGCGCAGAATACAGACAGGTTAGGGGTGCCCTCTCCTGTCGATGGAACGATATCACATCTGCTAGCTAATATGACCAGCTTCGGGCCTAAGTTGTTAAAAAGGGGATTCAAGCTTCCCCAGACTTCTGGACTGCTCAGATTGCACCGTATAGTTTGACCCTTCCCAGGGCCTTCGGTGGACCTCCATGGAACTCAGTTCACGTGGGTACGAGTAAGGTATTATCCTGTCGGATGTTTTTCCTATCCCATATCCTCCCCTTTTTAAATGTAAAGGTTTCAGAGTGATTCCAGTATGGAACTCGACGCCGAAGCTGTGTCGTGAATCTACAATCATTGTCGAGCCGCAATCCTTCGACTGGCTATGATGGACGATCATGAAGAGCTCCTTGCGACGTATTTCCTCCCGACTCCCTTTGACTCCTACGTCATTGCTTACATCAGCTCCTGCCGCTTTTGCTTCAGTCTTTCTCAAAAATGGAATTGAATGGCGCGATCTGCCATCTGCAAACTCTCATTATAATTTCCCACCTGCCTTCTTCACGGCCATTGAACTCGACGCTACATTTTCCCACACCTCCGGCACATCGGGACGCCATGAAGGAACGGTCGAGGCGTGGGTGCCAGACTTGTCGTCTCCGAAAGGTAGGTCCGCTATCGCCCAAAATGTCGTGCTCTTCTTCTCCAGTGGGTTCTTACGAACCGAGCACAGGTCAAATGCGATGAGCACCATGATCGATGCCACAATTGCTCACGCCTCGACCTCGAGTGTTTATGGGTTCCCCCCTCTGATGTCTCGTCATCTCTGGCCACACAGCGGTCGCGGAAGCGAAGAGCCTGCCAGCGCTGTCGGGAGAGAAAGGTTTGTTCTCTCCAGGTAGATCTTTGTCACAGTCTAACGGAATTACGATTGAAGCTCCGATGTGTAACTGTGGAGGACGGGCGGAGTTGTCAGCAGTGCCTTCAAGGAGATCTTGTCTGCACCCTTCCGCCACCTACCACGGGGAATTGCCCGGGTTTGCCTCCCTGTGAGAAGACACAGGAACCTGCAGCGTCAAAGCTGAACGAGCTTCCAAATCGAAAGCAGATCTCTTCGATTCTGGAGTCCTATTTCGAAGGCCCTCACAATTTCTGCTTCTCTGCAATTTTACACCGCTCTTCTTTCATGGCCATGCTCGAGAACAACCTCATCCCACGAAGCCTCCTCTTGATTGTCCTGGCAACTGGCCTTCGTTGCCTCAACCCGACCTCCCCGGTGCCTGATGTCTGGGCGGAAGAGTGCCGCAGCCTGATTGTTCCTCATATCTTTGAACGCATATCCACGATTAATCTGCAGGTCCTATTACTTCTCCAGCGTTATGAATGGCATCGGGCATCCCACATCAGTTCCTTCTTTCTGTCAGCGTTAGCTGTACGCCTTGCACATGCTCTCCAGCTGCACCTAGAGCCGTCTGACCGTCCTTCCAGGAACAATGTTGTTATTCCGACAACAATTATGGAAACCCGGCGCCGCTTGATATGGAGCTGCTTCATCATGGACTCGGTGCCTGATGGCGGCACTCGTCCGCTTTATATCGCCGTCGATCCGTTTGCAATACAGGCTAGGCTACCTTGCGACGAGCTATCTTACCAGCGGGGAATAAATGCGAGTGTTCACCAGCTGAAAGTCGCCGACCTTTTGTCTGATGTACCGGCGAGAACTTTCATTGAACCCACCGTCCGCACAAGTGTATCGGCATACCTCATAAGAATGGCAGTCCTTCGGATGAAAATTTTGCAGTATATTCATTCAGATTTCGGATGCAATACTCTTTCAAACACAACACCGCCGTGGGCGGCCGAGTCACAATTCTACCATTTTAAACGAAAGCTAGAAGAATTTCATGTTTCATTGCCATCCGATATTCAGTTCGCAGACGACAAGATGAACGTTCCTCAGAATGGGCCTTTGACATCTTTTTTCACGCTGCACGCCATGTTTTATGCAGCGTACACGGACTTATTTCGAGCAGGCACCCACAGAAGTTCGGATTGGGAGAATGCGACGTCCGTCTGCCCCGAGTCTTTCATTTCGGCATGCAGGCATGGCCGCCTAGAGAACGCGTCCCGAGTATCCAAGGTTGTTTCTAGCTGCATGAGGAATACTACAACAGAACATGACCCTTTCGTTGCAATTTGCAGCTGTCTTGCGATTAGGATCCTCGTTGTGGAAAGAAGAAATGCTATGACTCCCGGTGTCCTAGAAGACTTGCATGCCTGTAAGTTGTGTGCAATCAAGACTGCGCGATGGTCCAAACCTGTGCGAAAGTTGTTACTCGCTGTCGAAGAGCTTGCGGCATCGCTCGGGCACTCACTCGATTTACCTGAATCTGCCAGCTCTGGCACTGGGCATACCGCACATCCTTTATCTCGTCAAGGCTCCCCCAGTCTCAACATTTATGGCACGTCCGGGGCAATAGAGAGGAATCGTGAAGACGATGATCGTGAGGCCGCACAGATGCCTTTATCTGCCATTGGGCATGGTCAGAATACTGCCTCAACGATAGAATCCCCCAAACTGCCGACTACCAATAACAGTAGTCTCGGAACCGTATATCTGCAAGAAGAACAGACTATAAGTCCCGATACCCTTCACATCACTTCAAATTGGGACAATGGGACCTATGATTTTGAGTCGGCACAATCCCAATTTGAACAATGGGCGGACGTTGATGTCGGTTGGGGTTACGGCTTAGAGGCCATGGAATCCGGATTTGACGATATTTGGGGGGCTACGGGGGGCCATTCATCTCTAACATTTCCGCAAGGTACATTCTAGCTATCTACGCTGGTTCACTTCGGATCCAGTCTCATCATTTTACAATTGGTGTTGGTGCTTGGTTTTGCCTCACTTTCATCCATGCCGTGGTTTGGGTAATTGCATCACCTCCAATGATGCCATCCTCTTCATTGCCGTCCCATTCATCACCAACGTACCGGATCGGCGTCCCCCATACGACGCCAGTCTCTGCCCTATACTTCTCCCACAATTCCAGTAGCTCTTGGACAATCTCTGGCTTTGAATCGGCCAAGTCTTCGATCTCGCCCTGGTCGGTGGAAAGATCATACAGCTGCCATTTGCCGTCGGCTCGGCCGCCCATGTTGGGCTCAATGTGTACAAGTTTATAGTTACCTTTGCGGACAGCGCCACGACCGAAGAGCTCCCAGCCCATACTGCTGTTTGGGTCATGAATCGAATGGGTCGAGTCGTTATTACTGCTGGTACTTGTCATGAAGGGGACCTGCTCACCTGTCAGTAAGCTTCTATTGCACAGCAAAGATGTATTTCGAGCTGACCCAGGATTTCCCTCTCATAGGAGCAACCTCTCTACCTTGGAATTGACCAGGCTTTCCGTCCGCGGCGGGATGTTCGACTCCCGCAAGGTCAAGGATGGTGGGACAGATATCCATGACGCTCGAGAACGCTCGAATTATGGAGCCGTCTTGTCGTTCTTTGGCAAACTTGGGATAGTGCACAACAAATGGGACTTTAATACCCCCTTCAGTGGTGTACATTTTGAACAGTCTTGATGGCGCCGTCGATGCCTGAGCCCATCTTGTGCCGTACCACGCAAATGAGGTCGCGTTGCCAATGTTATCGAGAGAATTGTCGTAATACTCATTGATGACACGCATCAAATCTGCCCCCATGGTTGGCAGTGCTTCATACGTGGCTCCTTCTGCTCCATTGTCGCTCTGGAAGATGATAAACGTGTTGTCGAATTCGCCAATCGCCTTCAGATAATTAACCATCTTCCCAACGTTTTGGTCGATGTTATCAACCATGCCGGCGAAACATTCCATGGAGCGAGCCGAGCATTTCCGTTCGTAGTCGGTCATCGCATCCCACTCGGTGTTCATGGGGGTGGTGACTACCTCATGCGGCCTCACGTCCTTCGAGGCGAGACCAAGCTCTTTGAGCTTCTCAATGCGCTTGAGTCGAAGGGCATCTGGGCCATCGTCGTACACCCCCTTGTACCGGTCTCGATCTTCTTTTGAGCACTGGAGTGGCCAATGGGGGGCTGAGAACGGAAGATAGGCAAAGAAGGGCTTGGATTTGTCTTCTCCGGTCCGTTCCTCGAGATACTTGATAAGGTTGTCCGTATAGAAATCGGACGAGAAAAAGCCCTTTTTGTCTTCGGTGGTATTAGGAGAGCTAGTTGCAAGGGTCAGCCGAGAGTCTTTGATTTCATTGACGTGCATAGGGCAGGACTAACATCTCGTAACGTTTCCCATCCTCGCTGTACTGCAAGGATTTAGCGAGGTTTCAGAACTTTCGGAAGGAGAGGATACCAGAGGGGGGATTCGGACGAAGAACTTCAAATAGTCTTTCCCAAATTGAGGCTCCCATCCGTAGTGATTGGAAGCCCCCGGCAGCAGAGCGAAAGAGCGATCGAACCCCCTAGCTGCAGGGTTGTTTTCAGGTCTCAGGCCAAGATGCCACTTCCCACTGATCAGAGTATGGTACCCAGCTTCCTGGAGAATTTCTGATACGGCAGCCACATCGTGACTGAAATATTGATCTATCTGTCAGCGACTGGAACAAGACTTGGTCGGTACAGACCTTGACCAAGAATTCTCACTCACTTCAGAAACCCTTCATGACCAGGCACATTCCAGCGTTCCGGGTCCCGGCCTTTCTGCTCGCTCATTACACCCACGCCGGCAATGTGGTTGTCGGTCCCGCTCATGAGCATAGCCCGGGTCGGGCTGCAAGCGCTGGCGGTGTAGTCTTACCACAGACATCAGCTCTTCTCTATCCGGCAACGAGGAACCTACTGTGAAGAACTCACAATCTGCGAACCGGGCCCCATTCCGAGCCAGGGCATCAATATTCGGTGTTCGGATCTCGCTGCCAAAGCAGCCAATGTCGCTGTACCCCAGATCTGTGCCCCATGATCTTCAGCAAGAGCCGTCTTGCCACAAGACAGCAGAGAGCGCAATCGAAAGCGATCCGACTCACCATCGGCTAGAATCACTAGAAAATTGGGCCGCTTGGTTGATCTCATCTTATTGGACATCTCAGTCCGCGGGCAACTTGCTTGATCGCGAGTGATTGGCTGGAGGAGGAGTACTTCACTATGACAGGAGGCAGACAAAACAGTTCAATGCTTCAACCTGTTGATTCTTGAGATGAACTTCAGAATTTATTTTAACTGAGTCTCAAGCCTCCCAGCGACGTTGATATCATTGGATGCATCCACCAGCTATGGGTGGCTTCTTACTTGGTCCATGGCCATCGGTTCGGGTTGTTATTCGTCATCGCCGTCGCGTACCTCGACACTGGCTCCGAGACGCCCACGGTTGGTCGCTTGGCTCGTTAACTTCTCCGACTGGATACCAAGGGGACCCCTACTAGAATACCACGCTCGTGCAACTCGCGTACCTCGACAAAGGCTCCGAGGCGCCTAGGGGTGGTCGCGTAGCTCGCCAACTGCTCCGATTGGGTATCAAGTAGATCCTTGCCGGAGTACTACGCTTGCCCAACTCGCGTACCTCTAAAAAACTCCTCGGTCCACTCTCGACAGATGATCGCCTTCAAGACCATCCACAATTCCATCCCATCATTGGAGCTCTCGCTCCACATCTCAATCACACCATCGAAGCTCTCTCCACATTTCGATCACATCATTGCGCACTATTTCGGGATGGGAGCCTTTGAACGCCACATGGGAGGCTTTCGTGGCCTAAAATCCTGTTCGGACGGAGGACTTGGCTTCTTGTCGACGTCCTTATACACCGTGCAAGGGGCCCGAGGCCGTGAATCGTGGAAAGAGGAGGATTCAATCTGGTTATCTCCTTAAAAGGCCAAATCCTTGAAGTTCTGCCTTGAGAATGCGCATTGGTCGCTTCTCCTAGTACGGGCTTTCATTCTCCCTAATATTTTCGCTCAGTCTCAAGCTTCATATCGCTAATTCAATCAACAAACTCCAACATGGCGGGCAGTCCCAAAGAAAAGGTCCGCGGCTTCGGCACACTCTTGGAAAAGATGACAGCCCCTCTCTTTGCAGTCTGCTTCGCTACTGCCATGCTTAACATGCTCTTCGGCTTCGACACCACCAGCTTTTCAGGGGTCCAGAGCATCCCAGCCTTCACACGCCAATTCGGAACGCCGATTGGCCCCGACGGATCATATGCCCTGTCAGGGTCTCGCGCGTCTTTCATGTCCTCTGTGGCCTTCGCTGGGAAATTCACTGGAACATTGACCGCTCCTCTGTACCTCGAAAAACTTGGACATCGATATACGATATGGATACTGTGCGTTATTAGCTACGTTGGGGTAATTGTCGAATGCACGTCTCACCGCGTGGCACAGTTTGTTCTGGGAAGAATCATTGTATATTACTCGGTTGGCCTGGCCGAAAACACGTCAACCACCTATCAGTCCGAGGTTGTGCCCGCGTACCTTCGTGGTGCAGTTGTGGGCTCCATCCAGCTATTCATCCAGTTTGGACAGATCATGGCCGCTGGTATCAACAAAAGATTCTCCACGTCCACTAAGCCCGAGGGATGGATAGTCCCTGTCTCCATCCAAGCTGTGGTGCCTGCGCTCTTGATCTTCACGCCATTTTTCCTCCCCTCGGGCCCAAGGTGGCTCATATCCAAGGGCAAGAAAGACCAGGCTGTCCGAACTCTGGAGAAGATTCGGCCCAAGACAGACGTTGCGGCAGGACTCTGCAAGGAGGAAGCCGATGCGATTGAAGAAACAATGAATAACCGGATGGAGAAAGGTCCCTGGTTGGATCTCTTCCGTGGGACGAATCTTCGACGGACGGAAATTGCGGTCGTCGTCTTCATTCTTCAACAATTCACCGGCCAGGGATTCGTGTCGCAGTACTCACCGCGATTCTATAAGACGGTCGGCTTGGGCGCCCATGGATTCGAATACAACATTATATCCGCCGTGGTGGCGTGGGTGGGGGTTCTCATCGGCATGTGTCTATTCGACACGGTCGGGCGACGCCGAATGCTCATTTTTGGAGCCATAATGCAGGGAATTTTTCTTTTTGCTATGGCTGGGATAGGGCAGAAGAAGAATCCCACTCTATCGGACGGGCATGCACTGGTGGCTTGTGTAATGCTGTTCAACTTCTTCTTCAGTGGGTAAGTCATTGACAGTCCGACTCTCTGAAGCAGTTGACTTCTTTTGAAATGCCGAGACTGACTTGTGATTAATCCAATCAGGACCTGGGCCCCTATTGCATACGTTGTAAGTCTTGTTCTAACAATCCCCACGGAGAAGAGTCACATGTATGCAATTCTCCTCTGACACGTACAAATCGTTGCAGATTGGTTCCGAAATCGGCACTGGATCGCTCAGAGAAAAGACCATGTCGTTTTCCAGCACAGTGAAGTAAGTTCGGCCGATTTTGTCCTTCAACCTCTAGCTAGCTAACTCACTAATCAGCGTGGTGGCGGCCTGGCTGGTCGCTTTTTGCGTTCCTTATCTCCTGGATGATATTGGTGTGAACATCGGTTGGATCTTCGGTGGTTTTAGTATCATCGCCACGTTTTACGCCTATTTCCGAGTCCCTGAAATTGCAGTACGTACAAATTCTAGCCATTGACGACTGCACCAGAAACCCACTAACCTATCTTGTCCCCTAATAGCATCGAAGTCTCGAGGTTTGTCTAGGAATTGATAACCTTCTCAAGCTGAAACTGACAAGGACCTTAGGAATTGGACGAACTCTTCCAGAACCACGTCCCAGCACGTAAGTTCAACACTACACAAACGCACGGTGCTGCTCGAAGGTTAGTCCACCTACAGTTGTGTTCATCACAACTTTCTCTCCCAATCTTGAAGCTCAAGAATGCCTACTTCTCCCACCACTGTAATCATATCATATACTAAGTCCTCTTGCGCCACTCGCAGGATTGCCGAGCTTGAGAACATGTCACCAGAAAAGGCGCAGGAGATGCTCGTCCGGAAAAACTGTATTTCTGGCGCAGGAGAATCTATCGGGTACATGAGCAAGGGCACTTAGATTAGCGTAGAGAACTCACATGTTGAAACTTGATCGGCACAGTACAGAAATTGTACAAAGTTAATCAAGGACAAGAAGGTTTTTGTGAATATGAATCATCTGGTTTCTATTGAATTTAACCGTAGTCACAATCTACCCCCCTTAGTCGGACATGGGATTTTGTTCTTCCAGTTCCAGTTACGGTCTCCAACCTGAGGTGCGGCTGCTTTAACCTGAGGTGAAGGTGAAGAGACTGAATTACGCGTGAGGACGCCTGAGGGAGCAGTGAAGGGGACAGATTATCGGCTCCTCTAGGTCTCCGAAGGGACCATTTTTAGCCCCTACACCTCGGCTACAATTACTGGCGGAACGCAACTCTGTTCCTGACCCAGTCTACTTTTCCCAGGGAACGTACTTCGTACAAAGCCATAGACATAAGGGAAAAATTTCCACCTTATCGCGCTATAGCGAAAGCACTTATACATAGCTGATGAGCTTATAGTTCCTCTCGATCACCTCTATAACGCCTACGACCTTTCAAACGAAAGTTGTCAATCAAGAGTCTGCATGAAAATCGAACTGATAATATGACGACCAAGACAATAGCGCATTTTTCCATTTCAGAAAGGTCCGAGTTCCCATCTAGGCCGCGTTACAACAGAAGCTGCATTAAGGATATCGATCCAACTACTGCGCCCAGAGGAACCAGCCTACTAGAGAGGCATCGTAAACTCCGGGCCACACCGCGTGACTAAGAGATAAGCAGGCTAAATCCTGATAATAAGAGCCTTGTCGCGAATCAAGGGACTAGTTAGGGCCAACTCTGAGGAAGGACCCATATGAAAGCTCTGTCGAAAATTATGTCCTGAAGCATCCCCTAAATCGAGTACGGATCTAGTAAAAAGAATAGATAGATATTGAATTTATAAGCTCTACAGCATCCTGTATGTAGTCATTTCGGCACCATGGGGATTTATTTATACCGTTGACACTTTATTGATACTCCATCTCAGACCCAGCAGCAGAATGGATCTCGCCAGACAAATTTCCTTGACTCTCAACACGCTTTTACTTAGCCTTCATAGCCGCATCCCTGTCCTGTAGGATCTTTGCAATGGCTGGACGGGCCTTGATACGCTCCAACCAGGCGTTGAGGAAGGGGAAGTCCGTCTCGAGGTTGAACCTGTCAGCGAAAAGGAACACAATGGCGTACCAGGTCACGAACGCCGCATCGGCGTAGCTGAACTTGCCGCCGACGAGGAATTCCTTGTCCTGCAGGGCGCGGTCGAGGACGCTGGAGACGCGACGGATCTCATTGACGTGGTCCCAGAGAGTGATCGGCTTAAGAGAAATGTTGCTAGACCAGTGTGGGCGTGGGCTTAGCATGCGGGGATAGTGAATGGAGATGGGAGACTCAACACTTCTATAATTGAGTCCAATGTAAGAGATGATTATTGTATCTCTGGAACAGACACACTGTCCTCTTTAGTCGAAGCAACGACCAGCATCATTGCTTGATTGAACCCGACACTTGCATGTCACTCCAGGCCACCGAAGAAGACGTTTCCTTACTCTCCGCTGACAAATGGCATCGGCTGACAAATGGATTTGCCAGCATAATGCGTCTTTCCATCGCATCAAAGATTGCCATGACGTGCCATGGCCTGATGAGGGTCAACATATGAGTCGTATGCCACTAGAAGTAAGAGTACAGAGTGCTACAAGTACGACTGTATCCAACTACTCGGCGGGACTTACGCCTGACTTCTCCCCCTTTTGAGGCAAGACCAAGTACGAAATACTCCCAAGGAACTTATTTTTAGTCGACCCAGCATCAAATCATGGCCGCTAAATCCCCCGTCGTTCTCATTCTCGGCGCGGGTGCCAATATCGGCCAGGCCGTCGCCCGCACCTTTGCCTCTAAGGGCTACAAGGTCGCCCTCGCCGCCCGCTCCCTGAAGGAGGCCGACAGCACCGACAACCAGCTAAACATCCCGAGCGACTTCTCCAAGACCGACGATGTGGTCAATGCCTTTGCCAAGGTGAAGAAGGTTTTCGGCATCCCTAGTGTCGTCGTCTACAATGGTAAGTCCTCGTCCCCCACGGTGCCGTCGCCGGCCGACTAACGTGTCGCAGTCAGCGCCGGGAACTTCACCCCCGCCGACGACCCCTTCGCCCTCTCCTTTGCCGACTTCAGTCGCGATACGACCATAAATATCCACAGTGCCTTTGTCGCCGCGCAACAGGCCGTCTCGGGCTTTGCACAGCTTCCGGCGTCGGCCGCGCGCACCTTCATCTACACCGGCAATGTCCTGAATGTCGCTATCCTCCCGAGATTTCTCGCCGCGGGCGTCGGCAAGTCGGGCGCCGCTCATATGATCTGGGCAGCCTCGGCCGCGTACAAAGACCGCGGATACAAGTAAGCCCTCAATCCACTTCGGGAATTCGCGCGTGGGAGACTAACGACGTGAAGATTCTATTATGCCGACGAACGGAAGGCGGACGGATCGCCTAAATACAGCATTGACGGCGACGCACATGCGAACCTCTACTGGGAGCTGGCCCAGGCCAAGACGCAGGGCCCGTGGATGCAGACATTCGTCCAGGGTGTGGGATACAAGAAGTTCGACACCATATATACGCCTCTCGCGTGAGGCATTACTGGCGTCGATGGTCGATGTCGCAGGTTTGTGCAGGCCAACGTCGCCGACAGGGCCGCTTCGCCTAGATAAGAGATCATGACTAGCTTGTGGGCGAACTATATGGCTGTAAATATATCGAAGCTTGTTTTTCATAGAGTCACTTATCGACTATGGTAGCTTCTGCCTGCACAGCTTCAAACGTGACTTCGACTCTATTATATGATTCCTTATAAGCGCTCAGATGCCGACATAATAATACTTCCGAAGCCGGCCATGTGGTTATCGGCCTTTCTACACCGACCACTAACTGGACCAGTCGTCTGGGCCACGTTCGAGTCGGTATCTATCGTATTATCTTGAAAGATCCCGTCGACCAAAACGTCTTAAGGGTCAAACACTAGGCGTCAGAATCGTCTTTCAGGGTGTCTAGTTTGGCTAGTGAGCTTTACCTGCTCCGTCAAATCCAAGTAATTCACCCATGACGCTGTGTCTCGATATTTCATCTTCGCCGTAAGCGTCAGCCTATGCAGTACGTACAGTCCTGTTGAATCATATACCTCTAGTGGAAGAACTGAAGATACTAGAGCTAAGATACAAGTCGTCATGTGGAGATTCCCAAGGCTTAAAGAATGCTCTGTATACTGCTTTTCGAACAAAGAAGTCGGTGACATCTTCGCCTCTGCCTTCACTGGCCGCTTCCATGTTGTTGATCAATTAGGAATTCTAAATACTCTCTATGGACCTATTTTCGGGAGCGACCACTCCTCGTTCTGTTCGCGGCACCGGTGTTTCGTACGTAGGTCACCTAAACAGGATTCTGCTTTTCTTCCGCATCATAATATCCTTCTTTATCTATTTCTCGTGTGAGCGTTGACTGCCGGGTCCACTGTTCGTAGTCACGAAACCGAGATTGAATGTGTATTTGGCAAAGTGATATAGCTGAGCTTTATTAGCTCTAGACATATAACCTTCAAGCCCAGCTGGGTCAGAAGCTTTCAAGATAATATTGTAGGTGGGCGGGGCACGGATCCTATAATAGTTGCGCATAGTGTAGAGAAAGAGCTTCTTCTAGGCCATATCCGCCTCTAGGATGTCTTTCAGATTGGATTTCAAGCTGCGACAAAGAGATGTTTCCTTAATTCTTAGACCATTAGTTTCTTAATTGCATTAACCAAGTCTTCTAGATAATTGAGATCCTTGAATAGCGAACGGAAAGTTAAGATTAATGTATCGATTTTGAGAACACGCACTCTGATTATATTGTATTATTTCTTGCTTAAATGCCTACCGATAAAGTTCATATTCAGCTTATAGGCACCACTAGCTAACAGTAAGCTAAGGCAAGTAAGTTCTAAGCTTCGAAGGGAAGCGTAATCTACATCTTTCATGAGATCTAGATCACTGTTAAGAATATACTCCTATCGATTTAATGTATCGTAAATAATTTACAACCAGCTGCCGACAGTGAGCGCTTAGAACTTGACATTAACCCTTAAACATACCTTGTCACATTCATGGCAAATGCTCTATGGATCGTGCTTAGGATCATGTCGGGCTATAAGTACAAAATATTACGAAGATCGACTACGGCATCTCGAATTTCGGGACATCTCTTGACAAGTTCCCAGTAGTTCCTTTAATCCATCTTCCCTAGACTCCTAACCAAGCATTTCTCTAGTTTCCGGTCACACTCCATGGAGTTGGTTGATGATCTCTCTAAGTATCCCACCAACCGCACGCTCATCTCTTTTCCACGCGGTAGTATATGGCTGGTATGGTTCCGTTGATACGAGGGCAGAATTATCCATTAGCATTGTATTCTAAAGACTCTGAGCTTTATAAATGTACCCGGGGCGCGTTGCAGCAATATCAGGCGATTCGGCGGATTTTAGAGTGGTGCAAGCTCTCTCATGCTGCGGAGCCACCGAGGTGCATGGATGTCTGATTGAGACCTTCGGTAAGATCCAAAAATTGATCCCCAGGTAAAAGCCTCACGTCTTTGAACTTGTTCATAATTGTTATTATTTCCTGGGATGGATCAGGGCGTGGACTGAGGCGCCCCGATCCATCCTCGAGAACTCGGTTACTAGGGGATTGAACGCTATGGGGTCTTCGTTATATGAGTGCTTCGGGCAATTCCCTCATGGCTGTTAGGGGTTGAAAATAATGTGGCAAGTTGCCTCATCGACTCGCCTAACACGGCATTCTCAAGGATGCTGAAGATCATTCCTTGACACTTGAACATAATTCGTGCGAGTCAGACATGAGTCACGTGCTGGAGTAAATGACTCCTGACTAGTGATCGACCTCCAAGACGTTGAATCGGCAGAGTCGTTCTCAACCAGTATTAATTGTGCGAGAGCAGAAGGTAACTGCGAAGTCTACATCTCCTAGTTTTTGCGAAAGAGACCCCAGCAGACCACCACAGCCAGCCTCGAAAACCCCCTTCTTGAGCGGCATCTACCCCGTTCTTTTCTCGGCCTCAAGATAATAATATGTGGTAAAGTCCCCGAATCCCACACAGGACAAACTCGGTGAATCCAGAAGCCTAACCCTCAATAGCAAACACGTCCTGAATGCGCAAGTGTCAATCCGGTCACCATGCTGTAGGTGTCGTCCCAGCCGTCGAGGCACCCCTCAAAGTTGTGCTGACCACTGGACCAGGTCGGAAGTGGTTCGACTGCGCCGAGTGTCACGCAGAACATGAAGATCACCCGCTACTACAGAGTTTTGATATGGTATGTGTGGTTCTTCTTGCATGGTGAAGTACCGCGTCGTTAATCACAGAAGCAGACTTTTATTTGCAAGAAGTGCAGAAAAGCCTTTCGAAAAGATACTAAGGATTGGGATGAAAGGTAGGAAAACCAAATTGAACTGATCGGAAAATCCATATTGATTACTCAGCGATGAGTACTGCCCTAATTGTGACAATCATTTTGTGCTTGACGCTCTTACGCCGAGGGCGGCACTGAAGATTGAGAGTGACGATACGCGGATGGACGCAAGGTACGTTCGGCAGCAGGAGAAACATGGCCAACGCTCACATGGAACAGGATGCTCAAAGACGAGCGGGTTAAGCAGCCTGGACAGCAGACGATATTTGACGTCAAAGAGACCGAAAGTCGACTAGGATGAGTTCATCAGTGAGGTCGTTCGACATCACTTCCAATCATGCATGCTTGATGTTGATCCAAGCTTGCGACAAATGAGGGACGCGCTAGGAACAATCAGGGCTGGCCTTGGGCGCCGTACGATGAAACGGGTCAAGATCACGAGGGCAATCTAGAGAACGAATGAAACCGGAAGACGCCGTATCAATTCATTCCGTTACCAGAAACTCCGGGCGCTCATGCAAAGGTCGAATCCGAGGGATTCTAATGATTAGATATCCGCACCACCTTCGCCCTCTGCCAAAGGCCGCGTGGGTAGAGACGCGGTGCCTGATCCAGCTGGTCTACCTGGCTTCTTCTTTGCTTGTTCTTCTTGTTTCTCAGCCTCGATAGTCTTCACATATTGCTCAATCTGTTCCGAGGGCAACATCTCAATAGTCTTTCCTGGTGCCATGATGGCGATCTCAATGTTCTTTGCTCCTGTTTGTACGACCTCAAGGAGGGACTTGACTGTCAAGGTAATGGTGGTTTCTCGGTCCATGTCATCTTTGTGATTGCGCTCAAGAAATTCTCGTACGGTCTTGCTGGATCTTCCAATGGCATTTGCTTTCCTGCATTCTGTCAGTACCCCTTGTATGCATACAAGGCGACAAACTTACCAGGCTGAGTAGATACCGGAGGGCTCTGTCTGGTACAACTTGGGTACATTGTCGCCCTTGTCAAATCCGATAATAAGGGTGCTGATGCCGAAAGGTCGGACACCACCACTCTGTGTGTATCTCTGCTGGACCCCAGCGACATATTTCGTGATGTATTCAATTGTGACAGGGTCCTCGACGGTAAGTCGGTGTGACTGTGCTTCTAATCTTGCCTTGTCGACCAAGATGCGAGCGTCGGCGTTGAGACCAGCAAAAGCCAGGCACACGTGGGTGTCCAGTAGCCCGATCTTCGAAGGTGTAATTCTGGTGTCTTGAAGCTTCATGGCTGATCTCTTCTCACATCCCAAGACCACAACGTCCTTTCCTTTGACACCGACAGCGCAGGTTCCACGCTTGACTGCTTCAAGGGCATATTCGACCTGGAAGACATGGCCGTCGGGGCTGTTTGTGTTAGTTACGTTGGATGTTGCAGTTGAAGAGGCGCATTACCTGAAGACTGCGCCTGTTAGCAATGGGTTGAGACAATCACCGAATCAACTTACCTGAAAGAGCACGATCGTAACCTGAAGCCATGATTGAAGCTGGACTCGTGTTTTGTAGTCGGGGTAAAGGCGCTGGCTTGTACTGTGCACAATGGTTACCTTGAAATGAACTCGTCGAAGTTCACAGAACTATTGCAGGCACGTTGGAGACGCCAGGTACGCGTGCCCAGCCGTTGCCTTGGACTGCAAGTGGCAAAGAGGTGTCTGAATGCTCCACACTACAGTAAACTGCACTCATATCCATACAGCTTCTCCGTAAACCCTCCTGCCAAAGTTCGGGTAATGAAGCTTCTCCGATTGGCTGTTTTGATGATTCTGAGCTCCCATCTCGCCTCTGCTGAATGCTCCCGCAACGACACCTCCATCACGAGAACTTCCAATTGCAAGCGGTGACCACACGCGCAGGAGTCACTGCAAGCCATGGCATCCCTAGTCCCGTCGATACGGACACGAGCGTACAAAGTCGCCGCCTACACCATCCGAACATCCTCCAGACCTTTATCGACCTCCTCCCGAAACCTAGCAGCCAATGTATCCAAGACGAACGAGACGCCGACCGACGCCACGGGTGCCCGAGATGCCCCGCTGAAAGAGCTGGTCTCGGTAGGGGAAAAACAACGCGAAATGCAGGCCCCCAACAGAGCCACGCCCTGGTCGAGGAGTCAGATGCCAAGGGAGCTCGCAATGACGGGCCCGAGATTCGAACAGACCATCATAGAAACACAGGTATGAAGAAGAAAACTGCTGCTCTGAGAGTTTTGAACTCGTGGGGCAAAAGAAGACAGTATGCTGAGAAGACACAATCCACAGCCTCAACCATTGTCCGCAATCGAACTCATCCACAAACAACCCGTCCGGTGGGTAGACTCGAAAAGCGTGGCCTGCGACGGTGGCGGCGGTCCATTGGGCCACCCCAAAATCTTCATCAACCTTGACAAACCCAAAGTCTGCTGGTGCACGTACTGCGGACTGCCCTATGTAAGGATTACTCTTTGCTCTCGAAGAAACCAGAGCACTGGTTGAGAGAGCAAACCCAGGCTAACGTTTCGAAACAGGCCAAAAAGGAGCACCAGAAATATCTCGAATCACTATCTTCGACACCATACCCCCTCAAACCGACCGACGACCCAGCAGTTGTCCAAATGCCAGCCACTCCAAGTCAGAACGGCGAGATTCAGGGACAATATCCTCAATTGAGGGGCGAGATTGAAGCTCAGGGTGTTGACGGTCAACCCTTGCAGCAGAGATGACTGGGTACCTCGAGGCGAAGGAAAATGATAAAAAGGAAGAACCGAAAAACAATACATAGTGCAATGTCAGATTAACCTCAATGACTCGATTGAGAGTCCACCATCATATCATATCCTACAGACGGCCCGAGTTTCTTTGCCTATCAAATGTGACGAATCAGAATGGAGTCGAATTGATACTCCGGCAATTTCACTTTGAGTTGAATTCTTGACAAATGTTGAGACCATTTATCGACTCGTTCCAGTCGTCGGTGCTGGATCCTATCACCACTGGATGGTTTGTCCTCGATCTGATACGGAATAATCTGCTCTCCTTCACTGCTCTTTGCTACGCTGCTCTCTGCCTTCCGTTGATCAACAGTCCCACATGGCCTATTCTGTCGAGATAAGTGGTATTCTCACGATATTATTTGAACTAGGTACGAAACCAAGAGCAAGAGTTATTAAGACACAATGATCAGCTCAACGGGCTTGGCGTGCAGTTATAGAGGCGGTTTTCCCAGTGGCATTGTTATTAGTGGCCTTCGACTATTAAATGGTTTTTGGAATCCTTCAGGATCCAACCCAGGCTCCAAACTTTTCCTTGGACGGTTTCCTCACAGGTAAAGCCCTTTCTGCAACCAAGCACATCTCGGGTTTGCCGTTGGATCTTTCTGCACTGTGATATTCGGCGCGACGCCCGTAGCCGAGATAGAGATGTTCAGGCCAATCTGAGTGGCATTGTCGCCCTGAGTGGGGAAGAACGGCAGGCCTGGCCCATTAGGATTGCCCGTTCTGACGAAGTTGGTGATGTACCCCTGCATGACCTGGGCTACAGGTGCGAACAAGTCGGCGGTCAGGTTGGAGCCCTGGCCATTGTAGAAGGTGTAGGGCACGTCGAAGCCGTGCAGGGCCGGGGGCACTTCGAATTCGTAGTTGTACGTCTTGTTGCCGTAGGCGCGGGCGAGGTAGTTGGTGTTGCATTTGAAGAAAATCTCGTTGATGATCGCGATGGTGCGGTAGATTGGCGCCGGGTAGTCGGACAGTGGGTAGAGCGTTTTCACCATGTAATTGAGAGCTGGGGTCTGGATGCCCGGGAAGACTTCTCGCAGGAAGGCTGACACTTCGTTGTCGGTGAGCAGGAATGGCGCCGTGAAGGCTGGTGCTTCGTTGGTGTTGTGCGTCGCGAGCACCGCTAGGTTCTTTGCGTATCCGCCGTTGAGCAAGGCAACGCCCGGCAGAGATGGGGCAAATACACCGTCGACCACCGGTCCGACCTCGAATGTGCCGTATTGGGCTTGGCCAATGAAGGCGGCGTTGGCGTACATGATATCGTACGCCGAGGCGTTACGCGCTTCCTCGATCGACGAGACGTTTAGTGTTTTGAGAAAGGCTTGTGTCGTGTTCTCCTGCGCATAGAGGGACGAGACCGGAATCCAACCCGGCGACTGCACGATGGCACGCGCGAAGGGAACGGGCTTTTGACCCCCGTATGCGGTGATCTGGTGTTGAACACTTCCCCCGCCCGCCGATTCTCCTATGACGGTGACTTTCGTAGGATCCCCTCCAAACAAGTGAATATACTTCTGAACCCATTCCAGGGCAAGACGCTGATCGTAAAGGCCAGCATTCGACACGCCTCCAGCCGCCTGCAGCGACGGCCCACTTAACCAGCCAAAGATGCCAACTCTGTAATTCAACGCGACGTAGATCACGCCAGGCTCTCCACCAGCTTGGCTAGCCTTGATCAATCCGGAAGGGTTTCCAGTATTACCTGAGACCTTGTCGCCGTTGACGTAGCCTCCACCGTAGATCCTAAGCAGCTGAGAAGGAGACACTTGCATCTCAGAGAATGGGGACTCACCAGACCACCACAGGCACCCCACCACCCTGACTCCGCCTACGGGAACTGGTTGCAGCGTCAAGAACAGCCTTTGGCACAATGACATCGAGAAATAGGCAGTCTTCGGTTTCTCGGGGATCGGGGTTATAAAGATTGCTGGCGTTCATTGTTATGTAAGCCTGCAACTCCAATTCGGCTTGAGTATAGTTGAAGCTGCTGACGTTGCCAGCCAAGAACGATTCGACGAAAGCCTCAGCGATCAGACCCCAATATGGATTTGCCTGAGGGCAGATTGGCCCAATGCTGCCATTTTGAATAACAGTATTGCGACCTTCCGGAGGCACCGGAGCAGCGAATCGAAGCTCCCCTAAGGGAGGTTGGGCATATCGGATGTTGCTAAAGTTGTATGTTTGACCAGACTCGTTCAACGAGATAGCCTGGTGTGTCTCGTAGCCCAAGTCGACCTGCGGAAGTTTGGCTTGCGCATATACGGCAGAGAAGGGCAGGGCAGCTAGAGCAACGGCTAAAAAGCTGGCATTAATGTACTTCATGTCTGCAGAGATTTCATGCAACGTTTATCAGACGTTTTAATAAGCAGGAAGGAAGATGAGCGGTATCGGACACGATGATGAAGGTTGATACTTATAATATTGGAGTCCATGAGTCGATGACGTTACACTCGCCTCGCAAAGAACCCCCTCGTCGGGTGTAGACTGTCCTACGCCGAACAGGAATGGTGGTTATGCCTGGACGGCTCGATATTTTTGACCGTTGGTACGTATATGCGATTGGCATCATTCTTGCATAATTCGTAACTGCCGATCGGCCATAAGTTCCATATTGAGCAAGACGGGGTAGTTATTCCAGACCTGTCTGGTCATTTTGGTTCAAGCCAGTTATTCGCATTTGGCTCCGTAACTGCTGCATGATTAATCTACCCATTGTACCTCGGTTGGTACGCCATTAAGTTTGCGGGGGAGGACGAAGCGAGAAAGTGACAGATACTCTCCTGGGTGGTTAATTGGTGTGATTGGTCGATCCCCCTGTCGGAGGACGCGTGTTTAGAGCGACTCGTCTTCTAAATAGGGAGCAACTTTGACGCCGGCCCTGACCGCTAGAAAGGAAGCCCCCGGCGAAAATATCCCAAGGAATAACATGCGAGGGTGAAGGTGAGAAGAAAGGTGCGAGGAAGCTCAAACGAGGATGGTACACATGAGACGAAGTTAGATAGTCAGCAACTTACATCATGTGACATCACGTGGAGGCTGTGATCGATGACGTAAGTTCCCCGCCGAGCCTGACTTGACTTCTTTGGACACTTTACTCTCAACCCGAGTTAATTCACCGTTTCACGGTTTCATTGTTATGCCTGCGACAGACTTTACTCGGTCCAAATATTTCACTGTAATCTCCGTCCTCATTCTAACTCTCGCCCTCTTCCCCGGCATCCCCCAATTCCTTCTTGGGCTTCCCCTTCGATTGATCTTCAGTCCGAAGCCTGTAACCGCTCCTCCCACGGTTGACTGCCCCGCTGGTTGCATCTCCCTCGACACTCTCTCACGTTTACCTTGTTTCAGTGCATCCAACATGTCGACTTCGTGGTTCCAGAAGACATTCACCCTGCCATCCAAGTCTCGGGGCTCTTATCTCATCACCGACCATGTTGTTTCGTCCTTGCCCGAATTGAAAGACTACAAGGTCGGGATTCTCAACCTTTTTGTTCAACACACATCGTGTGCACTCTCCTTGAACGAAAACTGGGACAGTGATGTCAGGGAAGATATGAGTGATGCCTTGGATAGAATCGCCCCCGAGGACAGGAAGGGAAATCTATACCGGCACTCTGCTGAAGGGCTGGATGATATGCCTGTATGTTAGACCGTGGAAATTGGGGAGACCTGACTAACTAACAGCTAGGCCCATATCAAATCTGCCCTGGTTGGCGCAAGCATCACCATTCCCATCACTAACGGGAGTTTGAACACGGGCACGTGGCAAGGAATCTGGTATTTGGAATTCCGGGCAGCGAAACATTCGAGAAAGGTGGTGGCCACAATCCAGGGAGAGAAACGATGATTCGCGAGCTTTTGGCCGCAAAACTAAATAACATTCAGTTCTACTGTTTTTGTGGCTTCTTCTGTCTCCACACCAACCATGCTATTACCATGGAGCCTTTAACGCCCGTGGCTATCCATAAGGCTCCGGCATACCCAATCGACGATTTCATCACGGCTCCACCGATGGTTGCGCCCACGAAGAGCATGACCGCACCAGCAGCCCTTCTATTCCGATCTGGATCCTCTAATAACCCAGCAGTAAGCAGGTCAGGATCGCTCATCAGGTCGCAAAACAGGCTCGTCAAGACCACGGTCGGCAAGGCGTTGTATTTGAGGACGCGGCTTGCTACAATCTGGCCGGCGCTCTGAAATGCCAACAGCGCAATGGGACATAGCTCGACCCAAGGGAAGCTCCCACCGCCGTCTTGAATTTCTGCCAAGGTCTGTTTCGTCCGTGTCACCACCCCAGCGGAAATCAAGCTCGCCGTGACGACCATGAAGATTGTTTGGATGAGAAATGAAGACATTATCACCCATCGCTTCAGCGGGCCGAGATATCGGTGGTATCGGGAGAAGAAGAATGCTCCAAGACAGAAGGACAATATGGCGACCAGAGATTTGACCCATGTGTACTTGGGGAGATCCGCGGGCAGACCGCTGACCCCTAGTCCGGCGAAAATAGTATTCCCTAGAACCTGTCAATCAAGCCCTCCTCGCTTTGAACAGCCGATAAGCCCACATACCTGTTTGCATCCCGACGAAACAGCTATAAGTGTTGAAGGCCACACTATCCACAATTCCAGTAACAAAGAAACATCCCACAAGAACGACATCTGCCCATCTCGAATCGACGTCGGATGTGAATCGCGAGAGTAGTCTGGTTGGCCAGGGTAGGGTCGAGCGGGGGAAGTCTACGTCGGGATTCATGGTGTGATGTTCCTCTTCCTTCTGTATTGATTGAGGGGTCTCCATATCTCGTGTGGGGAGGTGGCAAGGTAGTTGACGTGAGTGTCAATGACAATGATAGATGGATGGATTTCACCATTTGTAGCGAGGACTCGAACCCGTGGAGTCGTCTGGGAAACACTCACCATATGTATTAATTTATTTAATTTTAGCACCCGCATTTTCCTCGCGACAGCCTCGGCCGGCCTCGTCATGCAATAAAGTTTTCAGTGGGCGCCTGATGGACGCTATTACAGTGATGCACGGATAACATCTCGTTGGGTGTGGCGTTCTCCGAGCGGAAAATCACGAAATCAGAAAAAATGAGAGATTAAACACTGGTTAAGTTCGTTTTAGGCGGGAGAACATTTTGCCGGAAAGTATCACGGAACGCGCTATCCGCGATAGACCCACTGCATTGGCTGTTATTGGTCCTCTCCCTCACTCTTTATCGCGACAACATTTTCCCTTGGTGGCCGAGCCTCGATCATTTTGCACACGCGGTAAATCGCCAGAATCACAGCTTACAAGCCACAGCCACTGGTCTAAGGTGGTCTTGGTCCCAGATCTCACGATCGTCGATAGCCGAATAGCTGCGGCTGATGTTTGCTGCCGTGTTCGGTCCGCTCCTGCATTAGCAGCTCACGAGGTTTTCACCGTTGACTGAGTAGCCAAACTAACAATTGAGGTTTCCCCCAACAGCCCCTACACATATTCCATCGGGCAGAGGCACAGATTCAACATGTCAGGCTTCAGCACTCCCCCGGCTCAGGCCCACCAGCCTGCTAAGCAGATGTCTTCGCGGCTGATGAATATGAAAGTGAGTGTCTTTTAGTCCCAGCCCAGAAACCCAGCCCTTGACGCATTGATCACAGGGCAGAATACTAAGCCATCAATCTCGCGCAGTTCATGCAACGAGCAGTTGCTTCGTCCGCGACATCTACTCCTGCTGCCTCGTCCACTCGTACCCCATCCACTGAGCCATACGCTAAACGCCGTCGCATTGAAAGTGCCGTTTCCTCCCCCTCGACGTCTGCTCCTGGAGCGGCGTACGGTGAAAGAGCTCCTACCCCTGCGACTTTACCGTCCATCACAGGAAACGAAGCCCGGCTAGCTGCAAGAGGTGGAACCAGCACATTTGACCGTGGCGAAGGCGCAGATACAGAATGGGTCCTCGACCTGAAGATGAAGTTCCCCGGGAGCTCTAGGATGAACGGCCACTCCGTACCCAACGGTTCAACGACACTTCCTCACAATGGCCACGACGAAGATAACGAAGATGACGAGGATGACACAGACGAGGAGGATATATGGACGGACCAACACTCAGGCCGCCAGACCTACGGCACCTTCAAACATAAGCGGAAATCGAAGGCCTCCGTCAACGCCAGTGCACATACGCAGTCCCCTGTCCAGGACGGTGATGGAGACTTAAGCTCGGCATCTTCGGACTCTGATGGGGATTCTGATGATCCTGATGCGTCGGAGGCCGAAAATTTCCCTGGCAGGACTCCTTCGCGAAGACGGCCGAAGCGAAATGATTCCTCTAACGCCCTGGACTCGGACGAAGAAATGCGCCAGGTTCGCAGGGCGATGGAAACCAAGCATTCAGCCATGGCCGGGACGGGGACGGGTCCAAGGAAGCAAGGTGGTGGTGGATCCGGTGGGATGCAGGGCAGAGGAAATGCCAATAATGGAGTGAAGCGGAGGAGGGAAGACGGCCAGTACAAGGCAAGGAAGAAGTCGAGGAAGACGATTTAAATTTGGACAAAGAATAACTTGGTCTACCTTGGGGATGGACGTTATTGAGTAAGCGATTGATTGGATATTAACTCCAACTCAGCCTTGTTCATCACTCGTCCACCCTCCACTCGACCTGGCTAGGTCGATACCCTACCCCTTCTGCGGAGTATGCGCATTATGAGCCCTTCAACTCCCTTGGCTTCCTTTCCATTCCTACCTGTGCTACCTCGCGATCATCGAGCTCAAACAGAGTTCCACACTATTCTCTATAGATACTCCGTACACGAGCGTAGAGATGGACCTCCCCAATCAATAGCCAGGATTTATACAGGATGACAAAGCTCTACGAAAATCCCCCGCAATCATGTAGAAGCGACAGCCTCAAGACTACGATTTCAGCTCACACCACCACCAGTCTATCCACTAGTCTGCCTAATGCCATGCTATATCTAGGGAAAGATGGTATCCGATTGTATTCCACATACAGTATCCCTAGTAAGGAAAGCACGTAGCACGAAGGCACAGAACGGGTGACCCGGCTATCCACGACTCCTTTACTGCTGCGCTAAACATCTCCTACTCTTTTTTCGTTCATTAGAACCGTGCCTATATTCTTACACAAACGCGTTGAGATATACGAGCAAGGAAATGGTCTTCAAAATTCTGCAGCGGGATCTCCTTGCAACGTGATAAGCGTAGAGTTAAGAATACTGACACGTTCTTCCCCAAGGGAATTATCTGCTGTCACTGTGACTACTATTAATGTAGTAACGTGGCGAGGACTACAGAGCAGAGCGTCCTACCCAACCTTCTCCTTGTCCGTCATCGCCTCCTCCAAAACACATCTGTCGAAACAGTCAACCTCGTCTTCGTCTGAATTAATTTTCTGTCATCACCGAGGACGCATCAACGCACCTGTAGTCATGAAAGACATGAACAAGAAACTTTCCTGACCTACATGCTGACCATAAAGTTCCATAGCGCAACACCCTACAGTACGATCCGAGAACTTGAGCCAGAATAGATTGACGAAGATAGAGTGTTTGCTAAGTATTTACGTTCGTCCCTGTCCCCGCCTTCGCCTTCACTGGAATCTCGCAGCCTTGTAGGGAACAACTCTTCCCTCACATGGCTTTGTTTTTGAGCGACCTTAGAACAGCTCGAGGCAGGCCTTTCCCTTCAGTTCGTTCCATCTCATCTAATATGTGTAGCGGAACTGTGGATCTCCTTCAATAACCTTCCCGTCCCTGTTTGCCTTCTTGTTTTCTGAAATGAAGTAGACGCTGGTCGTGCACATTGAGACGACGCAAAGTCCGACGGCAGTGAGGCAGGCGTACAAACCAGGACTAGAGCAAGACTCAGTAATTGCGGTCTTCATCCCAGAATACGCAGTTATCACTTACCGGTAGGCAGGGGCGTCCTGAGCTCTGAACACCAATGACCCAATGATACCACCAACACCACCCGCTCCGACAATGATCGCTGAGCAGAATGCGCGCTTCCACTGTCCAAGGATATTATTGGCCTGGTAGGTGAGGGAGAAGGGGATGTTCGAGAAAGCGGGGCCGACGATGAAGAAGGCACCAAAGTATCTGACGCCGCTGGGCTTCGCAAAACCGAGGACGCAGACGCCGAGAACCTCGAGGCCGCAGTTGAGGAGGAAGAAAGGAGCTCTTAGGTTCCACTTGTCCGAGAAATAGCTCTCGGTGACGCCGAGGATGATGGCGAAGACGTAGCACTTGCAAACAAAACGTCAGGATGGAAAATCATACCTAGGTAAGCAAATTGGACCGGACTTACAGGAGCGTTGAGACACTGCGCAGCGGCCACGGAGAAGCCAAGCTCGTTACGAAGCACGATCGGCAAGAAATATGCAACGGCATAGTTGACGACCGATGTCATGCAGAAGTTGATAGCGAAGAACCAGATCTTCCAATCTTTGGCGTGGCTGAGGTACTGTTTGAGATTGAAGGGCGGGGTGATAACATCGCGTCGGTCGGCGTTGATTCTAGCGATCACCAATTGAGCATCTTCCTCGTTGATGAATCTCCACGATTTGGGTGCTTCCTCAGGAAAGTCGACGAGGATGACATATGCCGGAAGTCCCATTATGATGGTGATGATGCCCTCCATGATGAAGATCCATCTCCAGCCGGCTTTCCCGCCAACTCCGTCCATTTGTTGGAGCTATGATTGGTTGTGTGTGAGCCAATGTTGAAAGCAAAGTACCGAGTTTCGGCTTACCCCATACGCGAGGATGCCACCAAAGCCACCCAACATGCTTCCAAATAGGTAGAATGAGGAGTTCCGCTTCGCCACCTCTCCTGTGTGCTTTGTTAGTGGTTTGATGGAAGAATGGCGAAATGGTTTCTCATACTTCTGATATACCAGGTGCTGACCAGGTAAGCAGCAGTGGAGAAATATCCGGCCTCAAGGATACCCAACAGGCACCGAAGCGCAAGCATCTGGCGCCAGGTGGTCACAAGGCCGATTCCCACCGTCACAATGCCCCAGGCAACGACGATGAACGTGATGAATCGGCGAGGTCGAACCTTTCTCGCAATTGCAATCATAGGAGGTTGGAAGACAATGTAAAAGGGAAAGAACACAAGGATGAGCAATGTCTGGAGGAATCCCGTCAGCAATGGTCACCAGTGGCAGTAGATATGGGAACAGGAGCCATACATATGCATTCCCCTGGAGATTCAAGTCAACACCCATCCCAGCGACCACTCTACATGAGGTTAACACGGTTGGGCGGTCGAACAGGGCTCGAAGAACTTACGCATTCTGGTGATTTGGTTAGCATCATTAATCAAACCAATACACATGAACTCGGTGGTGTCCACTTACGCCCAAGTTGACGCGATCAATCGCGGCCATTGTGTAGAGGAGCCCGAGAAGACCACATATCCGGAGATCGGTTTTTCTCTTGATCATCTTGATTCGAGGGTCTGTACCGTTCAGCAATGCCTCATCGTCGACCTCGGCTTCCTGCGCCCCGGTATGTTTGAATTCATACATGTGAGGAGGGTCTTCGATTTCTTTGTCGTCCTGCTGAGCCATTGTTGATGATGGAGGTGAATTTTTCGCGTGAATACGTTAGAAGATGGCCCTATACCATCCGTCCCCTAACATGGCGTGTTGCGTACTTATAGCGAAAGAGAAGTGTGTTATGGATCTGTGGAGATACCCCAGACGAATGGAGTGCCCAGCTTCCTGCAGTGATAGTTAGTTGTCGTCGAGATGAAAAATTCTGGGGAAAGGCACACACGTAAGCTGGACTAGGAGGACGTATGGCAACGAGAGTAAAATACCAAGGCTAGCAAACGCGCCAGATCCAAGCACCATTCAATCAAGTTCTCGATCGGGCCCAAAAATCGGCATGAGGCGCAAATTCATCGAGCCCGGTCCCCTGTAGTGGAACGCATGCGCATCTTGGAATAACGAAAGTGAAAGTAACGGGGAGGAGCCTTGCCGTGTCTCAGTCATACATTCACAGACGCACACGTAATCGAGGTGTTAGTAACTAAGTTGTAGAATCCACACCTAGTCTTGGCCGTGGTGACCGCAGTGGGGAGTGAGTGGATCTTTTGATCCCCAGAAACTGGAAAAATGGAGACAGACTACTTGGCCGGAGATAGGATTTATTAAGAATTCGTGATAATGCATAGCTAGAAACAAAACCTTGTTGAACTTGCAACCGACTGACTGTCAGAAGCGCCTTTCATATTGCCACGAAGTGATTTCCTGCCCCAGGTTTGAAACCATGAGATGTTGGTCTACAGATCATCCTTTCGAGCCGTCCTTGACGAGCTGGCCAAGATTATAGGTCATTATTAGACGACCTGTGTCCACCAGAACGCTTGACCGATCTGGGGTCGTGAAAAACTTCCTCCATCGTTCGTTATCGGGCCACTGTCTTAGCCCAGAGTCTCGGCCCCTGAACACCATCATCTTGTGTGAAGTGTGAAAAGGATCCCATGGCTGCTCACCATTCACGAACGTCGCAATGGCGTCCGTCAAGAAATCAGCTGTAGACCTCATTGCAGCATCTGCATCGGGACTTGCCACGGCAGGCATCCGGAAGAGGAACGGGAGATCGAGACAATGATATGCTTTGTGCCTGTAAATGCTCCGCTCGAAGGTGTCCGGTTGCTCGAAACGGTAAACACTGATGGGTGCACGAAGTTCGCCCAAAGCTTGTGGAAAGAGACCGAAAAAGCTTTCCGTGGTTAGATCAAGCAGGCCGCTTAAAACTTCCTCGTGGGACGAAGACGTGAGGCCGTAGGCTGTAGCGACTTCGTCACTCATGTCCTGGTTCGGCACCACTGACTTGACGGCGCTGAGAATTGTTTCCGAAGGGAACGGCTGCCAGAATGGTCTGATATTTGCTGTTTCGTCCTTTGTCGAGCCAATCACTATGCCCTTGACCCAGTCAGGGAGGGCCTTCACCTGATCGAGCCGTGTCGGTCCATCCAGGCGAGAAAACCATTTGGGGTCCCACGAAGGACGGATGAGGACGGCGCCATCCAAGCATGCCGTCATCTGCTCGTCGCTCAGGCTCCTCAAAGCTGCCAATTTCTCCTGGGCCGAGGCTTCGTGAAAAATACCGGCTCTTGCAACGAGTCTGTCAAAGATCTCCTGGCTCTCGCAGGCTGTTGGGAAAGAGATGACGGTAGCTGACATGATGAGCCCTCTCTTGCATAGCGCCACATCGGTGACAAGGTGACTCAATGCCGACCAAGCTCCAGCAGATTGCCCGCCCACGGTGACATTTGAAGCGTCTCCGCCAAAATGTGCAATGTTTTCCTGAACCTGATCACAGACAATAATGCATAAGCAGATGTTTCCCCGGCAGTACAGCAAGATGTCCTACCCATTGCAGTGCCAGGCGCTGATCATGAAGGCCTTGATTGGGACAGTACTCTTCATTGTTTGCTTCTGCTTCCATTTGCAACTCAAGAGAGCTGAGGAATCCATAATATCCCAGCCGATAGTTGAGACTCACAAAAACGAAAGGTTTGCCAAGTCGAGAAGCCTCGTGGACAAGGGAATCGCCATCTGATACGAGTTAGAGTGCATCAAGCAGCAATTCGTGGACTCACCGTATTCTGACCCTCCGTCGCCGAATACCCAACCGCCGCCATGGATCCAGACAAGAACAGGGAGTTTGGATTTGTTGGATAGACCCTGCGTCGGGGTGTAGACATTTAGGTTTAAGCATTCAGCCTCAGACACTGGGCCGCTGGATGAAAACGATACTCCTTGGTATAGGTGTTTGCGAGATTGAGGGCCATGGTTCCAGGACTGAGGACAGCGTGGTCCAAATGCTGTAGCATTTACATCAGGCCCTATAGATGCCAAATGTACCCTTTGGGCAGGACGGAACCTCTGGGTCACCCGCGCAAAGGGAATGCCCAGGAACTTTGCGACGCCTAGTGGCGAGGTCAGCCCGTGGACTCGAGTCCCGTTTACTTCAACCCCGATACTGCCGTTGCGGTGGCCATTCGCTGCCATTGTCTCAGAGGGCTGAGACGCTCGCTGTTCTGTACGATGATGCCGGCAAGAAGGGGTGCTCGGGTAATGTAGGCCGTAGATTCGGTCTTTGCATGTGGCAAGGCCTGAGCTGCTAGGGTTGGTCCGAAGAATTCTTTGCTCTGTATACTGGCATGAAGAACCTGGTGTCGCCCTTAAGAGGGCTAGACCTTTGACGGCGTCTTCTTTGATGGGTCTCCCCACAGCTAGCACTGGGAGTCACAGTGAATCGTCACTCCCCGAGTGTCCACAATTCCATTACGTGTGTGCCGAAGACTGGCTGGATCACGGTCTGTCTCGTGCTCCATGATTTGAAATGTTTGAAATGGCAAGGTTATAGGACGATATAATGCTTTAAATTGCATTTACTTCCATCTAATCATATATATATATCACATATTCGCTTTCCATAACATCATTTTGTAATTGATGATTGCCTCGCGAGTCAAAGGCTTCGGACGAGGCACTGGAGTATTATTACCCCTCAACGTGCAGTCAATCCCAGTGGCCACGATACCTACATCGTCGCAGAGCTCTGGGTGCGCGGCCGCGAATACGGGGTCGACCTTGACTGTACGGCGATCTTCCATGCGGAGGAGTTTGAAAAGTTCTAGGGCCGCTTGACGCGACTGATAGATCTGGCCGAATGGAATCTTGGTCCAGGTTACATCATTCCCAGCCTGCTCCATCTCAAATGGACTCGTCGGTTCCGCGAACAGATCCTCGTCCAGATGGAGGGGTTCATTTCCCCACAGCCCCGGATTCGGCTGTGCCGGCTGTAGACCCTCACGAGATATTGTCTGCACGATGTCCCAGATGCTGAAATAGCCCTTCTGAGGCGGGAGATTCCCCATTCCAGTCACAAGTTTGGTAAGATCTGCCTCGACGACATATGCACTGACCAGCTCGCACACAATCTCATCCAGCATCCAGCTATGAGAGTACAATTCGACCAGGCGATCTCGAATTGATGGAAAGAATGCCCAATCAATGATATCCGGATGCGCCGTACATAGTTGTAGTGCTGTTGGGCGGTGTGTCATAGGCAGTGATTTGTAGGTCTCAAGACAGGGATCGAGCTTCCAGCGTACGAGCTTCTCGACCACGGTCGACGACTGAATGTAAGCCCACCAGATCCGCATGTCAGGCCAACAGGTGTTGACAAACATATTGACCATAGTGTTTATAAGTTTGGCAAACCTAGGTCCTGTTAGAACGTTCATTTCACAAAGAGTCAGCATGAACGACTAAAGGTGACTTACGATTCCATAGCATGGGGCTGAAGACGATCCCGATAAGCTCGGTTTTGCTTAGTGAAATACTCGCACACTGCAAGGTGCGCCGAGAAAAGGGACGGGAAGGTGGCAACGCCTGGAGGAAAACCCATGTTCAAGAATGGGAACTCCAAGCTCTCACGTGGAGAACCAGAAGGGAAAAGGGGGAGAGGGAGATGCGCCTGCGCAGCCTCCGATTGACTCGCGTTGGGCGGCCATCGAGACGTCTCGAGGCCAATAAAATCTGGGTATGTGTGATTGCTAGACTGCTGCGTACGATTGGCCGGGTCGATGAGTCCTCTTGAAGTATTGTGTTGTACATCAATCCAAGACGCACGGCCAAATCCACCTATGCAATCTTGAGACTCATGACCCGATATGTTCTGGGAGTCCTCGATTGGATCGGTGTTTTCATCCGCCAGCGGTTCAGTGTTTTCAACATCATGGAAAACTGCTTCAGAATCGTCGACGTCTTTAGAGGAGTCAATTCGACCTTCCTCTGGCAGATTCTGGCCGTCGCTGTCTTGACATGCACTCTGATCCGATGATACACCGACCACTCCGGCGTCATCCAGCGAGTCCAGCGACGCGTCTATGGTGTCTGCGATGCCAGACAATGCAGTGCTCAAGCCCAGGACACGGCTTTTGGTGGCTATCAGAGCCTCGCGCAGTCTCTGGCACTTATGCTCTGCTGTTTTGAGCCTAACACTCTCGTTTTGTGGCCCTTGGGCGACTTTCTGCTCCAATTCCTTCACATAGCGTGCTTGCCGTTCTCTGAACGACCGCTGTGCAACGCGATTGCGTGTACGTCTAGCACGGCAATCGTTAGTCTGTAAACACTAAATTGTGACAAGCAGACGCCATCACTTTCGAGAAACGTACCGCTTTGTAATTGCAGTTGGTGTAAGATTGGCTGATCCGTCACTAGAGACCATTTTTCGCAGGAGAACAGGTAATGGCAGGTGACTGTGCGGGTGATTGCTAACATTCTTAGCTAAATACCTGGTACGCTCGCCGAGCAGTTGGACTAAAAACGCCTGGAGGCCAAGCCCGAGGCTTTCTTGAACCCCCCCCCCGTCTGCCACCCATCTACCCAGTAAGCTGAACAGTCATGCGGGCACATGCGGGGTTGTTCGGCAACAACAGGCTATCGAATTGAGTTTTTCACGGTGCTGGTGGGCCGTGTGCGCATGCTGCAAAGAAATTCCAGGGACCAACACTCAGACAAGCCTGCAGAGCGTTAGTCACCGATCACAATGCATGTAAACCTGGGCAAACTTGATCTCCCTGGAAGGCTTGAACTGATTGGATGCTAGATCAAAAGCTTGGTCGAAATGGATGGCAGCAGAAATACCGTGACAATTCTTCCAGGTCGTTGGAGACGGATACTCGGCTATTTCTAACCTCAAGCCTCGGAAAGCTCACTCAAGAAACCTGATAGAGCAGACACCTCAACCCCAGAAGTTCTCGTATACAACCAGACATGGCCAACTCATATGCTCATCGGACAATCGCCATAACGGTATGCTCCTCTCTGTTCGCACGATTTCTGTAATGTCTTCGCAAGGTTACTAAAATATTTGATAATCGTAGGGAGGAGGCTCAGGCATTGGCCTTGCAACCGCACAAGCTCTGCTCAATGCTGGAGCCACGGTGTACGTGGCGGATATCGTCAAAGCCCCGCCAGAGCTCGATGGACAGGCGAATCTGCACTATGACGGAAATTGCGACATCACAAGCCGTGAAAGTTGCAAGAAATTCATAGACTCAATACCTGGAAACCTCGACGGCCTTGTAAACTGTGCAGGCATCTGCCCAGTCGAGGGCAAAATGGCATCGGACGAACTCTTTGCTCGAATCATGGCCATCAATGTCACTGGGTCCTGGAACATGGGCACCGAGGCGATTCAAAGGATGACTCAACAGAAGGGAAGCTCGGCTCCGGGACTTTTGCCCGGAAGTGAAAGGACTCTTGGTGCTGGTGTGATCGTCAACATTGCCAGTGGTGCCTCTCTCCGTGGGATTGCCGGTCTCGGCGCGTATTGCACGTCCAAGCATGCGGCGTTGGGAATGACACGTTCGTGGGCCAAAGAATGGCCAACCCTTCGTGTGAATGCAATCGCTCCAGGTGAGACCTATTTCGTTCCGCCTCAAACTGAGGAGCGACTGACAAGTCACCTAGGTGTGACGGATACGCCGCTCTCTAGAGGCGCAACGAGCGCCACTGGCAACACGGAGGAATTGAAGAAACTGTCTTCGGCGCTTTCGTCGAGAATTCCGTTGGGGAGAATGGCTTATGCCACCGATATCGTGGATGTCATTCTTTTTGCTCTGTCAGATGCAGCAAGTTTCATGACGGGCCAAGTGATCCCTGTGAATGGAGGCTCGGATTGAGAAATGCCCATCTAACTCAGCCAATGTATAAAGATCAGAAACGATCTCAGTTATATCCAAGAAGACGCTTTTCATCACGACTCACGAGTTCAATTTCCCGATTGTAACCATGCCCTTAGTCACTTGTACTACGAGAAGTTCTTCCGTAATATTGAAATGTGATGTATGATTTGCGATTTCTACTGTTTCATCCAGCCGAAAACGTACAGTCGAGCCCAAAACTGTCCTTGCATACTTCAATATACCTGACCAAGCGCTCATATTCACCTATAGCGCCTCTTTTGCAACACCGTTTGTGAGCTCCTTCTTGGGCAGCAGTCCACCTGGGCTTTCGTCAGTCCCCAGATAGTATGACAGATCGCTGCCGTCGAATTCTTTGGTGCTAAATCCATTCCCGAGGAAGCCAAATGGATTGCCATATTGGTATGTAATGACATAGTCCTCGAACCTAGGTTCCTTGAGGAGGTCAATGTAGACAAGTCTGCTGCCGGGGAAAATCGTCGGCTTTCCTTCCAGTCGTCCTTGTTTGAACCAACTTCTGCAAATTCCAGACCATGCCGTTCGTTGGAGGAACAGGTCCGCGTGCTCGGCGAAGAACTCGCTGATATCGCGTCGCGGTGCAATCGACTTGATGCTCTCCTTTTGCATCTTCTTGACAATGGTGAGGATATGTCGGGTCACAAGTTCGATGATAGGGATGAACGACCCGTGGCCGAGAGGACCATAGGGTCCGACGCCCATCCAGTAGTTGGGAACTGAGGAGCCATCAGAGAGGAGGTCAAGATTGAGCCGGACAAACTTACACTCTGGGACACCAATTGAAAGATACGACACTAGTCTCTGAGCAAGTATCTCTTGCAGATTTTTCCCGTTGGCGATGATAGGGAATCGAGGGACCCAGCTGGTGTCAAAGCTGGGTTTCTGTTAGGATTTTGTTTTTAACCACAGAGAAACGAGTCAACATACCCTGTGGCACATATGATTACGTCGACCTCATGTTCTGCTCCATCCTCATTGACAAACCCTTTGGGCGTAATTCTTTGGAGCCCGTGAACGAATGCCTTGACATTGTGTCTGGTGAGCGCCTCCAAGAAGCCGTTCCCGGGCTGATCGTGTCGTGTCAGAGCGAAAGCCATCATTTGAGGGCTTTGTATCTTACCGTTGGGCGTCTACACCCTACATTGAATGTTGTAGGTATTAACTTCTCGACTAATTCTTTGTTGCCGCCTAATCGCTGTTTCATCTGGTCGGTTGCAAACTGCGCGGATGTCAGATAAGGCTCAACACAACAACATGAGGGCAGGACTTGCCTCCTTAGCTTGTGCTGCCTCCGGAGTACCATTCAGGATGAACTTGAAACGCTGATTGAGCTCGCTTTCGATCTGTTTACAATAATGAAGATATTCGAGCTGATCTTCTTCAAATTTCTTCCCCTGCTCGTCCGTGTCTTTGACACGAGTTAGCAACCCTGGACAATCGAACGCGAATCCACGTACATTTGAAGTTTGCTCCATTAGGGCCAGCCCAGTTCTGAGCAAAGCCCGCCGTGATCCAGGTTGGAGACCTGATCCATGTGTACAGCTGGTCGACCTTGTCAGCTATCTCGGCAGTGACCTGGATGCCACTGCTCCCCATGCCAATCACAGCAACCCGTTTTCCTTTGAGGTTAATACTAGTGTCATACCGGGCCGTGTGGCAGATCTGCCCCTCGAAAGAATTCAGGCCCTCAATGTCGGGCATTTTCCAGTCGCTGATGACAGAGTCAGCTTGCCCTGTGCATGTCCGAAGTAGAGCTCTTACTTGAGGACGCCAGTGTTGTTGATGAGGACTTCGGCAGTATCAACATAGCTCACTCCACTTTGCAAGTCCTTCACTGTAACCTCCCAGATACCTTTCCCATCGTCCCACGAAGCGGCCGTCACTTCGTGGGACGTCTTCATATACTTCCTCAAGTCGAAGCGTTCAACGACATCCCTCAGATACTCCCATATCTCGCCTGCAGAGGAATAAAAGTGTGACCATTTGGGATTCCTTGCCCAAGTGAACTTTCCTGTTCGTCAGCATATCTGCGCTAGCTTCGACCATCTAGTTCCTTACCTGGTAGTTTACCGATGGTATATCACAAGCACATCCTGGATACCTTCGGTCACGACATGTCAGACATGTTCCTATCCTCACTGGAGAATGAATACTTGCTTGTTCTCGAACCAAGTCCCGCCAATATCGGCATTCTTATCGTAGCAGACCAGTGAAACATCCTTGAGCATTTCCGGGAGAAATTTGGACATGCAAATTCCAGAAATTCCGGCTCCGACGTGAATAACTCTCATAGGGCGCTCAGTACCATAGGGACGCTCTTGAATACGGTATCCTCTCTCATTTTCACGCGGCCAGCCATACTTCGCGGCCAGGTCTTCCGAGTTTTGAGCCTGTGAGGCTGTACCCTCCTTCACATTTACCTTAGAATCAGGGAACTCTGCCATCTTCGCAATATTCAATTCTATAGATGCAAATAGTAAAGAAGTGGTGTTCGGATATTTTTGGTCGCTGGACTCCGAACGCGCCGGTTCGACTAAATGCTCCCTTTCAAGCCATTGTGTTTTACATCTCGGCTGGGTGTTAGGCTACTCCGCGAAATATCACTAAGCCATTTCTGTACAGCTTGTAAGTAATGAAACGAAGGATACAGCTGGCCCTTCCGACCTGCATAAGCGTGTGTAGTGTTAGTAGTATCGGGTCCGCATGTACTTACGTGTGTACTCGCCGTGGGCAGATGGCTCGAGATGGAGCTGACCATTTCGACCAGTCATAACCATGTGTAGTATTGGGCCCAAATGCACTTACGTGTGTGCCGGCCGTGGACAGATGATGACTCGGAGTGTGGTGTCATTACTAAGGAGACCACCCCACACCCCAGCAGCGTGCATTACGTGGTTTGCACTATCCCCGAGGCTCTAATTGCCACTAGGACTTTAGCCACCCGTAATCTCAAAGTGGAGAACCAAGAATGCATTAAGTACATCTAGGTAATTGCTGTTCTGTGGGCAAAGTACAAGCAAGGTTTTGTGGCTTATGATTCAGTGATTTCCATCGTAGGCAGACATCTAGACATTACACTCAAATCTTTTTCATTCAATTTGTGAGCAAACTGCCAGGTAGCATTCACGATGGCACCAGCTCCTCATCGGATGAGAGGGTGAGTAGAATTGAAATCAAGCCTCCGCTGCACAAAGAATGACATTGATAGCGTTGCGCTCATCACTGGCGCCGCATCTGGTATTGGACGCGCAGTGGCTCACACATTTGTCGCCGAGGGATGCACCCGCCTCGTGCTTGCAGATCTCAATGGTGATGGTCTCCAGACTGTTTCAAATGAGTTGAAGGAGCTGGACTCCAGTGTCCAAACCTGCCTTGTTACATGCGATGTTTCTCAGGAGGATCAAGTCCAGAGAATGGTCGATGAGGCAGTCGAGGCGTTTGGAGCAATTCATTATGCTGTCAACAATGCAGGAATTTCCAGCAAACCTAGAGTCCGGACCCATGAGCTCGAAGTTGAAGCTTATGATCGTGTGCACAACGTGAATCAAAGAGGGGTGTGGCTGTGTGAGCGAGCGGAATTGCGGCAGATGTTGAAGCAGGAACCAGAGCTTCGGTCAAGGTTTGTCCATGGCTTGGAAAAGCGATGATGCTGTGGACTGACGACGGTCGCAGGGCCGGCACCACCCCTCAGAGAGGTTCCATTGTCAATATATCTTCAATCTTTGGTCGTGTTTCTCACGAGAATGTTGGCGCGGTGAGTCAACGGCCACGATTCCAGTCACAACCACTAATCCGTATATGAAGTACGCCGCTTCGAAGGCTGCAGTCTTGGGAATCTCACGTACGGACGCTTGTGCGTATGGGAAGGACGGCATCCGTGTCAACTCAGTCTGCCCTGGCTATATCAGAACTCCACGTAGGTAGAACTTGGAAGTTGACGGCCGCTTTTTGATAACTGACGGTAACAGTGCTTGACCATCAGATCAGAATTGGAACTTATCCCGAGGACATGATCCAATCGATTCCCATTCATCGATGGGGGCTTGCAGAAGAGATAGCCGAAGGTGTTGTGTTTCTTGCAAGCGAGAAAGCGAGTTTCATCACTGGAGAAGAGCTTTATATCGACGGCGGTTCGGTCATAAAATGTCATGGCTGAAAGCGAAGCAGCGAAGTTATGGCTTTGCATCACGTTGCATTTAATCATCACTCATTTCTCTTTGTACCGAATAGCTGGCTGTACTTTCTCTCTCTCTCTCTCTCTCTCTCTCTGTCTCCTCTGGGGATTGCCTCCGGACTGCTAGCCCCGCTGCCGATTCGTATAAAACTGCTCGTACGTCATGAGCCTAATTGGGCAAATCATGCGAATTCTGGGCGCTCTGTGCGACGCCCATAAATCTGTTAGAGTTTCCCACACAGAACTATGTCATATCCCATAGATATTCGTGCACTTACATCTCTTCCTGATTATAGATCATCTCCGGCCTTTTGGCCTCGCCATCGCTCTATACACAAACGCCTTTAGTATAGCACTTCTTGGTGTTGTAAAGACTTCTAATATCGTCAATTGACGTCGCTGCCACCGCCTCTTCAACGCCTATCTTCTATTGCACCTCTCTCCTGGCATGCGCCCCCGGGCTGCGCTAGCCATCTCCATGTGCATCTTGAGTCTTTGTTAACGCGTCTCCGGCCTCCTGGCGCGAGGACCCTGTCACAGGAGAGACCTTTAAGAGTCTCCGCGGGGCTGAGAAGCGCCTAAAGGGATATTCGCTTGTCAACGACTTTAATATCGTTCGTAACGGCGGAGGCTCCGTGATCGCTCCTGCGGCCTGCTTCTCTTGTATTCATCACGAGCGTAACACTGCCAATAAGCGTGGCCTTGAATCTCGCGTTGTTACGGATCAGGAGGGTAATATCACGTCTAGACGACAGAGGGAGATGAGTTCGGTGCGTCAGACAGACTGTTAATGGAGGGTAAGAGTTAGTCGGAAGTCTCTCGAGAAGGGGAGCGAGGAAAAAGCCTTTATTCTTACTGTCTCTTGCCTTGACCACCAAGGTCACGATCTGAGGGCCGGAGGCGAGCCAAGCGGGGAATCGTGCAACGCTCGATGCCGCTCTCAGTATCAATCTGGGGATCGAGAGGAGGTCGGAGTAGAAGACGAGGAAGGCATGGCCTGGGGATGAGGTCTGTATTTACCGAACACTAAGGAGAGAATAGAAGAAGAGAAAGGAAAACATCCTAGAGATTCATTTATGCATCTCTCTTGATTGTCTGTCTGCCTGTCTGCCTGTTCTTGCGTGCCCGATGATCGTAAAGCTTTTCTGAAGCCTCACCACTCTTTCTACTTATACCAACTAGCAGACCCCTATATAGTTGTATAGGGGCACTGTTAGAGACCAGTCAGATAGAGGGCAAGCCCTGTTCTCCGCATCCTATGGTCGATTGGGAAAGGAGATGCGGTACTTTTTTATATATAACTAAATTAATAGTTGTCCTTACGGTTCCTAGCAGGGTGTCTCTCCCGCGGAACAAAAGCAACCCAATTTAGACTTGCACTGGACAAAAACCAAGGCAGTCATCACAGGTCTAGCTAGAACCATCATAATTCCTAGCCGTCGGTAGAGTGCTAGTACCGCAGGCGATAGGGACTACCTGTGTCGGTCGAAATTCGCGTGACTTAGATTTATTTGCATTTAGCGCTGTAAGGGGAAAACCCGAGAATGGTAGAATGCTTGGATTCGTATCTTTCTACCCAGACTGCGATGCCAGAAGGCTTGGTGGCCGTGCCTGGGGCGTGCCTGCCACCCGGGGTGGCAGGAGCCGGTCCCAACAAGCGCCGTTTGTGCCTCTGGGGGGAGTCCAATTGGGCGGCGCCTAGATGAACGGCAGAAAGAGGGAGTTGCGAGGGAAAACCTTAGCATTCCATCTATCTTCAAGGTCGTGACTTCCGCCAGTAGCGTTGCCGTCCGAGTCTTTTGAGTAGAAGCTCTTTTTTTTACCAGATAAGGACGAAGTAGAGCGGTTGGCCTTTGATCTCTCTTCATGCCGAGGGTCGTCTCCGCTTCTCCTTGTCGTGGTGAGATATTCTCGTTCTTTAACAGACCGGTCTTCATCCCCACGCCTAGTAGCCCGGGGCACCGCAATATGGGGAGGACGGGATGGAGTAACAGAAAGAGGGAGGGAACTAGGAGCACCACGTTCATGGGGATGAACATAACCAGGATTCCCAACACCCACGCCAGGTCCATCAGAGATGTGAGAGTTCTCGTCATCAACAAGGGTCCATTCAAGAATCAGATCCTGAAGCAAATATGACGAGTTCTGCATCACATAGTCCCGTCTCCTGGACGGCTCCTTCTCTAGCACCATGACTTGTCTCGACACAACTGCAAGTGCCCGGTCGTCAGTTCGAGTAATATTCTGGTAGATTTGTATGAGCTGCCCAGATGCCGGGGTCGACAATCTCTCCTCCTCCTCATCATCTGAGCGTTTAGCTTCCTGTTGCAACTCTACAAGCCTGTCTTCGGCAGCCATGCACTGGACGATCGCATTGCGGGCCTTCAGACTGTGCTGTTCGACGATCTCTCGGTCCACCTGTGTGTTTTCACTTTTTTGGCGGTCGTCATTTCGGGGTCTCCTCTTGCGCCTCCTGCGGTAGGTGGTGTCAGTACTTCTGCATCTAGTTGGGCGGTAGGAAGAGATGGCTATCCACCAATGGCTAGGAAAGGCCTCACCTGCGTGCTTCAATCTTCTTGCCTAGCATCGAGGTCAGCACTAGCAAGAGCACATTACTCTTGAGAACCTCGACCTCCCCGAGCAAGACCTCGACTCTGGGCCTGCGGAAGTTCCACTTGATCTTCTCGGAGAAACTGAGGCTGCCGTTGACGTTGACACCACTTCCATTCTGGTGGCCGCTCTGCTGATCCGGTAACAGATCACGAATGTCGCAGAAGAGGTTCTGCGATCGATCACGGAACCTCTTCACTTGACAGACGGCCCGCGAAGACAAACACGACTCTCCGTCCTCCAGGGTCGCCGTCAAGATGTCGAGGGTCGTCGTATAGTCCGATAGCCGACGGGCGATGCGGTCGGTGTGGGCTTTCGCAGATGAGAAGTTGGACCCGAAATGGTAGAGCTTGTCGATCAGTTGGCACCCGAAGGTCGAGACCCCGATCACGGAGGCGACGATTTCGAGGCCGGACATCTTACGGACGTCGTTGGTAAGATTGGGCCCATGGGAAATGTGTGCTATTCAGTCTGCAACATGAGGGATTGAGCATCAAACATGGGCATTAGGTCATATGGTTCGGCGGAGGATCGCCAGGACGGCGAAAGCACCCTTGACACGAAATCAGCACCAGCCAAAGATATTGAATTCTTTAAAGTTGATAAAAACTCGAGCGATTCAGCGGTAGAGAGAAGGAGGAAGATGCCTAACTATGGCCTGCAGAAGAGAGACAAGTCCCTTCCACTGACATCATCCTACAACCAAGGCGCAAGGCAGATTTTCAGACGTGCATTGGGGGGGGAGGCGCTGGGTGAGGCGCAAGCTGGGGTCGGAATCGAAAGAAGAACATTTCCAGGCGCCGAATTTGCACCCCGTCCGTATGTTCAACTAAGAATCAACCTGCCGAAGGAGTCTCATTGGGAGAGACGAAACGAGGGAATTCACTTAGTTCCTTGCCCTACTTAATCAACCTGGTAGAAATATGTGACACACCATCCATGATCCGTTCGGGTGCCACGGTTGCTGTCGCCGACTTGAACTCGATCCTGGTCACAATTGGTCCCCAAGGGGTGGAGCGATAAGGCCTATTTGACCTGCGAAGGGCCTCTGCAGGGGCATCGAACCCCAGGCACACAATGTTTAAGGCGTTGTCAAAGCGTCCTATCAGACTTTCTTCTATCAAGATACAAGGTGAGGGCACCTACAACCAAAGCCCTTTTCCAAATCAAAGAATACTCTCGTCGTCGTGTGTCCATTAAAGTGGCATGACCCGAAGTTGTTCCCCTGCCTCACGTCCTTAAAATCTATGCTTCTTCCGCGGTCGGCACCAGCTCGTGCCATGGCGACCGACGGAGACACAAGGGGGGTCCCCGCACAACCCCAGCGAGTCACGAGGGTCCCCGCAAACCCTCCCGACGTCCGACGAGGAGACGTCAAATCACCATGCTATGCATGGCAAGTAGAGAGAGAAGATAGAGGCACTATTCCAGAAGTTGTTCGGGCACCCAGCCACCCGGACTGTCAATTGGTGCTAGGAGACATGTCGGTCGGGGGAGTTTCAATAGAAACCATGGTCCGTAGATCACCGTATGCTGTCTCGGAGACAATAATAAAGGCATTGGGACACATGTAGAGCCTATGACAGGCGACAAAGGTCGAGAGATATATCTTCTTGGTGAATGCGAGGGTGTCCTTTGCGACTGGACTGTCCCTCGGCGGTTTTCGGTCGAAGAGGTACATAGTAGTACATACTTTTGTATGTAAGACTAGATGAGGCAAAGACCGCAAAAGATGGCGTCAAAAACCGTCGAAGAACTAGTCAAGGATGGTGGAAGTGGCGATTACGTCAAGATCTTCGATCTAAGATGGCGGAGATCGAACCCCAAAAGGTGGTGAATTTTGGCGCCGCTGGCGAAGAAGACACCCTTGATTTTTGCAAATAGGCGGTCATCAAACTTGACAGCCTTATCGGCAGCTGGTGGGGGGGACTTGGTCCGCTCTTTTCACACGGTAGAGTTAAGCGCGTGCGGATAGCGCAGTACAAAATAAGGGGAAAACAAAACACTTACTTATGTTTCCCCTCCCACACCCTTCTACGCTTTGACTTGATCGACACATACATACCAACGAGACCAATGAGGGGCGTTTTCTCGTCGTGAATTGCAAGGGAGGATCTGGATCCCAACATACCGCTTTGTAGTCAGTCCAGCGAGTGTTTCTAGGTAGCTGATGACCAAAAAACAACAACTCGGCATGAGTTTGTCTGCAACAGGTTCGGTCATCCCAAAATATATTAAGGGCATTGCCGTTGGTCAAACTCTGCCGCTAACAACCGTCGGAGCCCAAGCCGGGACATAATATGAAACGACACGGGCCAACCATCGTGCGTGATCGGAAGACGGACCGAGAGATGCGATTGATCTCGAGATATGTAGCTGGATGACGGCTACGGAAAAGTGTTTCAGTTAAACAAACCATATGGTTAGGGGGGTACTCACTTTCACATGATACTGTGACCGGCATGAGAGTCTCCAGCGTGTCGGGGCAGGAATGTCTATTCGAAGACGGAGTATTTAACACAGCAAGCACTTGGGATGGAGGAAAAAAGATACATCTGACATTCTCATGCGAGGTCTTGTCATGTCATGATTGGTATTCCCCCCCGCATACCGAATTTTTATTCCTTTTTGAAGCTCGCTTTGCGCCGATGATCGGCGAAGCTATGACACACGGCTAAATGCTAATTGAATCCCATGCGAAGTAGAAATACCCAGGAGGCAGGGAAATACAAATTTTGTAGTCAGTAGTAATAGCAGTCTTGGTTTGGTGTAGAAGATATGCACGTGCCAGAGAAAAAAGAGGCTCTAGAAAGGAGAGCCAATATACATTCCCACGAGCGAGCACAGTAGCGTGCCCATCAACACCAGTCCATAGCTCGAATCGACGGACGAGGAGGCGGCGTTTGAAGAAGAGCCCGAGGTGGATGAGGCAGAGGCAGAGCCAGTGCCAGAGGCAGAGGAACCGCCGGAAGTTTCAGCGGCGACGGCGCCGAGGCTGAAGGTCGGGGAGCCGATTCCAGAATAGACGGAGATGGGCACGACGGTGGTGGCGGCGGCTTCATCGGTGGTGGTGGCGAGCATCAGGGTGGCGGTGCTGGAGGCTCCGGGGATGGAGGTGCCGGTGGGGATGTTGACGATGCTCCCGGTGGCGGTGGAGTTGAGGACAGCCTCGGCGAGGGCGACTTGGTCGTTGGCGACGTCGTAGACGACGTAGCACGAGCGCAAGAAGGAATCTCCCAGGATGACGAGGCCTTCGAGCGACGGCGCGACACTGAGAAGGCAGACGTCGACGCCCTGGGTGTTGCCCTGGACGGTCGAGTCGACCAGCGCCGCAATGGGCACCGAAAACGTAGGTCCGTCCTTCCCGCCAAACTGGAAGGACAGACTGGCCTTGGAGTCTTCTCTCAGCGCACAGGGCACGACGGGAGTGTAGCTGGTGAGTTCGTCGCTGTAGGCACCCACGCCTTGGATCAGATTGTTGTAGACGTCGTCCGGCAGGTGGGTGAACGTGGTGCCGCTGTCAAGCAGCGCCAGGTCGCCCTGGAAGTCATCGCTTGTCATCACATGCGGCCCAGCGTCGTCGGTAAACGAGATCTTGGTGAGTGCCACCCAGAAGGCGTCGATGGTCCCGTTCTTCGGCTGAAGCGGCAGGACCACCAGGTCACCCTTGTACTTGGACGGATCGATGCCGCCGAACAGGACCGCGCCCTTTCCAATCTCGGCGTCATCCAGGTACAGGCTGTATGCGGACCGGTCGATGAGCCCTTGGTCCACCATTTCTTCATAGATGGTGGGGGTGGTCTCTAAGCCATTTTGCACAGCGGTTTCGGTTGTACGGTAAGACACGCCCAGCAAGCCCTGTCCAGTGTTGTTGAGGGTCGGCCCATCCACCGTAGTAATGGTGAGTCCCATGGTGAAGTTCTCGACCGAGCTTGTTCCTAGCTTCACGACATCGGTGAAATAGTTGCCGTAGTCCGCTGTCTGATCGCTAAGAGCCAACGAGTTAGATTCGAAGTCCCAAAGCCGCTGCACACTACTTGGTCGTACCAACTCCAATACGGGCTCGCATTTGGGGTGAATGGCAAAGAACTTACCCATAAGCGATCGCAAAGTTATCCTCGCCAATCACGCAGGTCGATGAGGCATCGGGGTCGAACGCACCGCCGGGGCTGTCACTTGTTAGTCCGACGGGACCCAGACATTGACCTTGGAGACGACAAGAACCTACCAACCGTCGGAAGTCCTCTGGCATGCCTCAGCGTTGACCGAAGGAACCCAGAGATCGCTGCTGCCGGTGTCGAGCTGAAGCTCAAAAGGCTGGGGCGGGGTCCCGATCTCCAGGTGGATGGCGTAGAGCTACAGGGGCGGCACGGGTCAGTAAACCGTGGCGGAAAAACACCACACAAGGCTGCGAAAGAAGGGGCGGGCCTTACCGATCGATCCACGGATTCGGTCAGCGACACCTCGTCTGCATCTCTTCGGCGCAGAGACCCCGAGGTAAGCCGCTTATGGAAGTCGAGCTTGACGTGCCCGGCTAGCACCGGGACGCTGATGGCAGACGCAGCCAGCGCGTAGATGAAGCTGTGTTCGGAACGCATGTTGAAAAAAGTGGGGAAGATGAATAGTCTATAAAGGATATCCAACCCTCAAGAATCTGAAGTGCAAGACGGGCACCCAGGAAACTTATAAACAGGATAGCGGAGAGCGGCGGTGTTGGGTGGCGCAGGAGATGAAGAGCGATCTCAGCCGCACTTGCCCTGAGTAATCCCAAATTGGGGGCCAGGAGCCCTTGCCATCGGCACTATTCGCTGTAACCTGGGGCGGCTGAGGCTGACATGCCGACAGATTCAGGTCCGGCCTGGAGAAGGATGTGCCCAGGCTGGCATAAACACGGTCAAGCGCCGGCTTTGAACCTATCGTCGCTGACCTGTCGACTGACAATGTGACAGGGCTCCAGATCACACATGGCCAAGCCCATTGACTGTTACACAGGACCGAGGGCGTTGTGACTGGGAGGCCGGCCACCGGCCCAAACAGAACAATCGGCTTAGAATAGCCCTTCGGCTGCAGTGTCCCCGAATCCTTTCAATTTTGCAAAAGAACGACGCCTGCCTGGGACCTGGTCGCGCCGACTCCTTGGACTCCTTAATCTTCTTCTGCCCTATCCGGAATGGGTGTTCGAGCCCTAGCTGGAATTCGATCACCAGGCCTCGGTAGATTGGCGAGAAGTCTCCAGGAACGCATTAGTAGCGTTTGAGCTGGTTTGGGTGGGCTGATTGGTGGTGAGCCGCGCGAAGGGGTAAGGCCGAGGCTTGCTGTGGCTGACAGGCGTGGGAGTCAGGGGAGGTGTGAGTTGGCAATATGTGTCTGCTGTGCCACTACTGAACGGCGCCCCAGACCTGTGGTTCTGTTACCCAGTAGAGTCCTGCGTCTGGTCGGTCCTTCACCGGCCCAGGCTCGAGCTGGTCAAGCTCGTCAAGCTCGTCAAGCTCTTGCTAGCCCTCTCTCGCGATCCTTGGTGTCATTAGCTCCAAACCTTGCAGGGGCAGGAGGATCAGGCCGCTGGGGGCCTTGTTTGTCCTCCGTAATTGGAACCCCAGGCCCGTCGAAAATCAAATGTTGTGTCTGTCGATCGTGAGGTACCGAGTATTACTGAGTACTGTCATGTCTCATGTGATCGAAGAATCCTGCTTCGCAGAACTAAAGACCTGATGACATGTCCTAGATGACAGGGGCACTGTACGGAGTATGCGCAGTCCAACTTCGCTATCCCACGTGTACTGGGTAACATGTTACAAGTCGTGACCGAAGTCTTTACTGAGTAGAGACCGAGATCTAAGACACTGCCACCGCCACCGCCACTGTCACCGCCGCCACCGCCACCGTTCCAGCCCAGATGTGCTCTGATTGAAGGAGCTATCCCGGTCATGCACGTTGTTTGGGGCCTTAACTCGAGATGTGTGGAGAGAAATACTCACTATAGATTGGGTACTCCTGGTGTTCGATCTGGGCATTTGATTCGCCACGTGAGAAGCTGAGGCCTTGTGTGTGGGATCGTGGTCCATTCCTCCTCCACTGACAAGGCTGAGTCCTCTGTATTCTTCCGAGTACAATGCTGGAGAACCAAGAGGGGAAAAAAACCACACTAGTCATACATGTAACATAAACTCATTTACCATCATCCGCTCTTCTCCAGCGCTTCCTCCCTCTCGTCCTCTTTCGCTTGGCCACACTTCGCCTTACAAGTCTGGTCAGCTCCCGTACTCTCTCCAGAGCCAATCTGTCGCCCTTGCCGCACGCCTTTGGGCCTTGGCCATATCCCTCGTGCTCCTTTCACCCCTCCTCCCGTGATCGGAGTAGTATCCCAAATCATCACCCCAACCTGAGTCAACTCCATAGGAGTAGCCACGGTTCTTGCTCCTCCTTCTGCTCCTCCTGCTTCGAATGGGTGCTCTGGATCTCCACCGACTTCGACTGCGACCCCTCCGCCTCCTCTGTGATCGGCTCCTCTCGTCGTCGCAGGAACTGCAACTGCAGCTCGAGCAGGAAGACCTCGACGGGCTCCTTCCCCGTGACCTACCGCGTCGGCCACGCCCCCTGCTTCTCCCTCGATTGTCGTAGTCGTCGTCTTCAAGAGCTCGCCTGCATCTCGCGCAGCTGGCCGGGAGCTGGCCGTGCCGACAGCTATGGATCCTCGTCGTCCCGTTGGAGTTGCCGATCTCGTACCACTGGTGGTTCCCGTTCTCATCGTAGCCGCCTTCAATGTTCCGACATATGTTGTCCATTCCACGCCGAGTGCGATTCCAATCTCGATCAGCCTCGTTTCGTGGGTTTCCGTTGAGCCCCGAGAAGACGGCGTCGTAAGCTCGCTCTTCATCGCCTCTCCTTCTTGAACTGCGGGGGTATTGGTAAATTAGCTGCTTGCCCAGTATTTGCTTTCCTCCCACACACTTCTCGTTCTCCCATCTCGATACGAGACCACCACTCTTATCTGTTCGACATGAGAATAGAAATAAGTCGTGACATACCGTCCGCGACCACCACAGCCTCTGTCGCGACTGCCGCCCCTGGTCGAGCCTGAAAACCTTACATTATGGCCTTTGGAATTGGGGGTTTTCGAGGTACTACCTTCGCCATAAACCCGTTCATAACCAGTATCATCAGGTTCGTACCAACGAATGTAACCACGAGAGTCGATGTACGACCTGCGGCGGCTCGGCATTACGTCAACCTGACTTCTTCGCCCTGTATATGCTCTAGGCAATCTGGCGACAGCAACTGACTCCCCAGACACCAGAAACTCGATTCTGGATCTCGTCTCTGCACGGGGGTGGATGGTGTGCCTCGATTTCAGAAGGGGACGATGGCCCTAGTTGTGGAGACTTTGGCCGTCTTCGTACGTCGCTGTGTATCCCTAGATGGCTCGGTCATTATCAATCAATATGGCCTGCGGGCTTTCAGTACCTCGAAGGTCGAACCGTACTAAGGTCTAGCCGCCAGCTCGGGAGGGATGACTTGTCTTGCAGGTGTGTTGATGTACCGACCGTTATTGATGACACGCGTATCGTCCCTTGGGTCTGTCTGCTGGGATCATGGGTTGATCAAAATGGATAATCCGAGTGGATTGAGATGATAATGCATGGAAAGTAGGTTCAATTGTCTAAAGATGCTGGCAGTGTTCTTGTTTGACGTACCATTTGAGGAGGAGGATGATGAAATGATTCAAGACTCTTTGCTCGGTGAGCTCAACAGAGAGCCTTCAGCACGCGTTGTCGCAAGTTTAAATAGAAGTGTGTATGTCTGGACCCGTTGATTGGAGTGGCTGTAGAAAAAGGAATGCAACGAGGCGCAAAGCCAGGGAAGAGTCCCGCCTGACTCCTCTATTCGTGAATATGTGAGTGGTTCCTCTAGCTGTACCCAGTACAACATAGAGTGGGTGCGCCTTGCGGAAGCCCGTTGAGAGTCGTCAGCGCATCGGGAGGCTGGTCGATCCTCCGGGGGTTCGCCGTGCATTAAAAGGCTGATGTCTTGAAAAGCAAGCCTCATGATTGAAATATTCTCGAAGGTGGGACGAGACACTCTTACCAACTTCAAGGTCCGGTTTCCGAGATGGGTAGGTCGCTACGAAGACAGGCAGGTCGACGAGGCCGGAACCGTCTGGAAATGTCGATCCAACCAGTCAAACGCAAAGATGGGCTCGAGGGTGAACATTCTGCAGCACACAGTCCTCCATGCAAGGTGCAACAAACAATGCTTCCAATGGATTGAAGAACTGAGGAAGGACGAGAGGACAACTGAGGGCGGAGGGTGGCACTGAAGAGAAAATGAGCAAAGCATTCACGACATGGGACAAGAAGGACGGCAACATTAGTATTGAACGAGATCTTCAGACCACCAGTCTGACACGGTGATTGTCGTTGGCCTACGAGAGCCCTCCTGGAGGGAGACAAGTAACACCAGGGGAGCAGCCGGCCATGCAGTATGCCGACGAGAATCCAAGGCAGAAGCTCCAATGTAAAAGCGGTGTGCGGGAGAGCCAATATGGCTGCCTGGGAGGAGGTAACAGGATAGTCGAAAGGAAGAGTGGCTGCCTCGATTGGCGAATGGATCAGAAAAGAGAAATGGTCAAGCGAAAATGCGTCATTATTACGCAAAGAAAGAAAACTGGGCGTAAGCAGAGGAATCCAGCTCGAAGCCGAGCGGGATCGAAGCTGGATCTCGCGCATCCCAAACCCCAAAAATCGATGACAGCGTCGACTGCAATGATAACCGCCAGTGATCCGTATTCTTGTTGTTGCAAAATTCTTCATCATACACTCATCTCGATGCCCCGTGCCTTCAACGCCCTAACCCAATCCGCCAGTGGACCATGGACCCCGATTCCGGGGTGTTGGGCAAAAGGTTACCTGCTGATGCCTCATCTCGGACCGCTCAGGCGTCCGCCTTGCTCTTCTTCTTCTGCTCGACCTTCAACAGCAAGGCTCTGTTGATGTGTGGGAGCACACCACCAAAGGCGATCGTGGCTCGGATCAGGGTATCCAGCTCCTCATCGCCACGGATGGCAAGTTGAAGATGTCGCGGAGTGATACGCTTGACCTTGAGATCCTTGGCAGCGTTGCCTGCGAGCTCTAGAACTTCGGCGGTCAAGTATTCCAAGACGGCAGTAACGTAGACGGCGGCTGGTGGACAAGGCGATATCAGTGTCTGTCCTATTGCGCCGTAAAACAGGTGAGAATGCATACCTTTGGCACCCACACGCATCTTGTTCTGGGTGTTGTTCTTGAGGAAACGCTTGACTCGGCCACAGGGGAACTAAACAAGCACGCGTCAGTTTGTTTTGACCTTCAACAGCGCGACGCAGCACACTGCGCAAAGCTATCAGGAGGAACCAGGAGCAGACCCAGGGAAGCTCGAGAGGCAGGGGTAATCGCAAAGGTCACGAATGCCGCCACCCTCATAGCCCAGCTTGCGTCTGGATGATGGGCGCATGATGTTCCAAGCAAACATGGCGATGTTTGATGAGCTCACCTGCAAACCAGCCTTTGCGCTGTGCGACTTCTGACTCTTAGACGACGAATCCTTCGCGCCAGTGGCCTTTCCACCAATGCTCTTTCCTTTGCCTCCTGCCATGGTAAGAGGTGTCGATGAATATGTGTGTCAGGGTGTGTTGGTAATGCGACGAGAGTGGGGGGGGATGGGATGGGATGGATGGTGGATGGATGGATGGATGATTGATCGTAAACGCGTCGCGAGGTTGATAGAGAGGTTTGGTACGGAGTACGGAAGTAGGCGAATGGATGGTGGGTGGCAGGGAAAAGGCGCAGATCGTGTCCGGTCGAAGGAAAACAACGACGCATGACATGCGCTAGTCCTCTTGTGGCACTAGGGTCTTGGCGGTTGGTGAAGTTGCTTGACACGAGGGATTCGGCATCTGGTGATAGCAGAGCGATCCTTTGACGGCTCCCGCGGGGCGAGAGATGGAGCCTGTCATTCCCGTCAATAATAGTTAGCAATTCACTCACCGTGGGAGTTGCCGGGACTAGTTGGTCAAACGGTGGCCAGGGCAATTTGGGTCTGAGGCCGGAAGCTCTGTGCAGAGGTGAAGGTGCACGAGCCCCGCCAGCCCTTTCACCTCGGCGACCGAGAAAATCTGGGTTGTTTGCATGTGAATATGAGAGCCCACGCAAGGACCACAATCATATCATGGTCAATCCCGACGTGGAATGATTTCCCCGTATTCCAGGCAACAGGCAACAGGCAAAAGGGGGGAGGGGAGTAGGAAAGGGAGAGAGAGGAGAAGCAGGAGAACGAGATGGAGGGATGTCTTGGCAATATCTTATGTCATGCATCAGGTATCTCCCTCCGTCAACACCGTCACCGTCACGGGGGTGAACACGTGCCGCGGCAAACAGGGAGCCAGGAGCGGAGGGGCCAGGAGCGGAGGCTTCTCCTTCCATCACCACTCAGTATACTCCGACTCTACGGGGACGCCCAAGGGCAAGCGGAAAGATCACCCAGGATCGAGCACAGAGTTAAATCATGCATTGGTTTAGTATTACTTGGAGCCACATCCTCTTCCGCCAGCCATTAAAACGAGTGTATCTGAGACGTCAAAAACCAGACCGCAAACCATTCGAACGGGAAGGAGTCTTGCTCCAACCTTGCATGTATCATAGGCATCCGTCGCGACACATCTCTCTGACGCGAAACGCCCATCATACTCTGCTATCTCTGAAGTCCAAAATTCCAAAGTGTACAAACCCAGAATTCCATCATTCTTTCTCGGGACTTCGTAATACAATGCTTATGCCGCACCATGAGCCCTGTCATTCGTAACAACAATCTTTTCTGTAGTCCAATCATGCAGTCATTGAAGCTGCCCTATGCGTCTAACTTTTTCCAGGTAGGAGAGGCATTCGTGTCATTCGTCGATCATTGACTCGTCATCGCTCTACTAGAGCATCATCAAAGGGGGGTATATGCTAAGTCGTTCATTCGGCAATCGCGGATGTCGCTGCTCTCAACTCATCACTGCCACGGCCATTCTGTCGGCGGAATCCCATGGCATTGTTCGAGGTGGGTCCTCGGGACTGGCGCATGGGGATGTTGCGATCCTGACCTCCATTCTCGGGCCCCATGCTGACCGCCCGTTTGCTACCGATAGGGGCAGCGGGCTGGTATGATTGATTCTCATTCCATTCCGACCCGTTTCCAAAGAAGCTTCGTTGACGTCGGGGGCTGGTTTGGCTTCCACTGCCGTTCCCCAGCGTCATGTTGGAAAAGGTGGAAATGAGGAATGGTTCATCTCGGTTGACGCCCGGCGCCGAGGTCGAGGCGGTCGGCGTCAGGGTGGGGGTGTTGGATCCGGCCGTATCGTTCAAGGCTTGAAGACGAGCTCCGTTGGTCTGCAAGGCTGCTGGGAAGCTGGCCGAGGAGGGGACTGGAGAAGGACTCCAGGATCGCAGGTCGGCGAACGACTTTGCGTTGCGAAGATTGTTGTCGGCAGCTCTGCCGAAGGCATTCGAGTCCATGACGTCCAACAGCCCCACAGACGATTGGCCGCGCAGAGTATTGAAAGCCGCAGGAGATTCGTACTGCCGGCCTTCACTGAAATCGGCGGTGGAGGATCTGCCCAAGGTTTGGCGCAGGCCATCTCCGGGGACGAAAGCTCCGGGCAGGGTCGGCGGACTGACATTGGTGCCGGGTGCAGGTCGGTGGATGTGGACCTGTCTCTGATCGCCACTCCCACGCGAGGTATGCATCAACCCCATGTGGTGAGCAAGGGTATGGACAACGCGACGATGATGAGGCTCCAACGTTGGGGGGAAGATCAGGACTTCACGCGAGGGGTCTCGGCGGAAAAGAGTCATGTCTGTGTAAAACTCGAGAGTTTTGGGGTCATTCATGTCCACATCTACAGCCGTTGTTAGTACTGGGTTCGGCGTCACGGGAGACCAGTTGTACTGACCAGGTTTGGTGCTGCGTTGTGACAATGGAGACGGAGTGTTCCGTGACATGGAAGACATGGAAATCTGGTTATGAAGCTGGGCCGGTAGCGGACGATGTTGTTCTTCCAGTTGGCCACGGCGCTCACGCTTTTCCCTCTCGATGCGCTCTCGTTCCGCAAGCGGGAGCATCTTTTTATATTCGACACGCAGTTTGCGACCGCTGAGATCCATGTGGTTCAGGGCTTGAATCACTTGCTCCGTCTCTTGAGGCGAGGTGAAGTTGGCGAAAGCCAGTCCGCGGAATACACCATTGTCAAAGTGATAGTTGAAAGCATACGGCAACGGCAGGTTCATATCGACCATCAGTTGGACCAACTGCTCTTTTTTCACCGCGAATGGGATGTTTTTGATGACAATGGCGGTTGGGATCAGTTCATCGTCATCTTCGGGGGCGTCGTTGCGGCCCTGAGGTCCTCCTCGATGGCCCGCCATGGCATTATGCTGCTGCTGCATCTGAGCAGGTTGGTCGAACCAGAGCTATCAGGCAATTAGTCGGGTCAGATACCGAGACAATGAGGGACTTACGTTGGAGACCCCGACGCGGCCACGACTTGGCTTGACACTGCGTGAAGGCCCATAGTGCTGGGGCATGGCGCCCATGCCGTTGCCAAAGGACTGCAAGGAACCGCCACTCGAACTCCAGGTTTGGGCAGCCCCGGCATCATAGGGGAAATGGACATTGCCGGCTCCCGGGTTCTGCATGGGACCCCCGAAGCCATCTCGCATATTATCAAAACGCATGGTCGGCAGGGCAGCCTCAGCCCCAAACATAGGGGCGTGCATGGTACCGTATCCATCAGTCCTTCCACCCTGGCGGTTCAGCTGGGCATTTCGAAATGCTCTGGGAGAGGTGCCGGAGACATCATCATAGAACGCTTCAGAAGCGTTGGAAAATGTGGCCATGGTCGGACTTGTTCTTGAGATTTCCTCTTATTGAAAAAACACTTGCTTCCGGAGCTGGTGCAGCGTGTTTGGCGACACAGATACAGCCGCGATGATATGCCGACAATCCCTCGTGGTGACTGGGACAGCCGGGGAATGTGTCGACGTGGGATTCGAAGATGTTTTGGGGGGGTGTAGAGCCGTGAAGAGGGAGGTCAAAATTTCGCAGGGAGGAATCGAGAGACTGTGAAGGAGTCGCAAACGAGACACTGCGGTTGTGCAGGGTCGTGGAGGGAGGAACAGGTGGATTATGGCGGCAAGCTATTCTATTACTGTCGAGCGATCAAACCGTGTCGACCAAGCAGCCCAAGGAGCAGGCGGGGATCAAAGGCCGCAGGTGGTTGCCGCAGGTGGTTGATCGCTGGGAGAAGAATTTCGTCGGGACCGGGCCAAGTCGACTTGGAGAGGTGGGCAGTGAAGGAACAATGTCGGAAAGGCGGCGGAGAGCGGCTAGCTTTGACAACAAGGCATAATTAAGGACAGACAGGCAACCGACAGATGGCAAGTTGCAGGCGACGAAGGGGCTGCAACCGTGAGATAGGTAACGGAGGGTGAATGGTGTGAAATGGGAGAAGGGAGTCAAGTGAGTAGCAGTGAATTCTTGAGTAGTGAGTGAGAGTTTTGATCTGGCTTGGATGTTTGGCGACAAAGAAATTAGAATTAGGAGTCGACTAACAGGGACGGGGCCCAGCAGCAGCAGGGACCCAGACGACCCAGACGACCCAGACGACCCAGAAGACCCGGCGTGACCAGGGACTCTCCTCAGTACCCAGTAGAGTCTAGGGACGCTGCTAGGCGCACCTTGCTAGGCGCACCTTGCCAGTGGGAGGGTGCGAGGGAAGCTGCGTGCCGAGTCGCCTGCCACTCACAAATTGAACTGCTCCGTAGCTGAGTCTTGACAGCCCGGAACGAGGCTAGGGAGCCAAACTGCAAGATTGCTAGGGGCCCAGCTAGCAGCGCCGTACTGGGTACCCGGTACAGAGAATGGACTGCGCTGCCCACGTCTGCTCCAGTGCTCCCTGCTCCCTCCCCTGCTTCCTCCTTTCCCTCTCCAGAGAAACTGCGGAGCCTGCGGTTTCTGCACTTTCTGCACTTTCTGCACTTTCTGCGCTTTCTGCACTTGGTGTCTCCCTCGCAACCAACGAAACTCCATGACTCCTTGACCACAAACTCTCGCCTCTCACCTCCCACCTCTCCACAGGCTGTCTGTTGCCGCTCCTGCTGTTGTATAGCGACCTCTAGCATTTCGTTCCGCATTTGCACATTGGCCCTAGCCTCCTCGCACCTAGCCAGCAACAGGTCGCCGCCGACACGACGGTCCCTCCTGAGCAACCGACCGCAATCAAACTCGCCCATCTGACCTCGCTCCCCCTGTTGACCATCCATCCTAATCCCTCTCCCACACAATCCACATCCACCAACAATCCACAGTCCGCAGTCCACACACAGTCCACAATCCACCACCCACACTCCGCGCAGTGCTTCTCCTTTGCCGGTGCTCGCCACCACCTCGCCCTCCCTGCCTTCCACAAGTCACGACCCAACGCCGATCGTCGTTTTCTTCCACATCCAACCCGTCGGAGCCTTACTGGTACGCCCACCGGCGCTCCTGAGCCTAGTCAGGACCCCCGGTTGGCAGCCTTCAAGCTACTCGGTCGGTCGTCTACCCAGTAGGTTCCCCCCGTACGCGTACCTGGCATCAATGATCAGACCCATTCTTTTGCCTCGCCATGTTGTGCATTCCCGATCTAACAACGCATCCCGGCTTGGGAGGGCTCAATAATTCAGAAAAGGCGGGCGCAATATTGCGTAGGCTTCGTCGTGTCCACTGGCCGAAGAGCACGGTGCCAGCTGACGCAAAACTGCGGGTGGTCGCCCATGGGTCGGAGTAATACTTACCAAAGTCGGATGGGCGGATGGACCGGGGCCTAAAAGGAGGACGGGGGCGTCTACGGCTGCTCCAGGTGTACCTGATGACCTCGCGGGCCAGCCAACGGGAGGGAGATCTACAGAATTCAGCAGGCTCAGGTTGGTGGCTTTTGGCCACCCCGACAGCCAAAGCCATCCCAAGCCATCCAGTGGTGCGGCCAAGTTCTCGCCGCGCAATGTGGCTGGATGATGCTCCTCCTCGAGGCAGTCCTATTATCCATGACGCTTGGTTGAGGTGCGGTCTCATGCCCCTGGATGCAAGCCACACCAATCGTGAATGCGGCAGCCCGTGATTGCGACGCATCTGGGCGAGTAGCTCCCTTTGGCTGCATGACTGCAGTGTGGCCAGCCCCTACTGTGTGGTGACCGTGGCACTGTTGTGAAATTATGGCAGTATGCGTGGCTTAACTAAAGTACCGCCTAGGGCTCCTGAGGTGCTTGGGTTTGGTGTGCCTACTACCGGTGATAGCGCCCGGTGACTAATCTTTTGACTTCGGGGGAGCCAGGGCGCCCCAGGGGTAGTATTAGCTGGGCAGCCGCGCCGAGTCTTGTCAGGCGCCGCAACGGGCCTTAGCAACATAACAACATCTCATTGAAGGCAGGCACGACGCCTGTAAAACAGCAATAAGTGATCTTGAAGAATGCTCGAGATCGAGGTGTACGTATTGTTTGTGGGTCACAAGCCTCGCCGCACCCAGCTGTGACGATGGTTGCTCAACGTTTGACGCGAGTTCACTCACGTCAGACAATATGACAGCTTCGGTAGTCTTCGAGAAGCTGGCCTTGTGTGCCTTGTCCGCCAACCCCTCCAGGCACAGGCGCAGGCGCAGGCACAGGCACAGGACAGGCACAACATCCAACGAACATCACACCGCCGACGCCGCTTAGCTACCCCTTGCACCGAGGGTTTGATTCATTTGTGCACCAGCCTCCTATGGATAAATTCCCCCTACACTCCGTAGTCCGTATTTGTCGCACAAACCTCATCATGTCATCGAGACTTGAGTTATCCTAACCGTGCCTAAACCTTCGGAGTCAGTCACGTGATCGCTCTCAAACTGCGCTGCACTACACACCAAAGTGGTCCGACGTAGTTCACTACGGTGGAGTTGTCTTGGTATTGCGCTTGAGGCGCAATATCAGGCGAAAAAAGGACGATCGATGTCATAGCGTGCGTCCCGGAAGCCGCATCCATCAACCCCCATCTCAATCCTCAGTGTTCTGTCTTGTCGATATCTCCCGCCTGTCTCTGTGTATGTGTATATACGACCCTGTCCATTGGCGACTCCCTAGGACTGTCGCCTCTTCTTGTCCTTCGACCTCTTCCCCGCCGCTGTCGTTGTCGCTATCCTGTCGTTGTTCCCTCCCGACCCTACATACAGCCTGACACCTTCTCCGACGTCGAAGCCCGAGTCTGCAGCCCACCTCACAACTCGCCCGCAGTTTCGACAAAGGGAGGGCCGTCAGACGCTGGATTTCTCTGCCGCGCCCAGTCACGTACTCTGGACTTGTCGGCTTGGCTGAATCTCTCGGCGTCGCTCCACGATCTGATCGCATTTTGCATCTCCACGGCCGAGCCTACATCTATCAACCCATCTTCGCAATCTCTCCTCCAACGACATCGCCATGGCCTCAAAGGGCTTTTCGAGGAAGCGTCCTGCTCCAGGCGCCGACCCCGTGTCGTATCCTCTTCCCATGCAGAATCCCGCACCCGTACCCAACAATGAAGGCATTGGGCCGCAACTCTCCGACGACCAGTTTCTTCAGTGGGGACAATCCGGCCAGCCTGCGGCGCCATACAACGGCAACAGCTATGCCATCAATGCCACAAACTACCCCCAGAACAACCCTCTGCCATCGAATCAGATTGCCCGAGTTCCCATACCGCAGCTCACTCCCGGTGCACGGACCAACGACGATGGCATTGTATGGACCGACAATTCAAATGAAGCATCAATCGCTCAACATCCTGGATGGGGAGATGACATAGCAGACCTGAAGATCAAGGCACAGGTTGCACAGAAAGAAGCCCAGGCTAAGAGAAAGCAAATACCCCCCTTTGTCCAGAAACTGAACAGGTAAGAGACCACAGCATGTCAATATATGGCCGTCCGTGACCGTCCGCTAACTTTGCGTAGCTTTCTTGAAGACGGCAAAAACACTGATCTCATTCGGTGGTCGGATGACGGCAATTCGTTCGTTGTCTTGGATGAGGACGAATTCGCCAGAACCCTAATTCCCGAGCTGTTTAAACACAACAACTATGCATCTTTCGTCCGTCAGCTCAATATGTACGGCTTCCACAAGAAAGTCGGCCTTTCCGACAACTCTATGAGGGCCAGCGAGAGAAAAAACAAGAGCCCCAGTGAATATTCGAATCCATACTTCCGACGCGGCCATCCAGACTTACTATGGTTGATTCAAAAGCCCAAGAACCCGAACTCGACCGGTACGAAGAGAAAGGGCAAGGCCGACAATGATCATGGCGACGACGATTTGGACGATTATGCCGACGACATTCCGAATATCAGCGAGGGTCGGCCTCGGACTCGACCGGGTCAACTCACCATCGACCAGGGTGAAACAACCCTCACACAAGACCAATTACGAAGCGTGCAGCGAGAGTTGGCGGCCATCCGCCATCAACAATCCCAGATCACGCGGATGATGCAGAGTCTGAGCAGAGAACACGAGCAGCTCTATGGCCAAGCAGCCACGTTCCAAGACCAACATACGCGCCACGAGAACTCGATCAACGCGATCCTGACGTTCCTGGCCACCGTGTACAACCGCAGTCTGCAAGGCCACGATGGCATTCCAGCATTGTCAAGTCTCTTCAGCAACGCAAACCCGTTGGACACCGCCAGCCAGGGCAATGTGGTGGATGTGGGCGACTTTACTTTCGACAACATGGACGCGACGAGCCCCGGACTGGCCAAACCGTTTAAGAAACAACCCCTGTTGCTGACCAACGGCCAGGCCGGTCCAGGCCGAGTAAATACCATGTCTCCCCGCAACACCAGCAGTCCCTATCCACCACAGACGCAGAGTCTTCGCAATAGCCAGCAATCCAGCCTCTCACCGAATGTGGAAGAAGTCTTTGACCCTGGCGTCAACAGTCCTGATGCAGCCCCTCAATATGCAACCCAGCTCCGAACCCAGTCTACCAATCTCCCACAACGTGACATGATGTCGGTCATCCAAAATGCCAACGCCCGCAATTCCACCAATGTCGTCTCACCCACCACTCCAGCTCAAGATTTCTCCCACGTTCTCAACAGTCTTGAAGCCAGCGGCGGGACGGGGCGCCTTAGCAACGCTGAACGCGCCGACGTCCTGAGAATGATCAACAACACCACTCGTCAACCTCCAGGGTATGACAACGCGCTGATCAACTCTACGCCACCGCCAGGACCAGCAAATTTCAACCGTCGCCTGGCCTCTACGCACGCAGATCTTGACCAACTCGCCAAACTCCAGGCCGAGCAAGACAAGAGCGTGCAGAACCTGACGAACCTCCTCCAACCACTCTCGCCCACCGGGTCAATCCCCGGCATCGGTGACGGCCAGTCCCTCCCTCCGCCGCCGCTCGACATTGACGACTTCCTCACAAATGGCGAGTACTTTACCGACTTCCCGAGTGACGGCCAAGGGAACTACGATTTCGGCAACACGGGCCTCGGCACCACTGGTGGCACGACCGATGACCTCAAATTCGTCGACTACAAGGACGACGACGAGCTATTTGGCAACCTGAATCCAAACGGCGGTGCGTCGGGATACGCGGCCGGAAAATACGATATCAATATCGACGGGGCGGGGAGCGGCGCAGGGGACGCGTACGGAGACCATAAATTCGGGGCCAGCGACTATGAGCAGGATGGGGGTGGGAGAGTCGAATCTGTGCCGTCTAGCGAAGTCACGACGCCCAAATCCACGGAAGAAAGCCCGGCAACGCGGCCCAAGGGCAGGAAACTGAGCCATACGGAAGATTATGGAGGGATGAATAAACGAGCGCGATCTTGAATATGGATAGACGGATGGATCCTTGGATTGTATGTGTGTACAGAAATGAGCTCAGACTAATGGATATGACGACGCGTTGCGTCGAAAACGATACCCCCAACAGAAGTCCTGTTTCTCGTGGCAACTTCTCGACCTGCATTCTCACGTCACGTTGTGTTCATGCTGTGGGCGGATGTGGGGTCCTCTTTCTCGTTGATCCAGGACCCAAGTCGAGTACCCCGTACGGCAAAGCATCCCAAGGTTACTTCCTCCCCATGGCCTTCTCCACGGCCTCCAGCGCCGCCATGACCTTCTCATCCATGTACCTGCGGCCGACGATGCAGCAGCTGACGGGGGCACCGACCCATTTCTCCGGCTCATACAAGTCGTGGTTATATTTGTCCTGGGCATTCAGCGGGGTGTAGGTGTCGTCCTTCTTGTCGACGTCGACATCGACAAAGGTGACGGGGAAGACGGCGGCGGGATAGTCCAGCAGATTCCACTGGCTCGTGTAGGGCCAGTAGCGGGCCGTTTCATGCAGCGGAGCGGCGCCCGGGGTGGTGGGACAGATGATCACGTCGACCTCGTTGGCGCCGCCGTCGGCCGTCTTGGTCCAGTGGATGGCGTACTCCTCGCGGTACGCGTCCCTCTCGGCGCAGAGGTCCCAGTACTCGGCCATGGAGCGGGCCTTGACGTTGGGCTGCTCGTTGACGATGAACTCGGTGAGCGCGAGGACGGGCTCGCCGCTCTCTCTCAGCGGCACGAAGGCCGCCTCGCCGCCGTCTGGGAAATACAGGCCCGACACGATTTCCCACGCCCGGTCGTGCTGGTACGGCTGCCAGTCGACCACCTCCATGCCCGCGGCCCGGCATGCGTCCGCCACGAGCTGCAACGCCCGCTGCATGGGCGGGTGCGGCTTGACCACGCCGTCGGACCACTCGATGGCGACCTTGAGCGGGCGCGAGAGCTTCTCTGGCGTCCACGGCTTCACCGTCAGTGACGGGTCGAACCGCCACGGCTCCTGGTCCAGCACCACCTTCATGAACAGGTTGATCGTCTCGCGGCTCTGGGTCAGCGGGCCGAACGTCGCCAGCACCGAGTCCTTGCCGTGCATGACGTGCTTCATCCCCTTCAGCGGAATCCGCTTCGCCGTCGGCTTGAACCCGTACACGCCGTTGTTGCTCGCCGGCGCCCGCACACTGCCGCCAATGTCTCCTCCAAGCCCCTACATATATATGCATCTCCGGTCAGTCTGGCAGTCCAAGAAACCCGGATTGGGGCACTGGGCATGAAAGAAAGGGGAAAACCAATGGGACGGCTCGACTCACCCAAACGCTGCCCCGGAACGCCACGAGGGCCCCTTCCCCTCCGCTACTTCCGCCACTGGTGAGGTTCCGGTTCCACGGGTTGACCGTTCGCCCGTAGAGGTTATTGGTGCACTCGAGGTGCATGAGCGTCTGGGGACCCGTGGTGCGCACATAGTAGACGCAACCGGCGTCGTACAGCGTGTCGTTGAGCGGGTTAGGGTCGGATGGCTGCCCGACCCAAGCGACATATGACGCATGGCACGTCTTACCCTTCATTCCATGATGCTCCTTAACCTATACGCCACCCTTTTAGTCTCGAGGGTGTGCACCACCGCGAGTAGACTCACCGAAATCGGAAGCCCGTGGAGCGGGCCCAGAGGTTCTTCAAGGGAGTCGAGATATTTGGCTCTCTCGATTGCCTCATCCCACATCAGCTCGGTGACACAGTTCACCTAGATGGAGCAGGCACTGTATCAGCACCGAAGAAGCATGCCCAAGTCACTGGAAAAAGTTCACGAGTCCGGAACTTACGGCATATTGGGCAAGAGCAGCTCGTCTCAGGAACGCCCGGGTCAGTTCCTCGGAAGTGAGCTTCTTGGTCCGCAACATGTCGAGGAGCTCAATGGCATCGTAGTTTTGGGTCAGTTCATATTCCCGCGGAGTCAGGAGTTGTTTCGCCAACTCCTGGGAGGACAACGGCAACGGATCAGGAAGGGGTCCCAGAGGAGGGTCGACTTTGCTCAGAGTCTCATCTCGGAGATCACGTGCACTCTGAGCCTTGACTTCCCACGTTTCCAACGCCATTGTTGTCGTCGGATCCTTTGTGTCGTGTTTGGTAAAGAAGTAAAAGGAGCGGGCAGATGGTCAAGTTACAAACGAGGGGATTAACTGAGGTTGCCTTTCCGCTGATAACACTCCTCAGCTCTCAGCTATCAGGATACTTATCTTTCTTTTTAGACGGACCCAGGCATCGCGGTCGACGCAGAAACCAAGTTCATCCGGTGGATACTATCGCGGCCGGGTTGGAGATACATGTTGATAGAGCCCCCTCACTGCTGATACAAAAGGCCAAGCCCCAAACTAGACCGAGTACAGTAGGACAGGTGAGCAGCAACCTCGGGTCGAGCGCTGTCTCGGAGAACCAAAACACGTCCGGGGTATCTTATCCGGCTCTCGACTTGTTTGGTATCATGATCGGCGAGTGTCCATCTCCGGGCGTATTGCGAGGGCAGATCAGCCCAGCAACCAAGTTAGGAAAGAGAGTTGGCTTTTTTGCACTGAAGTCTTATCTACGCGCGCATTTCCAGACGGCCTCTGATTGGATCCAATGGACTGTGGAACGACATGACCGCCTTCAACCGACCGCTGCGATACCCGTGGATACCGCGGCCGTCTGCCTGAAGTCGGACCTCACTACCATCTCCATAATTGATACCGTTCTGGGGTATAAATTTGAGCACTAATAGGCCGTAGATAGTGCACGCGTGATGACGGCGTGTCAGGGGTCTTGGATTTTGGGCTCCAACAAGATTGCCGTCCTCTTGCTCTGCTAATACTCCAACCGTCATAGCCTCGTGGCGATAGGCTGTTCCAAGTTGGAGGAACGGCCGATATCCAAGAGGTGAGTGAGTGTGGAAACGAGACCCACGAGGTTGGGGACGAGGTATAAGTTGAGTCCCGTTCTCCCTGCCGATCCTCCCAATCCTTTTCGACAAACCACAACCGTCGGTCGCAGTCGAATTCAATCTGTTAGTTGAGGGAATTTGTTTTATTATAGCTAGAATTGCTTGCTGCTTCTTTCTATCGTCGTCGCCATCATGAAGTTCAAGGAACCGTCCTTAGGCACGGGGAGGTTCCGCCTCAACAAGCCGATAAACCAGAACTTCGTCGTTGGAGCGTCAGTTCTATCCCAGGTTCCCTGAGAGTAGCCAAGGCTGACAATCAGCAGGATTCTCTTTTGTCTTCCTGGCATCTACCTCGCCCTCACCGGTCTTGGTGCTGGTGGTGGCCGACCCTCGTCTCAGACGGTGGCATCGACGACCAACGCGGTTCTCTATGGCCTCTTCTGTCTCTTTGGATGGATCGGAGGTGCCATCTTGAACATCTTCAAGCCCAAGGTCACCATCATGTTCGGTGCCGTCGGGTATCCACTCTATGTTGGCGGCCTGTGGTACTTTGATCGAACTGGCAATGACTGGTTTCCCTATCTGGGAGGCGCCATCTTGGGTGTCACTGCTGGCTGTCTGTGGACTGCCGCCGGGTTCATTCAGTTCGCCTATGCTGAGGAAGATCAGAAAGCTCTCGTAAGTCCATGAACATGTCGTCCATGCTCGGCAGAAGGACTGGCACTAATTTACTTCTTCCAGTTCATCACCTGGCAGTGGGTGTTCACCAGTTTTGGCGGGACAGTTGGGAGTCTCGTTGCTTTCGGAGTCAATTACCACCAGACCGAATCGACGGGTGTTTCCAATGCCGTCTACACCGTCTTGTACGTATCTTACTTACTGATCAATCCACAGAAGACTACCCACTTTACTAACTTCTCTCAACAGCATCGTCATCATGTGTGCAGCCATCGCCATCGCCTTTTTCTTCATCATCGACCCGCGAGAGGTGATCCGAGACGATGGCACTCACATTGCCATCTTCCCGGAACCCAGTGTCGTGGAGGAAATCAAAGGTCTTGTGAACTTGTTCACCGACTGGAAAATCCTGGCACTCATTCCAGGCATTTTCGTGGCAGAAATGGATCTGGTAAGATTTTGAGAAAGGTTATTTACTTGCGGTCTGTTCCTCTGACGCCTTTTTAGGCACTCCTTTCCAGCATCAACGCATACTATTTCAACTTACGAACCCGATCTTTGAACAATGTCATGTTCCAATTCATCATGATGCCCTGTCCACTTCTACTGGCATACATCATGGATACCAACTACATCAAATCTCGGCGCCTTCGTGGTATGATAGGTACCGCGATCATGGGCGTTATAACCCTTGCGACGAATGCAGGCTTAGCTGCCTGGATCACTTACAACGATGTAAATCGTCAAACCAATACTCCTCCTGGCATTGACTGGACCGATAGTGGCTTTGGTGCTGCCTTTGTCCTTTATTTACTATCTGGTGAGTCTCCACATTGTCCTCGACACGTCCAATACTCACCATTGAACTAGGTATCATCTACGCCACGTATCAAATCTGTGTCCAATGGACTCTGGGTGCCATGACGAACGATCCTGCTCAATGCTCTCGTCTCGCTGGACTGTTCAAGTAAGATAATCTCCACATACATTCCTCGGCTTGGAACTCCGTTTCCCCGAGTGAGAATTCCCTAGATACGGCCGCTAACTAGTCGAAATTAGGGGTACCACGGCGCTGGGGATGTGCATCTCATTCGTCCTCGACTCCAAAAACGTCCATTATATCGATCAATTGATCGTCCAGTTCACTCTTTACGCGGTTGGACTCGTGTTCCTGCTGGGAATCATCTGGTTCTGCGTCAAACCCACAAACTACTTCCTGGAAGAAAATGTCATCGTGCCACATAGATGGGAGGAGCGGGCGCGAATCGAGGGGTTGGTGGACGACGAGCAGATCGAAAAGGAGCACCAAAAGGAGCTTGTGGCGGAAGGGGCGTTGCCCATGGACGTCAAGATGCTCGGTGAGGCGAATGAGCGAACTATTGAGGCGTAAAGCAAAGGTTGAGATTAGGACCACGAAACATTGGTGCATTCGGGAGGCGGGTTTGGTATTGAGACGTGCGCTAAGAGAGTTACATACTGGATAGATGGAACCATTGACGGCCTAGGCAATAAACCAACTGCTTTTATACACTTCCTGTCAGATAGTATGGATACCTCTGTACCTAACTGCCTAACTACCGTGCAATGAACCCTCGCCTCTGTCGTTCTTGCTCTCTCTCTCTCTCTCTCCCATTCGGCTGTTCTGCGAAGATCCTCGAATATCAAGGCCGTGTTGTATCAATAGCCGCTAGTAACTCTCTTTCCTATTTAGGTGTCTCCTCCAAATCGAGACAGGATTGTTCTGCCCTGCATCTTTCAGACACGGATAAGTAGCAGCCAAAGCAGTCGTTTCAGCTGAGGAGATCCAGTCGATTGCTTCCCCCTCCTCGGCACTCCACTGATAAGACTCTCTTTCCCGAACAGTCTGGATTGTCCGCCTCAGACAAGGAAGACGTGTTCTTGGGACGAGCATGTCCACCTGTCATGGACATCGTACTCCTCATTCGACCCAGGGTTCTACAACATGCAAAGTGAGGCATGTTTGGCATTTTGGGGAGACTTAAAAAGGGCGACTTAGACGAGGTTGGCTTCCGCCCGCTTCATAATTCTTTCTTGACCTCATCGCTCGACCACCAGCTCCAGTCGTGCATCAGTGGTTTCAAAAAACAAATGCCCCGCGCCGTTTGAGTCCTTGCTGTTCTTGTAGTATTCAATCCTCTCCTCCCCTCTTTCTCTGGATTCCTTTTTCCTATCATCATACCATCACCTTGCTATCTACATTTTTACGTTCCTCATTCCAGCCAGATAGCCGACACGAAGCCTCGACCATGTCTCCATCCGCAGTCGAAGTCTCTCTCCCGAGCACAAAATCATTGCCATCCACCGCCAAGGTGGTGGAGGATTTGAAATCGCCATCCTCTCCGCTGCCGGAAGTCAAATCCTTCGACGCAGCAACCTGTTCCGTCGACGAGCTGGTTACCGCCCTACGCGTTGCGGGTGGTGTCGTCGTTCGTGGAGTCTTGGATGCGTCAGAGCTGGCCAACCTGGAAACTGACACGAGGCCATTGCTAGAAAAGGACACGCCGTGGGAAGATGGTAAGTCTACTTAACCCTCTCCATTGTGTTTCTGTGTGAGTGGCACATTTGAGAGGGACGACTTTTTAAAAGGTCAAAAGCCTTTCTGCCTCACGCCAGATTAAGAAAGAAATTAAGTATTTTGTTCTGAGTCCCATTGTCAATCACAGGTGACTTCTTCCCCAAGGAAACCCGCCGGGCATTCGGCATGGTGAGCAAATCAAGGACCTTCGCCGAACGTATCGTAGGACACCCGCTCTGGCTCGGTGTTTCGAAAGCCTTGCTGAGCAGCACACTTGTCCACAACTGGGTAAATAGACTCTATTCAATGGCTGCCCCCCCCTCTCCAAACCCTCAGTCTCTCCCCCTTTCCGGTTCATCTTTCATCGTAAAAAAACCCAAACCGTAACCAATGGCAAACTCTCAGATCGGGACGAAGAACGAAATGTCAACATCTAGCCCGCAACTCAACAACACGATCGTCTTCAGCATCGGACCGGGTGCGCGCGACCAGGCACTGCACCGTGACGATGCGATCCACCACGTCTACCACCCGGCAGCGTCGTCGCACACACTGGGCCGGGACGCCGGGATCGGCTTCTTCGTCGCCGGCAAGAGGACCACCAAACGCAACGGCGCGACACGCTTCATCCCGGGCTCACACCTGTGGGACTATGCGGTCGGCCCACCGGACGAGTCACAGACCTTCTACGCCGAACTCCAACCTGGCGATGGCTTCATGGTGCTGTCCGGCTGTTTCCACGGCGGCAGCGCCAACAAGACCGACCAGCCAATCCTCGACGCCGAAACCGGCCGCGAGCTGCTCGCCCCCGAAGAGAGGTTGGTCTACAGCACCTTCATGACCCGCGGATACCTGCGCCAGGAGGAGAACCAGTACCTGGTCAACCCCGTCGACGACGTGCGCAAGTTGCCAAATCATCTGCAGCAGCTGGTCGGATATGGTCTGTCCCGTCCGTTTTGTGGCTGGGTCGAGTTGAGGGATCCTTTCGAGTGGTTGAGGCCCGAGATGAAGGGGTTGTCCAAGGATTTGTGGTGACGAGCTGGGAGAGTAGCGTCAGCTGAACGTGCGATGGTCGGTCTTGGGTAGGGGAATATTAGGCTACTCGTATCTAAGCGATAGTGACTTCGCTCATGCTAGTACCACTGTTCGCTTTACGAGCAGGATAAATGCAGATCCCATTCTAGGTACGGTCGATCTGCGTCCTAACCGAGGACGTCCTCGATTCCCAAACTCCAACAGAAGACAAGGCATCTGATGATGCATGCTCCACTGATCGTGAGATCCAACCCACCTATTCCGCACCGCGCGCTCTCTCTGGTCGTGTTAATCCAACCCAATAAAATCTTCACCATCCATCCGCCACCAAAGATCCCAGACAAAAATTGCAAGAAGCAAAGAATCCAGATACTGAATACTGCCATGTTCCCAACTCTTCTACCCATTCCTTCATGTGTAGTCATCCAAACAGAAACCCATACTCCACGCCCGGTTCCCAGACTTCTGTCCAAGGAACAGTGATACCTATACCCATACCTGGCTCCTCTTGGCTTCCAAACTCGGGAACGATTCCGGTTCCGGGCTTGGCACCTCGTAAGCGGTCATTCCTCTCCCAAACACGGCGCATGAATCCGACGCCGGAATCGAAGATCCAAATGCCCGTCTGACGATTCCAGCGCTCGGAGTACTCCAAGGCGATATTCCGCCCGCTTAAGCCTGCGGAGCAAGACGACATCTCGCACGCTGCGAGGATGAGGGGCATCAGGCACTGTTTCTGGAAGCTGCTGTCGGGGGGTAGGGCGGAGACGAGTGTGAAAATCTGGGTTGCAAGGTCGTTGCATTGCTTTATGGTTGTCATCATGATTGATGTCGTTATCGGTAATTCCATGTCCATGTCAAAATCGAAGTCAATAGGAGACTGCGTACCGTTGGCTGAGACTTGGGGGAACACGCGCATACAATACAGCAGCAGCCCCAGTTTCCACACCTCAGACATGATGGCAATCTGAGTATTTGAACTTTCGTTGATTTCGACCATTCGAATCCTGAGCTCGACCTCAGCCACAGCATTCAAGGTGGCGAAGGAGGGTGTCCTTTCCGCCGCCGCCACTGCTAGAATATGCATATCGAGAAACATGCCGTCCGGCAGACCGTTGAGAGCGAGGATGCTCCATTCGCTCTCCGACTGCCACTTCATGATGGCCTCGAGATACTTACGGGGGAAAGTGGGACCAGCGCGCGATATGAGAGCCGCACTGATGTCGTACCAGATCAGCATGGCAATCTGGGGCCGGAGGTTTGGCCGGGCCTCAGCAAGGTAGACCCCGCCGTTGGACTCGAGGATCCGCAACGCGCCGCGGAGGTGGATGGACCAATTGGAGAGACCGGATTCAGCGTAGTCGAGCGCAAGGAGTAGCAGAGAGGTCGAGACGCCAGATTCCACAGATAGTTCCGACAGGTGTGTGGCAAAGCCCGAGAGGACTAGGTCTTTGAGCCGGAGTACGGAGAGACCTTCGGGCTTGTTGAGGAGATGTGCCTGTTGGCGCTGCGCTAAGGCCACGGCCGCGTACCGGACACAGGGTATATCGTCGTGGAGAGATGTGAGGGCACTGTGCCATGGATTAACAGGCACAGGGAAGGTGAGGGTGATGTTGGAAAAGCAGGAGTGATAGAATGAGATGGCCTCCTCAAGGTTGCCTGGGGGTCTGTTGATTCGAGGAGAGAGAGATAACTGGAAGCTTTGGACGTCCAAGATGGACGGTGAGCTATTCCTTCTGATTAAGGAGTATGAAGATAATGATGATGAAGGTGAGAGTGGTGAGGCTTGATCCGGAATTGATGATGACCCAGTGTCGGAAAAAGCGAGACAGTCATCGTTCGGGCTCAGGTTCACGGAGAACTCGATCGACTTGGAGTTATTCCTTGACTTATTCCTCCTTGGTCGATCTGATAGTTGCGACTGGTCAACAAAGACAAATTCGGATGGTTGAGGCAGTGGTAGTTGAGGAGTCGATTCTTGGGACTTCGGTTTCTCGTTGTCTTTGGAGGCAGCTTTGTCCTGTTTGAACTTGGCCGGTCGTGAAGACTCCCTCTCCCAGTTCAACTGCTGCACGTAACCAGAGCAGACGACTCCGTCTTCCAAACACGCACTGCAGCGAGGTCTCTGCCGGTCACAAGGTCGCCGAAGCTGGGAACAAGTGTGACAGTCGCTCTTTGCCCATCCCAGCGAATTGGTACGCTTTCCTGGGATGCTGTGTTTTCGCCGCGTGGGTGTTGGAGCACAGGTACTAGTCATCGACATTTCGGGACATTTGGAACGCTGGAAGCACTGGAAATTGTGGATGTCCGGGCTCAAGGCTGAGGCACGTCAAACGAAGTTGAAAAAGATACGCGAAATGATAAGGGATGACAGTGGAGGGTCGCGACTTCCCCTCATTTTTGAACCACGTGATGAGGATTACCGCACGTGACGAAGCTAAACTTTCTAATCAGCAAGGCTAGCCAATAAAGGATGCCTTATCTCCTCGGGTGCCGATTGGCTGAAGATGACGTATCAAGCGACGGGATCCGGGATTTGTTGAATCCTTCGCAATGAAAAGATTTGGTCTCTTCTTCGTTAACAGAGACTGCAGGTAGCTGTTTTCTTGAAGATCTCGATGTCAGAACCGGCACTTGTGGTACTATAGGCACGTACGGGATAGACGGAAAGACTCGAAGAGAAGGCTAATCCCGAGCCCCATCATGGGTGAGCGTCCGCCAGTGTGGCAATGGTGACAAAGCCCGCCGGGAGTGCACGAAACCGAATGACTTCTTGAGCCTCCGCGACATGTCACAGATGAGTTGGCCATAGGCCAAACCGCAGGTACAGATCACAAGAACAACGTACGCAAAGTTTCGTTACCATCAATAATATCGGCGAGGCGCATTAACACTTGGGCTCATGTACCAAAATTGCATATTTCTAATTGTAAAGAGTCTATTGATCTTGAGGGTGGGAATGTTGACCTGCTTGGAAACCGGCGAGGCCCCCTTTGTTTAGTCGTCGACGACGGTGAGAGAAATTGACATTTCCATGTCATCTATGATCTGTGATCCATATCCTTCCTGATGAGTTTTTGACAACACCAGCAAGGTCCCAAACTATAGTCAATATGGCCACTCGGAGAGTTTTAGTACTCTAGCCTCGCAGCGCTCTTCATTCCACCAAGGCTCTCGAGGAGTGGTGTGTCGATGATTTCAAGGTAGTGGTCAGCCACGGGATTGAAATGCGCAAGGATAGATGAAGGCCTTTGTCAATTAAGTTGGGCAGGGCGGCTGAGTTAGCGAATGATGCCTCAGAGATGAACGGGCTCAACGGGTAGGCACCAATCGGTAAAATGGACGACGAGGAAGATCGTATCCAAAGGCGGGGTGAAGCTGGGCCAATTGAACGAACAGTTGCTCGCCGTGTAGATTATTCACCCCTTCATTATGTGATTAATCCTGCCTCCCACAAAGCCTCCATCAAGAGCGAAGAGCGTTTGCGAGGTGGAGGCCGGCTACCTCCTCCCATAGTCTTTACAGGGTGCGCCGGCGAATGGGGTCGCGTAGCCTTGTCCGAGCTCGGGCACCTTTCCGAACCCGAACCCAAGAGGATTAGCTTTGAATAGACTGTGAGAGCGGGATCGGTGTTGTGACCGCGCCTCGCCCTTCTCAGATTAACGTTTAGGGCGAAAACGCCGACAGACGAAGGTTCTCCCATACAGCGCTACTTCGTATTATCGGGCGTGATCCCAAAGGTGTTGATGGGATTCGACAACAAGATTAAAACCCGGGATTGATGCAGGTGACTAGTCTTGACGAAGCCGCACAGGCCCTCGCATTCACATGCGGCGGCCGTGGGTTGCGAAGAGTCGCCGCCCATCACATCATATAGCCGAAGCCACCGCCGAAAGTCCCCCGCCAGAGGCAACTCGAATCCCCTGTTGAGATGCCAGCTACATACCTCGGGCCGTGTTGAATCCTCGTGGTCTGGCATAAAACTACTACTTGGGAGTTTCGTCCCGGGCGCTGACGACATTCAATCGGGAGTGTTGCATACCTAACCAATACTGCAAGAACATCAACATATCGGTAGTGGAAGAACCTCGAGACACTTCAATCTGTCGAATATATCGCCTTCAACCCCTTACTCCCGACATGGCTCCGTCACCGACGAAGGTCTGGGAAAATCCGGACATTGCGTCGACGAGTATTGAGTCGTTTCGACGTCTTGCGAATCAAAGACACCGCCTGGATCTGGGTAAGCTCGAGAAAATCATCTGGGCCACCCAATGACTGATAGCTTATGTTTGTCTGGATCTCTAGTGGACTACCATGATCTCTGGAAATGGTCGACCGAGAGCCTGAACGACTTCTGGATGCTAGTGTGGGAGTTCACAAAGGTCAAGTCGTCGATTCATCCGACATATGCTATTTCGCCTGCCGAGGCGACCAAACTCATGCCGACGCCGACGTGGTTCCCCGAAGCACGGCTGAATTTTGCGCAAAACATTCTGGAGACCTCCTATCGCCAGGGCAGCAAATCCGAGGGGCCGGTCCTGACGGGCGTGAGAGAAGGCGGTGCTGAGGTCGAACATGTTTCTCTCTCACAGCTGCGAGACCGAGTTGGTCGTCTTTCGAACGCCCTGAAGCGGGCTGGCGTCCGAGAGCTCGAACTTGTGGCCTGCATTGGTTCCAACAGCATCGATACCTTTGCCATTTTTTTGGCGGCCGCGTCGATAGGCGCCATTTTCACCTGTTGCTCGCCTGAGATGGGAGAAAAGGGCATCCTGGATCGCTTTCTGCAGGTGAAACCAAAGATTCTGTTCGCCGATGATTGGGTTCTGTATAACGGAAAACGGATCGCGTGCTTAGAAAAGGCCAAGCTTGTGGCGTCTCAACTCAAGGAGCGAGCGGGCTTACAGCATCTGGTAGTGGTGCCACGCTTCGATCAGAAATATCCCGATCGAGCACGAGACGGCTTCCAGAGCCTCGACGCTTTTACGGCGGGCGTATCAGAGCAACTCGAATTTGCCCAGCTGAAGTTCTCTCACCCTCTGGTGGTCGTTTACTCGTCTGGCACGACAGGGCAGCCCAAATGCTTAGTCCACACGCTTGGTGGCGTCCTTCTGAAGCAGAAAGTGGAGCAGATTCTATGCTCAGACATGAACGAAAGCAGTATCTTTCTACAATACACAACCGTGAGTTGATCGGACCCTCGGGCAAGCTTGACCGTCCACTGACAGCAGAAATATCAGACGAACTGGATCATGTATCTTTACGCAGTGTCCGGCTTACTGAGCGGTGCGAGATCCATTCTCTACGATGGTTCACCTGTGAAGCCGAGCCCGCAGATGTTTCTTGCTATTCTTGCCCACCAACGAGTCACTCACTTCGGAACCAGTGCACACTATCTTTCTCTTCTGGAGCAGTCAGGTATCACGAAAGGAGATGTCTCCGGAATAAAATCTTTGAAAGTCATCACGAGTACAGGATCGGTCTTGACAGAACCACAGTACTACTGGGTATACAAGACGTTTGGCCCCTTACAACTAAGCAGCATAGCAGGAGGCACAGACATAGCCGGAGCCTGTAAGCAAACCCAGAAACCGCAATATTCGGATCTTGACTAACGGGAATCCAAACAGTTGTCGCTGGCGCCCCCAATCTACCAGTCTATGCCGGCTATTGTCAGGCACGGACGCTTGGTATGAAAGTTCAGATCTATTCCGACGAGAGCGAGCCCGTCGAATCTTCTGGCCGGGCCGGCGAGCTGGTATGCACAGCACCCTTCCCATCGCAACCAGCCTTCTTCTGGGGTGACAAGGACGGACAGCGGTACAAATCTGCATACTTCGAAAGGTTTCATGGTAATCCTAATCTTCTCCTCGGTCACCACCAAATGACAACAAGCTAACTGGCATCTCTAGGCGTCTGGCACCAAGGAGACTATATTCGAATGGAACCCAAGACACAAGGCATACAATTTCTTGGTCGAAGTGATGGCGTGTTGAATCCCTCGGGTTCGTTTTTGTTAATTCCCTTGAGATTAGAAAGCCTCTGACATGGTCCCCAGGTGTTCGATTCGGAAGTGCAGAGATCTATAACTCCCTGAGTTCTTTCTCCGAGATCGAGGACAGTGTGTGCGTCGGTCAACGGAGGCCGCACGATCGCGACGAACAAGTCTTGCTATTCTTGAAGATGAAAGAAGGCCATACCTTCGACCAGAAGCTCAAATTGGCAATCGAGGCCCGCATTCGCCAGGATCTGAGTCCTAGACACGTTCCCAAGTTTATCTTTCAAACGCCCGAGATTCCTATGACAGTCAACGGGAAGAAGACGGAACTGCCTGTGAAGAAGATTGTCTGTGGTCAAACGATAACGCCGAGCTCGACCATCGTGAACCCTGCCTCATTGAAGTGGTATGAGCAATTCGCCAATCTTGACACTAAGGGCTCGACAACATCGTCCAGCAAGTTATAAGAACCTTCATCGCCTGTAGAGGTGGAATTTGCATGTCGCATCGACCATATGGACAAAAGATGGAAGAGATATTAAGGCTTTTTTGATATTATCACATTGCTCATGCGCACGAGGAAGCGTAATCGAGCCGAGTAAGAAACACAGAGCGAGGAAAACGAAAAATGGACATTTTACGAGACATGAGATCAAGGATTGTCACATTTATTTACTCATCGGCTTCAGAATTAACCACTATGTAGTATTTCTTCGATTCATTTTAAAAGTTTCCAGTCGGGTCTTCATTCCTCCAGAGTGACAGGTACTGAGGAAATCAGAACTTAGGACAAATTTCCGTCGTCCCCCGCACGATTTCCTACCCTTCGAGGAAAACACAACTAACCATCCTAGTAACCATTGAGATCTAGTTGCACGTATCTGTCGGCAATGTGTTGGCGAGACCCACACCATGGACCCGGCGCGTCAAAACGGGCAGTCACGGAAAGAAGTGGTTGGGTAGATGGCACAACGTGCCTAAAATTTATCGTGGTGTCTGATGAGATGGCCAGAGTTGCCTAGCTACAGTTTTCGACCAGGGCACACAGCCAAAACCCTTACTGTGAGGGTCCTTCTGAGCAGGTGCAGGATGGATCGGAGTCCGGATAGGATACGATACTCTGGTCAACCACGCTGGAAGACCGCACAAGCAAAAATGACACAAATCTGAATGCGATGGATTCTCAGTCGCCTACAAAAAAGGTTCAAGTTGTCTTTCGTCGTCCCCGTCACAGGAAGGACGAAAGCATTCACCACAGAGCATGATAATCATGGACTTCAACAAAGTCTCAATCAAGTGGGGACGGCAGCCAGAATTGTCGCCGGCTTCGGTCTCCGAACAGGAACCAAGCCATTGAGACCCTCGGACCGTGCCCACTTTCCCCAGGGGTTCTCGGGACCGAACTGCGTGATCCAAGGCTGAAGCAAGCCTTGAAGCGCAAAAGCGGCGGAAGCCGGTCCTTCGGCCCTGCCGGCCGACAGATCGTCACTGATCGGATCGCTGCCGACGTTTAGAAGGGCCACCTCGCGAAGAGATTACGGACCCCTTTTCCTTGAGAGTATTACAAACTGGCGGCCTGGGAGTTGAAGACGCCATGGGGTTGCTGTGATTTTGCGTAAATTGTCAGGGTGGGACCAAGGAGGACTTGCTCATCGAGAGAAACAGAATCCGGCGATCAACCCCGCCTCACAGGTTTCCAGGCAGGGAAACGACAGGGGTACTGCTACGTAATACTTCAGCAACGGGGTTTATTCCCGACATAGTACTACTAGTAAGCATTATTATGTAGTAGTATCACATCAACGTCCGAGTAGTGATTCCAAAGCCCTTTTCTTCAACCCAATGTCCTGACCACATCTGAACAGCCCAACGCAGGTATTCTCCCGTTCCGGGTCCGTCATCAAGGCCACAAATCGATGAGAGAACCCAGGGACAAACTTCCATCTCTAACGTGGTGATTGATACCTTTTCCGCACAACAGCACGCTTCCCGGTGTCGAATGTCAAGATCGTCTCTCCATATGGCGTGGGTTTTCGGGGGAGGCCTCGAGCTACCTCCCCGGCCGATATGTGTCCGCATTCTGGCCGAAGACATCCTTGTCCCGGAGAATCGACCAGACATTGAATTCGGCTGCAGCCCCTTTTGGTCGATAGGTCTGGGAGGTGCTCACGGTGGATATCGGCTCCAAGTGAGAGAAAATCCGTACGTATATAACGTCGAATTGGGTTAGTATTGTTCGTATCACTTTCCTATCCCCAATGGGTTGAATTCCGTGGCGTTTAACGGGCGTACGGCATCGTCAGAAGGTATGTCTCAGAGCAAGAACCATAGGTTTGTCATTGCCGGATAGAGGTTATGAAGGGGCTGAAGGCTGAACTGGACTTGGAGCGTCTTGAGGAGGCTCCGCTAACTCTTCGATTTCGACCGCTGAGTTCTGGCGAATTGCCGTGGATGAGCTCAGGACAGGACGGAACACCTCTCAGCCAAACCCTGCCAGCATCGACTTCTTATACTGTCACTGTCAGTGGGTCTGACTGAGAGATGTGCGGGAAGTCGCTCAATTTTGCTCCCAGCCGCAAGTTACTCGACAAGCTCGCGATACCGCTGTCTCACACCCAAATGCTCTTAACTTTGAGATGCGTACCATGTGCTTCCTCGGAGAACATACCTCTTCTCGGGGAGTCTTCATTGCAACCAGAGGTTAACCACCGACCGGCCGTTAGTATAAAAGAGTACAAGAGTACAAAAAGGCCATGACCTTGAATCTGAGCAATCGGTCCCCCGGAAGGCAGAGCAGAACATCAAGCCAGCCATTGTCCGAGCACGAATACGAGTGCGCGATGCCATGACGATGAAATATTCATGTTGACAGGGCAATCCAAGGGCTATCAGGTGTCTAGAGTGCTGAACTAGCAGGGACGCGTGCAGGTAGATAAGCAGACAGGCGGGTCGGTATGCTGATATCTTGAACGTACCTCCAGCGGACTGCCTTGATCCTGCTGTGCGCCTAGTCACTATTACCAGGTCATGGAAGTCCTAGAACCGGGAACGGGTGCAGCCAGAGATGGTTCCAGGGAAGTGACCAGAGCTACCCTAGCCCCCCTGCTCCCGAGCACATGCCATGCCACTCGAACCTCTGGGAAGGTATTGTACCGTACCGTATGTAAATATAGGAACCTTTCGTCTTGACGGAGGGACGGGCACTAAAACAATAAGTGACGGCATTGAAGTGCAAAATCTTGTGGCGAATGACCCGGGTGGGCAAAGCAACACAACTCGGAAAGCAACACCCGGAATTCTTTACACTGGAGCTTTCGTCCCCCCTTCGACAAACCTTGGGTTTGCTCCACCACCACCAAATTTTTCTGGGACAGGCTTGCGCATCAAACGTTGTCAGCAGAGTGCGTGTTGACAGACAGATGGCAGGCGGGTTCTCAGTTGTTCCGTGCCCGACCGGAAAACACACCAGTTCCTTGCAACATACTATGGCCGTAGTGCATTCGTCAGCAGGGAGGGAGATGGAAATGTGGACCGCGCCCATAAACAGCTTCGATGGAGTCTCGGTCCTCCCTGCGTGTCACTGCTACGGGGACTGGAGGCTCCAAGGGGGAGGGGGGGACTAGTTGGTATTTCAATATCGAACCGAGAAAAACAAAACCCGACATTGGTGCAAAGTTGCCATGTTGGGTAGAGAGAGACATGGATCGCAGCGACATGCGCCTCGAGTGTTCGATAGCCCGGCTTTAGGGTTTCCTGACAAGCTGGAAGAAATTAGAGCCGAAAAGCTGTGTCTGACGGGATTTCGACCACGACAGACAGACCACGTCGATGTGCACACCAGGGCTGGCCAGGTGGATGGGGACAAACCGATCCGTTCGCACCTCAAGGGCAATATGTTCGCGGCTGAGTTAGGTTGGTTGATCGGTGGGGCTCGCGTGTCAGAAGGCTCTGGCAGGGGGGAGCTTCAGTTGCTCAAAGCTCGCGTTCCTTGATTTGCAGTGACAGTGGCCACGTCAATTAAATCCATCAACACGTTGCCAGGTTGGTTGGTCGGTTGGTTGGTCATCTGGTTGGCCGCGTTAACCGGCCATCCTACCCCAATTTGGTATTGTCACAGGTGTCACAACAACTGTCACGGTGCGCCAGCCAAAACACACGAACGACCCGAGAAACAAAAGACCAGAAGAGAAGAAGGTGCCGATACAAGCGTGAAACCGTCATCGATAGTCACCGTCGTTTGCCGTCCCGCTCGGGGGATCTAGTTGTCATGCCCAGGGTTTTTGGGCGGGTCGACCTGCCAGCTTCCCCGGCAATGTGAGACATGCATTATCAAACCGGCACGAACTATTTTTACCACGACTGACCTGGTCGAATGAATGTGCGTGCAGTTCATGCATGCTGATGCTACTGAACTGGTCCTCCAAGCGTTCGGGTTTGTGGTCTGCCATTCTCATCCTGCCCTGTTTGCGGGCAAGGTTCATTGAATCGAACACGGTCAAAGTCTATTGGCATGGACGAAAAGAGGGTGCACTATACTCGGTCACATCCATCCTCGCTGTAAGATATGTCCTTGTGATTGTATAGACATTTGTCGCTAGGCACTCTCAGAGATGCCAAGAGCATCGAGTAGACTGGAAATCACGGAGTAGAAGTAATTCAGATCGAGTTTTGAAAAAAGTGATAACCTATCAATAACATTTCTATGGGCTTTGCAACTGCCCATAAAACTAACACCACAAAAGAGAGACAATCCTGCACGCCGCCTGGCCGTCCCAACTTCAAACGCCGTAATAATGATTCACCCAGGCTGAAAGCTGCCCACAACGGTGGGAGCATCGTATCCCATGTCCCGCACGCTTCTGAAGATGCCCAGAGAAACTGTGGCCAGAACGCTAGAAACCCCGCAAATATGTATCGTTTTTGTAACAGGGTTGAAAACTCAATCGTCGAAAAATCAATGACAAGCCCATATCTATATCCATTCCGCAGTCCCATACACTCTATCCATTATGTCTGTGTCACAAGCCACGAAAACTTGCGGCCGTATTCTGAGTCCCCTATAGGAGAGACTCGCGAATGAACTGACCTACACCCTTAGCCTGGAGAAAATGTTAGTACTCGGTCAACATTCAGGTCTGGGAAGAAAACGTACCACTGGAGGCTTCATCATGGTGAAGTGGTTACCCACAACGGTAACCATCTTGCATACCTCGGGACTCAAGAGTTTGTCCCATCCATTAGGTCCGAAGTCCGTTCGGTTCTCCAAGAGCCACTTCATGCTCTTCGGGTCATCCTTCTGTGGTGGTGGTTTCGGGTCACCCGGCTTGCCGCAGACACCCTCAGTCGCCCAGATGAGCAACGTGGGTGGGGCCTTGAAGTCGCGGGTCGACTTCAGCTCGGGACGATAGGCCGTCAAGGCCTTGATGCTGTACTCGAAATGAGGCAGCAGCCAGTTGGGCGTCTTGCCCGTGCCGGTGCCCAAGAGACCGATCTCATCAAAGAAATGATGAAGACGAGCAGGCAGAGGCTCCAGTCGGATGGGGCAAGGCGAATCGATGAGGATCAGCTTTTCGACATAGAAGTTTCTCTCCGGGTAGAGCTTGGAGAGGTCACTGAGTTGTCTGGTTACTTCGTATGCGACGACACCACCGGCAGACCATCCTCCGAGGATGTACGGTCCCACTGGTTGTCGGCGCATCACTTCTTCAAGGTAGAGCTTGGAGACACCCTCAATGCCACACGTGTAGCTTGTGGGATCTTTCATGAAGGGGCAGTTCAGACCATAGACAGCCAAGTTCTTGCTGTCAATGGCCGGGATGGAAACATACGAGGTCGCCGATCCAGAGCCATCTGGGAACAAGAACAGATTCTTGGTGGCAGTCTTGGGATTGCCCTGAAGCAAGACCGAGGTGGCAGGAGGCATGTGAACAACCACCTCAACGGGAGGGGCAGCTGGGGCGACAATGATGTTGGTCCTCACTTCCTGCCTCGGGGCGGGAGCTGCTGCGACAGCTGCAGGTGCAGGTGCAGGAGCAGCGGCAGGAGCAGGAGCCGGGGCCTTCTTCTTCTCAAGGCCCAATGCCTTTCGGAGGTGGCCAAGCGATGGATTGTCGGCCAGGATCGTTGGGTCGAGATCAATTTCATGTTCTTCACGCAGCTTGCCGAGAACGGTCAAAGCCATCAATGAATCCATGCCCAAGTTGCTCAGGTCAGTGGTTTCGGTGATTTCAGCAAGTTCCATCTCCATCTCCTGGGCGATGACAATGCGAATAGTCTCGATCATGTCACCTCCCTGGTCAGAAGGGGCCTGGGCAACAGCTTCAACGGCTGCAGATGTCGCATGTTCGTGGGGCTTTCCGGGGAAGTCTTCAGTGTCAGGAGTGGTGATGCCGGACTCGACCGTGTCATCATCGCTCTCCGAGTCAGAGCCGACAGATTCGACAGAACTAGCGTCGCCAGCGGCGGCCGTGGATTCAGGGGCAGACATGCCACTCAGGTGCTTGCGAAGAGCGCCAACCGAGGCATAATCCGTGAACAAAGTGCTCTCAACTTCGAGCTCAAGATCTTCGCGGAATTTGCCAGAGATGGTCAGGGACATCAGACTGTCGACTCCCATGTCAGCCCATTGGATGTCGTTGTTGAGCTCGGCCTGGTCGACGTCAATTTCCTTGGCGATGATATCAAATGCACGCGTAACGAGGCTGCCGGATGAGGCCTTTGGTGGCGCAGGGGCCTTGACCTTTGGTGCTTTGGCGGGTTTCTTCGCCTTGACTTTGGGCGCTGGGAGCTCGATGTGAGTCGAGGAGGATGAAGGCGAGGCAGCCTTGGGGGCAGGCGAAGCTTTGACGGCAGCAGGGGCTGTGGTGGCAGCCTTGGCACCGGCCTTGGGCTTGGGCATCATGATATCCATCAACTTGCGAGGAATGCACTGGAAGCGGATACCGCCGGCAACACCAACGACTTCCTTGTTGGAGTCGAAGACATAAACATCACCTGATCTCATCTTGCTTCCTGGCACAGCTTGCATCTTGACATATGCAAAGTATTGCTTGTCGTGCTGGAGAGGGGCGAGGAATCGAAGACTGGACCAGCCATGGGAGATGTAGCACTCATCCTGGGGGTTGACCGTGGCATTGACGGTGAAGCCAGACAGATGGCAGGCGCTGTCGATGAAGTACGGGCTGAAGTAGAAGTCACCATCGCTGGGACCAGCTCGGAGCTTGATGTTGCTGGTGGCCTCAAACTCGGGCCCGTCAAACACCACGCTCTGCATACCCTGGTAAATATCCGAGTAGTCGACCAAGGCTGTGAAGAGCTTGTAGGCCATGGCACGGCTGACCTTGTCAGCTTCGCCGTTCTCCATCTTGTGCTTCAAAAGGTCCATTCGAGACTGGATGAGATAAGAAGTCTTGCTCCACTCTTCTTTCCAGACCGCCGCGTCCTCGAAGAGGATCACGCATTTGGCATGGATGACATCCTTTCTGCCGTTGAAGCTGGTGACGTTGAAGTCCGCCTTTCTTGCCTCCATATCAATCTTCATGGTCATGCGAACAATCTGGGACTCCGGTTCATTGATGTTCTTCAGGAGAAGAGGTGCTGGGTTGTCCATGGCGCCAATGTTGATGTCAACCTTCTCACCAGGGCTCAACACGTTGACACCATAGTTGATCAATGTGTACGCCATGTCACTGTACAAGGTAGACGGGCAAAGACCGCTGCCATTGACCAAGTGTCCGGCGATGACCGGGAAGAGCTTGGGGTGGGCGAAATCAGACTCGGCGACGAGAGAGATAGTCTTGCCTTTGACTTCCTCAGAGACGATGCCTTGCACAGCCGTGGAAAGGTATTTCCTGGCCTTCAGAGGACCGCTGGGAGCAGCTGCAACTGCAGCAGGGGCGATGGCCTTGGGGTAATCGCCCTTGTACAGCAACCAGTCACCTTTGTATTGAAGCCAGTAGTTCTTCTCATCGTACCCGTACGATGGCAGGTCATTCAAAACACGCAGAGACTCGTTCTCCTTGTGGAAGGCGTCCCAATTCAGGGCCTTGCCAGATGTATAGAGGCCAGCCATGGAAGTAGAGATGATCTTCCAGGGATCCTCGTCACGGCGCATGGTAGCCAATGTTGGCGCCGACAGGCATGACTTGATCATGCTGGCGCATAGCGGATGACCGCCAACCTCCAACCAGATGGAGGTGTCGCTGATGGTGGCAGTTGACATGCCGGCAGAGAGGCCGCCAACAAAGTCGACGGTCTTACGGCAGTGTCGGCTGAGATAGAAAGCATCAAACACACCACCGACGCTGACAATATCGCTCAGCAATGGAGAGATGACTGGGACACGTGGAGCATGGAACTTGACGGATGATGCCAGCTTCTCAAAGTCTGCCAGGATGGGATCGACCTGAGATGAATGGAAGGCGAATGGCAACTTCAGCTTGGTACATTTTTGTCCAGCATCAGCCAACTTCTGGGCGACAGTATCAATGTCAGCCATGGTACCAGACAGCACAGTGTCCGAGACACCGTTGATGCAGGCAATTTCGATCTTGCCCTGGCTGTTGGCAACAACGTCTTGAAGGCCAGCAACGGGAGATCTGACTGCAAGCATAGCGTGAGTTCCTGCGGTGCACTTCTGCTCAAGGAGCTGTGCCCGCATGCCAACCAAATAGATGGTGTCGGCGACCGAGAGAACGCCAGCAGCTTGAAGAGCAGCATACTCTCCGAGAGAGTGGCCGATCACAGCGCTTGGAGTGATGCCCCAAGTGGCCCAGAGACGAGTCAAGGCCATTTGAATGCAGCACATTCCAAGTTGCACAACAGTGGGCGGCAGGTGCTGAACTTCAACGGAACCATCGATGAGAGCCATGATGGAGGGAAGTCCTTGGCGGAGAGCAATCTCGTTGAACTCTTCGATATCGCCTCGGAATTGCTTGGAAGTCTCATAGAGCTTCTTGCCCATTCCGGTGTACTGAGATCCTTGGCCGGTGAATGCCATTGCGACTTGAGGAGCCGCGAGAGGAATGGGGTTGTGGGTCTGCTCTTGAATAGCCTTGAGAGCTGACTGCAATTGAGCAATGGTCTGGACCGGGAATGCGGCTCGGTATGTGTAGTGAGCACGGCGAGCGGTCACAGTGTATGCAAGATCTGTAAGCCCAACGTTCGGGTTGGCGTTGAGGTAGCCCTCGTATTTGATGAGGGTGTTCTTGAAGGAAGCCAAAGATTTGGCGGAAACAGTCACCACTTGCGTGGATCGAGCGTCAGTAGTACCCTCAACTGGGACCTCAGGCCCATCCTGCAAAAGCAGCGCTGTGTTTCCACCAGCCGCGCTGAAGTTGTTGATAAAGACTGTGCGCTTGCCACCAGCCGGTCTCAAGAAAGGAGTCGTCTGGAAGGCAATGTTGACACCGCGCTCCTTCAAGTCCGGAGCGAAATTCTTGTTGATTTGCTTTTTGATACCGGTATGTGGAGGGATCTTGCTCTTCTGGAGCATGAGGATGACCTTGACCAAAGCGGACACGCCAGAAACAGCTTCACCGTGGCCAATGTTGGATTTCACAGCGCCGACGTACAACGGCTGGTCAGGTCGTCTTCGGCCATGTCGGGGGGCAAAGACTGAGGATACCGACTCCATTTCGATCCCGTCACCGGCTTGCGTACCAGTGCCGTGCATCTCAACGTAGTTCACATCGTTGCAGTGGACGTTGCACTCCTTGAGCACCTTGTCAAACAAGAAGGACTGGTTCTCTGCGCAAGGATGTGTGATGGAGACAGCCTCGGCAGAATGGTTGGTACCAATGCCACGAATGACGCCAAGAATTGGGTCACGATCAGCCACTGCGTCTTCCATGCGTTTCAAGATGACACTGCATACACCGTCACCTCGGCAATAGCCATCCGCATCATTGTCCCAGGTCTTGCAAGAGCCAGTTTTGGACAAGAAATGACCTCTGCTGAGCCCGGAGAAAATGTCGGAGTTGGTGAGCACATTAGCACCACCGGTGAAGGCAGTGTCGCATTCACCAGCTCGGAGAGAAGTGATGGCAACGTTCATGGCAGCAAAGCTGGAGGAGCAGGCAGTGTCGACAGAGAAACTGGGTCCTGAGAATTTGAAAAAGTAATTGATGCGGCCCGGTCCAAATGCTCGCACTCCTCCCGAGATGAAGTATGTGTCAATGTCCTGTGCGGCATTGACCTCTCTCCAATCATCGGAGGTTTGGCCGTAGAAAGTTCCAATTCTGTCGTGCTTGGTCGAGGGTGTTCTGCCAGGCACGATGCCTGCCATCTCCATTGCTTCGTAGCCAGTCGCCAGCATCAATCGCTGCATGGGATCGGTCTGGGCAGCCTCTCGAGGAGACATGTTGAAGAATCTGGCATCAAACAAACCAGGCTTCTCGATGAAGTTGGCGAAAGGCGTGTGCGAAGTGTTTTTCTTCTTCGATGTCGGGTCGGTGTGAGATTCGACTGGGAACCTGTCTGGGGGAACCGGTCGGTGCACGTCGAGGCCCTTTTCCATGAGCTGCCAGAAAAGCTCGGCATTGGCGGCATCAGGGAAACGGCCGGCGAAGCCAACAATAGCAATGTCGGCTTCTCGCTTCGAGTTCTGAGTGCCCGCGGGAGCAACTGAGGCCCAGTGTGACTGGTCTTCCAGTGCAACCTTGGGTGTTGCAGCTTTGAGGGCGGAGACGACGCTGCTGGCCAGGTTTGTAGGGCCGATAGCGAACACCTTGGCCTCCGACGCCTTGCCAGAAGCACAGTATTTCAAGACCTTGTCCCATCGGAGAGGCTCAATCACGATTTCTCGGAGAGCCGCCTGGAGAAGCTCGTATGCATTCTTAGCGGGAATTGGTTGCCCAGTGACACTGGAGCAGACGGGGAATCGGACAGGTGCGTTGGAAAAGATGGCCTTGGTTTGAGGTCTCAGAATCTTCTCGAGGTCGGCCTGCGAGTGCAGATGGGATGCGTGGTAGGGAGCGAATATTGATACAGAGGCGTTCTTGTGGGTTCGGAAGAATTCCGAATCTTCAAAGAGACTTGCTTTCGAGGAAGGAGGACCGCTGATGGTCACTGAGGTCGCAGAAGATGCACTGATCCAAAGCCTGTTCGTTGGCGATGTGCCCTTCTCTTTGTGGAACTCATCGAGAGCGGCCTGAGCGGACTTCTCGTCTGCAGCCACTATGGTGGACCATGATTGCGGCTTGGACTCGCACTCGATCTGCTCTGCGACTCTTCCGACGTGAGCTCCGGCTCTGAAGGCAATCCGTACCGACTCGACGGCCAAAGGAATGAGGGCCGTGAGAGAATCGGCGGAGGCAATGGCAGTGGCGGCAATTAGACCTGTGCAAAGACCCACTAATCGTGCGTCGGTATTAGGTTGAATGTAAGAAGGAACTCGCTCTTCGAAAGCACTAGATCCGGCAGTCAGTCGCCGCGATTCTAGCAATTCAGGGGTAGGTCAGGACACATACCCAATGAAATGAGTGAATTGCGAGATACAGACGAGGGCGCTCTCAACGGCGGCGTCCTTTGCGTCGCCTCTATAATAACGATCGACAAGTTCTTGGATGGTGTTGAAATTAGGGACTGCTTTGGAGGGATGGGATCGGTATTTGTTTTCGACGCGGACAGCTTCACCAGCTCGCTCGAGGAAACTCTGTAGGAGAACGTCGTCTTTGCGGGAGAAGACCTTGGTGAAAAAGGCCCGGCAATCAGCCGTTTGGTCGCCGAAGACGTAAACCTCCTCCATGATGATGACGAGAAAGGCGACGGGGTTCAACGAGGGTGCTGGACAAGAGAAGGGAATGGGACGCACGGGGTGGTCAGCAATCATATAGGAGTCGGGACCCAGGGAGGAGACAACAGTTCAAAATAGATCGATGGCCAGTAGGGATGACAGCGCCCCCTGGTGGGTCAATGGACATGCACGAGATCTGCGCTGGAAATGACCATGGCGAGCATCCAAATCGAGAGAGGCTGTTCTGAAAGTCAAGCACGCTGGTGCCCGTGGGCGATGGAGTCTTGCGGTCATGAAGGGCTCCACTCTGGTAAACGCGTGAAGGGCCGAGGGCAGAGGCCAGTGGGCAGCCTGTCTCCTGAACTGCGTCCCCTCGTCAGCAAGAGTCCTTTTTTTCCCTTTCGGCGCCCGAAGTGGCAAATGGGAGGGGCTGATCTGGGATGAGACATGCACTGGACATGTCCTGCTGTCGAGGATGGCGGTAATCTTACACAGCCGTACAAGTCTGTGACCAGCGAGGCCGCAGCCACCGCCCGACGACGGTTCGGGCTAGAACGGCAGCCCTGGACCTGGCCAGAAGGACGGCCGTCAAATCAACGCCGTCGCTCAGGACGAAGGCGCGACGCTCAGCCGCAGCGGCACTGGTGCTGAGGCGAGCGGGCGAGCTGTTCGTCGATGACTCGATGGAGCATGGGGCTTGGGCCTTGGAGCATGGAGCATGGAGCATGGGCATGCGGTGGATTGGCTTGGGGCCCGGGGGCTGGGAGAGTTTCTTTGGACACGAGAAATCTCTTTGGTGGCCTTGGTTGCTCGGTGCAGATGATACAGTTTGGAGCAGTTGGCGCAGTTTTGGTGCAGTTGCAGGGTGCGCACTGCACCGTTGCCCGTTGCACGCACAGTGTGTGGTCTTGGCAGTGTCCAACCAGGGTCACCGCTAGTCCGTATTGGGCCTTCTGCTACGAACCTTGGCCTCTGCCTGCGCTGCCTGCGCTACTTGCTACGAACAGCGAATGCACCTGCGGCCATGACCTTTGGCCTTGTCCTCCTCCCTCGACGACGACGATGGACCCTCGAGGAAGATACTTTCAATCCCGCCTCTCGCAGCTCCTTGCAGCTCCTCGCAGCCGCTCTCCTCGTTGGTTGCGGCAAGTTTGTGCCAGTCCTGCTCTCAATAATCACAAACCCCTCCCCCCCCGTGCCACGGCGCTTCCAAGCGACCAACGCCTCGTCCCTCCAGCGAATCAACCGTGCCCTCTAATCCCTTTCCAATACGAGTTGTAAAGACAAATCGGTCAGGGCGTGACAAGACACCCGGGCCCAGGGACACACCCCTGTCCGGCCGGTTGAGGCTGAAAGCGTTCCCTGGGTGGCGGTAAGGAGATTGGAGGAGACCCTGGGCCGCCGAATCTGGGGTCCGCCCTCAACCCACTGGAGCAAATGATGACTGCATAGTGCATACCGTGGAGTTTTGGTTTATCGCTGCCCCCTCGAGTCGTGCTCGGTTTGCGGTGAGCACTGAATACGGAGCACTGTGGCATTACTTGTCCACTCCTGCGAGTGTCACGCAAGAGAGGGTGACAGCCGGACATTCAAACCCAGAAGGCTTAGGTGACAGCAGACGGCAGACAGGACAACCACGCCAAACCCCCGCTGGCCACGCTTTGTGTCCCCGTGGCAGGCCTCCGTCCCTGCAACCCGATAGCACCTCGTTTGATACGAGGGCGCCGCCAGTGACCAGACGAGAGCGAGGTCTTGCGGTGCCCGAGAGGGAGCGGATCCCCCCAAGATCCCAGGCAATTTCACCACAGCGTGGGTTTTGACGGAGTTTGGGACAAATGAGCGGTGGAGGGGAAGAAAAAAGGGGAGAGGGGAGAGAGACATGGGTCAGGGATCCGGGCAACAAGGGCGGGTCAAACAGGCCTCAGGTTCGCCCATCAAACTTCCGCCTAGCGTGTTGTTCCTCCCACTGAAGATTAGCTGCGACTCTATATTTGGTGTTAGGCCCTGACGCCATCCTTCTTCCGGTTCCTCTCCCAACCCCAATCCTTCAGACCAGCGGCAGTGCCAACGTGAGAGAACTCCACTCTACCCGCAGCGCAGGGCCCGTCTGGTCTGGCATCGAATTCCATTCCGCCTTCCATCCGCCTTGATCGATTCTTCCTGCGTGGCCCACCGCATTGTGGCTCGGGAAAGAACCTTGGGTCAGTTCTTCACTACCCGTGTCTTGATAGGCCGCGCAGTTGACGCAGCCTCTTCGTACCGGGAGTGCAGGACGTGCACGGCGGCGCAGAACGGAGAGAGGTGGGCGACACAAGGCATCAAGGCCGCCATTATCGTTATCATGGACCCTAATTTCACATGGCGATAGACGACAAGTGTTTCGCACAAAGCACCAGATAGGGGCTTGAGGATGCGCACTAAGTACCAAGCCGCACTGCAGGAATTGCATTTGCAATCCAAGGTGATTGAAGTCAGGACCCTCTCTCTCTCTTGGCTTGATATCTTGGACATGGCTGTGAAAAACAAACCCTCCGGCTCACCCTCCGGCTCGCTTCGCTTTGATCGATCCAAGGACCCGATCAAGCGAGCTGATGATTCGCACATATGTACCCAGTAACATTTTTCGCCTGGCCCTTGCCGGACAGAAAGCACCTTGGCCGATTCGTGAAGACAAATTGCCAGAGCAAGGTAGTGACTCCATACAGAAGTACTTGCTCACCGTAGTCAAGTGCAGTGCGGACTGGGGGGGGTCCCTATCGACGACGCCTTGTCGTATGTTATCTAGCCCTCAATGACACCCCCTGTCCATGGCCCCAAGTTGCAGTGGGGACCAAAGGCTCTCCAAACACTGGACAAACGCTAGGACAGGTCGTCGTTCCCCCCTCAGCCTTCAGCCTTGAAGCGAAGTTGACCAGGTCCCTGTGTGCCTTATGGGCTTGTGGGGTCACCACACCCACTGACAACCGCCGAGCTATGCCAGGTCGCGCACGCCGCAACCGACAATAGTGTCGGCGGACCGCAGAGCCCAAAAATCCCAGTAGGGCAACTACTGGTACTCAGTACCCAGTAAGGGTCCTATCTTTTTCTCCGTTCAGCTTTGAGAACGTTGGGTGGTAATCGATAAGGGCAACGGCGATCGTCCGGTGAGCTGGTCTCACATTATGTTTTTTTTGGCCACTACTAATGGGTACTGGTTGATGCCTCCTTCTCCCAAATGGAGGATGTTGGCGCAACCGAGATGATTATTGACTCTCCTCAGTCTACTGGGTACTGATGGCCACTGATGGCCACTGATGGCCGCTGATGGGACACACGGCACTGCAAGGGCAGTCACCGTGGCCCGGGTTGGAACCATTTCTTGTTTGGAGACTCCTTACAGTTAGTTTCCTGAATTAACCGTGGTTCCTATTTGCTGACGGGGCTCCTTCGCCGGACATCCATTCGGGCTTCTCTATGCGAGCCCTCCCTTTTTCCGAAGACACCCATGACCCTTGCTGTCTAATTCGTCGACATGTCCGCTGTTTTGGCCTACCCAGTAGTAGGGCTCGCTTCCTCCAATTGTCCGCCACGTCCCCTCTATTCTGAGGTGGGCAGTTGGTCAGCAATGCTCCGCGTATGAAAGTATCGGTCCTCCTTGGCTTCGTACCCAGTACAACAGTAATCAGGAAACCCCTTCCTCCTACCCGAGGCAAGTATTACGAATCCTCTTCGACTCCTGGCGGTAACAGCGCGGGATGAGGATTAGCTGCTTCGACCCGAAAGGGGAACCGATTATGAGGTTACTCAGCCTTGTCATGTCCCGGCAGCGTCAGGTCAGCGTGGTGTGAGGCTGACAGCTGAATCGCCTCGGGGTATACTTGCTAACTGCGACTAAGAAGTCCGGGGGTCGATCATCCAGCATTTGATCGAGATCCCCCACACCACACGGCATGATGGCGAACTACGACGTGCCTTTGGGACTCACAGTAGACGTTGCTCTATCATCTTCGGATCAGGCCTCGGCGTTGGCCTTGACGTTGCTTAGCCCCCATCAAGTGTATCTTCACCCAAAATAGCAGAGTGACTCGGATCAGCTAGTCGTTGTTGGAAACCGGTCGGACATGGATTTCAACCTGAACCAATATTATACATTCTGAGATCTACCCGCACTCGATCATCACCAACGAATGACTTGGGCCGAGGCATCAATGCCCCAAGGATTCTTTGTTTGGGCCCTACCGTGCGACGCGGCGCACCTCCGGAAGCGCCTGTCAACTGTCGAGAACGTGTGGGCGCCTGGGGCTTGAACAAGGCAATACATGACAATCCGACCAAACGCTGGTTGATGCTGTCATGGGTTGCCTAGTCAAGCATTTCGGTGCACTGCAGTGGTCCGGTGGGTTGGGTGGTGTCATGAAAGATCCTCGCCCACTTCATCCAAGGATAGCTGTCACGGGTCAAATGGCAACATGAGTTTGGTCGGACGAAGCACCTGGACAGGGTTCAGAGGCAACAGATATCCGAGTCCCTCGTGATTTTTGAGAGACAAAGAACGGCACCCTGCATGAGCACGGCGAGCCAATCCTCGCGGATGTTGGGCTTCTCAACGGATGGTCAATCCAAGGAAATGGGAAACAGGGTAAATGCAGCGGCACAGAGGGTCAATTGTAGGCTGGACGACTCCGTACTTGATGCAACTTGATGCAACTTGATGCAGCTTCTGAGCAACAGGAGTTTTAGCCTCGTTAATGCGGCTGTTCAACCACAACAACCAACCAACCAACCAACCGCTGCACTCGATGGGTTTGTGATATTTATATCCCATGCATAGCGGGACCTGCAGCAACGAGCAGCTTGGAAGATGCCATGGAATGGGCGTAGAAGCAGGATCCTGGCTCCGTTGTCCTGTCAGTGGCCTCATGGGCTCATGGGCTCAGTGGCCCAAAAGCCGGCTTGCAACCATGTTCCCGCATCATTCTACAAGTACAACGAGGGTGTGCCCAGTGCCAGCTGGTTGATGGCCGTGGACTGAGTGATCAACCCGTATAAATGTGGATCGCACCGCGGGGCGATCTGCAGTTTTTTCGATCCCGCCTGTGGGCTTTGTCTGAGTGGACGGAGGCCACGACGGGGATATTGGAACGTCAGGATCGGCCGTAAGGGTTGCAGAGGCCATGGGTGTCTCGACGCACAACATCAGGATTTCGGACTCGACTGCTGGGATGTGTCTGTGGGTGTGGGTGTGTGCGTGCAGAAATCCGCTCTTTTCTCCCGAGTGTCTGGCAAGCCGGAGAAAAGCCGAAGGATCCGGTGTCAGAGGAGGAGGAGTAGGAGGAGGAGTAGGAGGAGGAGTAGGAGGAGTAAGGAGGCATTGGTCCCAAGATAGTAACGGACAGCCACAGGTGGGCGAACGGTGAAACTCTCGGGTTGGGACTATGTTCGAAACCAAACTCTATCGCCTTTGTGCAGTTGGCGTGGCACCGTGGGTAGGTGGGTAGGGTAGGGCCTAGTAGGCGACTGGAGTGCTCGTTCTTGCTTGGCAGCGGCGCAGTTACGCTCACCCTCGTAGATCTTGCTTATTCCTAAATCGAGATGCCCTGGGACACTCCGGTAGGAGTCTGACGGCCTCTCTATCTTGAGGACGGATGCCTGACCAAGTAGTGCATAGTGCATAGTGCAGCGCATCCAGAAACCATTCCAAATCCCCATTCCCCCGTGGTCGGCGTTCGCTGCAGCCTCACAGCCAATCCCCCCTTTCACCACGCCAAGGTTAATAGCCTGGAAGGGCGATTCCGGAGGCCAGGCTTCAAAACTTAGTGCCAGGTTGGGGGCTTAGGGCCTGGGATTGGGGCTTGGGGGCTCGCCCGCGTGCCAAATTCCTTGGTCAGCCACTGCCACTGGCACCTCAGGTCTCAGGTCTCAGGTCTCAGGCTCTTCAACATTCCGGTTTTAGCAGCCGGGAAGGCTTCATTCATGCTTAAGCTGCTTCAGCCCGTCCGCCTGGAGAAGCCACCGCCAGACGCCAGACGCCAGAAGCCAGAGGCCAGAGGCAAGCCAGAATCCAGAATCCAGAATCCAGAAACTAGAAACCAGACCAGTATCTTTTACTTTAACTTTTTCTCCTCTCTCTATCTACTGCCCACTCCGTGCATTCTCTACTCCCCAACACAACACTTCCTCTGAAGACCACTTCCCACTTCCACTTCCACTTCCCACCGCAACCCGACGCCCGAACGAGGCTTGCGTTTTGCGCACAGAGAAGAGTCCTCCGAAGAGTCCTCCGAGAAGTCCTCTGTACGTGAGCGACGTGGGCACCCACACACGGTCGCTCCATCGGATACAACACCAGCCTCCTCTCCTCACCTTTTCTCCTTCCCACTTCTCTGGTCTCTCTCTACCCTCTCTACACGCGTGGAAAGCCAGCCGAAACAATGCCCAAGTTGCAGAAGCAGCCGCCGCCCGTCTATTCGGGCAGATCGAGCACCTCGGCGCCCCTCCAGACATCCGTGCCGTACGAGAGTCTACCACAGTCCACACACCAGCCCGTGCCCGTCACCACTGCGGTGACTCCCAGTTCATACCAGGATCTGCCTTCGACAAATCCTTTTTCTCCCAACTTCGCTCCTCAACCACCGCCATCCGGCGCCCAATCCTCACCCTACAACACCCCCTTCTCTCCCGTGTCTCCTCTAGTCGAGTCGAGACCAATTGATCGACACCCGCAAGCGCCCATCCATGCCCCTCAGCCTCACCGACCTGATGGTCCGCCCCGAAAATCCGTGGACTTGCGACGTCTCGACGGCCAGCCGTACCCCGGTCCGAATTCCTCAGAGAAGCAGCCCAAGCAGGTCAAAGTGGCCAGGGACATGCACGATGGAGCCCTGCCGCCCGTCTACAAGCGTCAGAATTCCGACCTCATGAACCCCCCGGCGGTCGCGCCGCCCTCGTCGACCGGACACGGCTGTTCAAAATGTGGGAGGGCTCGTGGTCATGGACCTGACGCCCACCGCAATGGCCATGGCAATGGCAATGGCTGCAATCAATGTGGAAAACGCAAGGCCAGTGGCCCGACCACCGCATCGGCCACAGCTCCTACACCCCATGTCCGCACCGTGTCTGAGGGAGTGAATTCACACCGATCGCGACCGTCGGACAGCACTGCCGGCCCCTCGAGTTCCACTGGCTCATCCGCGGGAGAGAGAAGCTGCAACAAGTGCGGCAGATATAAGCGACCTACCTCTGATCCCGCCGTACAGATGCCCTTTGATCAGGGACGGCCCAACGGGAGGGGTCCTGCAACTGCGCCCATGCCCATGGCCAATCACCCCGCCATGAGGGTTCAACAGGCTGGTCTCACCATCCAACCCAGATTTTCCGGGCCGCACAACGCCGTGTACCCGCACATCGACGTGATTCCACCCACCACCTCCACCTACAAGCCTGTGAACTCACCCTTCTCCAATTACGGAGACGACTCTCCTCTGGTGGGCAGGGCCACGAAACAAGAGTTCAAGCTGTTCCGCAACTCGTCATTGGCTCGCTCGCTGTCTCGGCGGCTCAGCAGAAAAGACAAGACCGCCAGCACATCGGCATCCGCATCCGCATCCGCATCTGCCCCTCTTCCCAGCCAACAACTCGCGGCGGATGAGAACCAGTCTGGCGAGCAGAGTGCAGGGAGGTTGATCAACATGATCAGCAGCGCGATGCAAGGAACATCCCATGGGCACAGCGATTCGCAATACTCCAAAGTCGACACGGTGGATGAAGGCGATCGGCCCCAGACGCCCTTTTCCTTCGTCGGCGGCAAGGACGAGCAAGATGGCTTTGAGATGATCGATATGCGTGAGAGAGGATCCATCTCGGACCAAGACAGCCTGAAGGAGGTGGTGGCCACCGCCGAGGGCAAGCCGGCGGTCATCCCACAGGACACGATCGACGTGATCGAGCGGCCCAAGTCGACCGGACCGGAGCAATATTTGGCATTGCCAGAGGGGGACAAACCACAAATCACGCGCTTCAAGAGCTTGAGGTCCGGGGTCTCGAGGATGAACAGCACTGTGTCTCGGTCGGCGAGTTTGAAGCGGCTGGGCAGTTTGAAGACGGTGCACCACAACTGGTACCGGAACGACATGGCGATTGAGGGCGCCATGGGCGACGACAACGTCAGTGTGCCGGTCTTTTGAAGCGTGGTTGGGAAGCATGTATTACTATAATTCTTGTGCACGAAGGCTTACGACGGGGCTTGATTTGCTGATGAGATACCATTTCTGTTGGACATGCAATGAGGGATTGGATAGGTTAATTTCACTTAATATATATTCTACTTGAAGGAATGATTGCTCGCTACCCAAGTACGAGAGAGGGGGAGAGAGAGCCCCTGCCTCAGCCTTGTCTTGGCTTGGCAGAAGGCGGCGTAAAGCGGCGTAAAGTGATGTCAGTCGCGTCAGTCCAGATCCAGACTTCAACTCCAAACTGCGACAGTCCTTCACTCTCACTCCCACTCACGTTCCAACCCAACTTAGAAACACCACCTTCAGCACCTTGTTCCCACTCTGTGCAACTCCTCGAGCACCGAACTGAAGTCCATCTCTCGGTTTCCCGCCAAAAACAGCTTCTTCTCCCTCATCCACCACTTCATCCTCCCACAGTCTTCGTCCAACCTCCATTCTGGCCGCCTTCGCCCTCCAACACGCACTCCGTCGCATCGAGGAAGAGCGACAGGCCCGCGCCGGCAACATGGGGGACCTACAGTTCGCCAAACAGTTCCTGACGTCGCTGGACGGCAAGCCGACCAAATACCAGGCCGACCATGTCTTTGACCCCAAGACGTACCAGATGAGGATACCTGTATGTTTGCTGCTCCAGTCCAAATCCGACCCCTTCGCGACCCTATCTCCTCATCCTGAGGATCCAAAATCCCCAATCCCGAATCCCAGAATATTGACCACATGCTAATCAACGCTACAGTACACCCTCCCCAAACTCACGCACCCACCACACCCGCTCCCCCCGAGCACACACAAATCGACAGCGGCACCAGGCTCGCAGGTCGCCAAACCCACCCTGACCATAGTCCTCAAATCTGCAAGGAATCCCAACATGACGCTCTCAATCCCCTTAGTCGACCCGGCCACCGCGACGATCCACAGCCTGAAAGAACAAATCCAATCCTACCTGGGTGGGCCGCACGTGGTCGCCCTGGAGAAGATCAAAGTCCTCTTCAACAAAAAGCCCATCCCACCGTCCAAGAAGACGGTCGCCGAGGTATTGGACGAGAAGGCCGCGACAGCGAAGCCGGGACAGGATGTCGAGTTTGGCGTCATGGTCATGGGTGGTGCACCGGACCCACCTCCGCAGCCTCAGGTTCAGGACCCTGTCACGGGGGCCGTAGATGCGTTGACATCAGAGGTGGTGTCGTCCGAGTCGGAGAAAAAGGCGGTCGACACATCAAGGACGACGGCGATGGAAGGCGTCGAATCTACTCCTGTGGCGACGGCAGTTGTCCAGCCCGGTGTGCCGTCAGGCACGTCGGTCCTCGAGACGTCGGAGTTCTGGGACGATTTGCAGGGGTTCCTGGAGCAGCGGATTCGGGACCAAGCTGTGGCGACGCAGTTGAGAGCGCGGTTCGAGAGTAGTTGGAGGAGTGCCCAGGCCAGGCCTTGAAATTCATTCCACAGAACGCTGACCGTGTGGATGGGAGATGAGAAGAAAATCACTTGGGCCTCCTGACTGAATTGGAAGGGAAGAGAAGGGGCGGGGGATAGGGCGGGAGCTGACCATGGCCAGGACAGTAAGAAGATGAATGAATCAACATCGATCGATTTCGAATCGACATTCCCTAAATTAGGATGCAAAGCAACCTGGAATACGATGCTAGCTATCGTCATCGTTCCAGCATAGCTCGGCACAGCGTCCGGACCCGCAAGCCTCTCTCGAAGAAGACCGGTAAAGAATGAGGCATGGTATATACAATCAGAAATAGTCCAAGTTTAAGCAGGCCAAGTCATGACGGGGTCATATATCATATAATAATGTTAACCAGGCAAACCAAGTTCGATAGCTCCAAGTAACTAACTAACTTGAATCCTAAGGCTCGTACTAATTTAATGCTCACCCTAAATGAATCCTTGATAATCAATATTTTTATTCCGTCGACCTCGAAACTCGCACGCTATTGCTATTGCGAATATATATGTATGTACGGTCTACCCTTTTTTCGTCGATATGATGCCACAAGGCAAATCCTATCCACGCTACTTCATCCTAGGACACTGGCCTTAACATGCTGTGCCATGTTAAGTCGAGTCTAGTTGAGTCGAGTCGAGCATAATAGTCCAGTCCAGTCCAATCCAGTCCAGTCAGCAACTCCAAAGAAAGCAAGGAATCAAGACATGAACTCCTCAACAGGCCACCTCAAATGTCTCTCGAAATCATTCCACACGACCAACTGCGTGTCCTGGAACGAATACTCGTCCAACAACGCCAGCAACGCCATGAACTGCTCGATGTACAGACATGCACGCCGGGAGATTCTTCTGCTAGTGGTAGTAGTAGTAGTAGTAGCTGCTGCTGCTGCTGTAGAATGGGTAGTGGTAGTGTTGGTGATGGCAGTGTCGACATTCCCACCACGACGCCTATCCGTATCCGTATCCGTATCCATATCCACATCCATATCCCTCCCCCTCCTCGACGACGACGATAGTGGCGACGGCACCACCGACGGCACCACCGACGGAAGACAATCAAACAACAACGGCGCCGCAACCTGCCGGATCTTGAACGTCAAGCTGATCCCATTAGGCTCGAGGTTGTGGCGCTTCATATTATACAGGATATGCAGGAGCTGTTCGCAGCTGTTTTCGCGTTCCGACCAGAGTTGCTGGCCGTCCGCGGCCGACATGGCTGGAGATGGAGATGGAGAGGCTGTCGTTAGCCGTTCGTGGATCAGGCTGCGTGCCCATAGGTGTGTTACGTGTAGGTTTGCTCGCATGCTTTCGAGTTGGTCGTTTCGTTTTTGGTGTTGTGGTGCTTTGGTTTGAGAGCTGTTGTTGCTGTTGTTGCTGTTGCTGTTGAGATTGGCATTGATATTGCTATTGCTATTGAGATTGAGATTGCCATTTCTGTGGCTGTTGGAATTGGGATTGAAATTGCTCTCCTCGGTCCTTCCGTCGTCCCGATGGGCGTAGTCGCTAGCTGCAGACCTTCCCTGCCACGGAGCAAGCCGCGGTGGTACTGTGTCCAGCACATAGCGGACGCGTTCGAACATGGACCTGAAGACACACGATGCCCCCGTGCCATCCGGCAAGGCGACGAAGCACGTGTAGATGCGGATCAGGCTGTTGAAGCCGGTGGTCAGGGGCACTTCTGCCGCTGGCTGGGGGGAGGTACTATTGGGTGAGATGTACTCGTCGTCGAGTTCCAGCGGCATTAACACATCCCGATGTCTCCAGTCGAACAGCATCTTGTCCGGGATCGGGTCCCAGTCTATCGGGTTCCATTGGGGGCTGATGCCGCCGATTCGTTCGTGTCTGATTTTGTGTCAGCCAGTCAGCTAGACACGGGTTTAGAATTCAATTCGATGATTCTTCCTTCTCCACTCTAGTTTAGAATCCAGTTCGATGAATCCTTCTTCTTCACTCTGCTAGGGTTGGGGGTTATCGGTTGCATTCACACTTACACGGCGAAAATGAAATACAGCCAAAACGCCTTCTTCCTCAGCTGCGCCTCGACCAAGTCGACGCCGACATAGCCATCGGGATGATTGGCGCCCATGGCCTTGAGAAACACCCACATTTCCGCCCAGTATGCGGCGGAGCGACCGGTTCGGTTGACACAGCCGAAGCTGTACGCCAGCAAGTACGCAACCGCACACTTCTCGACCACCGACGTCTCGTAGTAATCGTGCCGCCGCATCTGGAGCACCGCCTCCTCCAGGTGCGCCGCCAGCTCGTAGGGCGTCTGGAACTCGAAGAGCCACTGCGCTTTCTTGTACTCGAGGAACCGCCGTGGGAGCGTACACACCACGACCGAGCAGATGCACAGCAGCAGCGAGTAGAACAACGGGTCTCGCTCTGCCCGGTTGGTGGCAACATCCGCCTGGAATGTCGGCCGGTGCACTACCGGCATCAACGGGTAGAGTAAGTCTAGGTAGTCTTGGATCATCAGGTCCAGCACCTCGCGGTTGCCGACTTTGGGGAGTCCGGTTTGCGACGGCCCTGTCATTGTGTCTGTGTCTGTGCTTGGGCGTGTGTCGCTGGGGGATGTCGTTGGTGCGCCGTGGAAGTCCATGCTTGCGGCAGTGGCTAGGGTGGTCGTGGCGCTAGTCCTGCCCGTGGTCGTCGACGCTGGAGAGACACTGCTATATTGTGCCAGCATCGGATCGGAAGTCGACGTGGTTATTGACGAGGGCACGGCCAGGCCACTGTTGCTGGCGACGGTGGGGTCCTGCAAGGCTACCAGATCTCTCCTCTGGCGCGGCCGCCGCAGTCGAGGCCGCTCGAAAGTGCACTTCATGCGAAGCGAGCGACATGCCTGGCACCGCACTGCTGAAGAAGTGGCCTCATCGTTTGAAGATGCTGACTGAATGGGGCGGCATAGTCAGATGTCAGTTCCACGGGCCATGTTTGAGCCAGACCGACGTCGGACAGAAAGAAACGAGGAATTGGTTCACTCGGAGAACCAGGGAGTGTCTCACCGGCAGCTCACATTTAATCTTCCTGATATAACATGCATCACAGGCTCGAACAGCGCCTGGATGGTGGTTGTGATGGTGTCGGGGTAGCGTGGTGGTGGCGCTCATGGTCAACTGCGGATCAGGACAGACTGTGGAAACATGTAGGGCTGCCACATCTCAGGCATTCCGGCGGCTGTGTATCGCCTTTGACAATTTCCTTCTTGCGGTGGAGTTATATATTAATTAAGAAGAGGGCCAGGTGCGGGCGAAGGAAACTTCTTACGTGCTGGATAGTGTGTGGTGGTTGTTGCGGAGTAAGTTCGAATATAAATCTTAATATCCTGGCCTTTTCACGTGACCAGCTTCGTTCAACATATCTAGGCATCATCTAATAACTCGAGAGTTGTCAATGTATGAGAGTGAGAGTCTGGGAGAGATACGCTTGTACCTTGTATTCTACGGTATGCTGCAATAAAAGGGAAATTAAACTGGGCATGGACTGAGACAGTAGAATTGGCATGTGATTGCGAGACTACTCGGTAATACCTAACTCGGGGAGTTTTCGACTCTGATATCCAAGATATCAACCCATCGACTCATACAACCGATCCACACATCGGACCATATTCCTCGAGCGGTTCACATGCCCTAAAACCACAAAGAGACCCTCTCAGCAGCTGGTGGTCAGAGACGCTATCGTCATCGATGCCCACCATAATCCATCATCATCGGAGTCGAGTTGCTCACGAGGACGTGGTCCACACCCAAAGCCCCCACCATGATTCTGTAGAGAAGCGATTTTCCAGTAGAACATGTGGAATGCTCTCACGAAGATGATGCCATCTTTAGACAAGAATGCGCCTTTGGGCTCGAGGAAAACACTTCAGAACGAGTGCACATGCTTCTGGCCCGTCATAATCATGGAGGAAGACCTTGGTAGTCTCGGGGACATGCTTGCTCAATCTGAGCAAAATCGGCTCCATCCATCTGCTCCATCTCTCTGTGTCGTCCTTTAACAACGGGGAGTCAGGGTGATATGGCTGTTCCACCAGGAGGAAAAGCTGAACTAGACCCTTTAGCATCGAGCCGAGTTGTGCATACGTGAGGTCGCACTCGGACTGGTGGCTTACTGCAGTGAGACGCAAGTGGCGAATTCGGGCGAGGTGTTGGCACGGTAAGATGTTCAGGAGTTCAAAAGGACGAAAGTTGAGTCTGAGGGTGAAGACGTTTCGACCGTAAAGTGCTTCTAGAGCTTCTTCGTGGATTTGTTTGGACACACACAGAATATCGACCCACAATCGTAGTTCCTCCCTCGGGGGAGGGCGGTTTTCATCCCTTCTGTTCGACCAGATGATATATAGCCGAATTGTTTGGGGTGTGACGAGCAAGTGGTCAAAAACCTTCGCGCGGACCTCCCACGGAAGGCTGAGGAAGTTGGCGGCCATGATATGAAGTCGAGAAGACGATGGGGATAGGATTGGAGTGATGGTGGTAAGACGATGGTGCTGCCGTGGTATGAAAGGCGTGGTTTCAGGATATGCAGTTCGATGCCGCAAAAAGGCAATCTGCTGGAGCTAGCCAGGTCAGACACTGAAGGAGGTTCTGGGACAAAGAGTCAGAGGCTGTCTAGGATCAATGCCTAGTCGTATTTGGAATAGTAGATAGTAGATAGAGTTTTCTTTGTTGTTGGTGGTGGCGGTGGTGGTGGAAGAGGAGAAGAAGGAAGCTGAAAGCGTCCGATAGTGCAATGAGATATATATCTACGATACCTATCTTGTGATAGCCGGCATTGTAAAGCGGCATTGCCTACTGCTTAGTTAGTTTAGAAGGCAGTGAATTTCTCTCAATGAATGGCTTCACCATTAAGGCTGACCCGAAGCCGTAGCTCCATGAATGTGAGCAAGGCAGCCGAATCCTCCTTCCAAGGCAGTGCTGCTCTTCCATCAAGGCAATGCTGCTTTTCAATCAAGGGTCAAAGTCGAACGACTCTGCAACATCAAAGTCAAAGGTGTCGACAATATCCACACTGGACGTGGCCACATAGATCCTGTACACCCCTTTGTCAACCGACCATTTATCCTTTGTTTCGTTCCAGTACGCCACACTCTCTTTGTCAATCGAGATGATCGCTTCTTTGGTCTCGCCGGGCTGAAGCCTGACCTTAGCGAAGCCTGCTAGCTCCTTCTTGGGTCGATCGATGCTTGGGGACGAGGTTTTCTCGGCTCCAACGTACACTTGGACCGCCTGGCTGCCTGCCACGGAACTCACGTTCTTGACCGAGGCCGTGATGATCAGACTCTCTTCTCTGGTCAGGATCTTAGAAGATACGGTGGCGTCAACTACATCAAACGTGGAATACGACAGGCCGAATCCAAATGGGAATAATACGCCCGCTGGCATCTGGTCATAATGGCGGTAGCCAATGTAGATTCCCTCGTTGTACTCGACGCGCTCGTTCTTGACGTCTCCCGGAAAGTTGCCGTAACTGGGACTGTCAGAAATGGTCTTCGGAAACGTGACGGGGAGCTTGCCACCAGGGTTGATGGCGCCGAGCAAAACATCCGCGATGGCGTAACCAGCTTCCTGCCCCGGAAACCAGGCCTGCAGCACCGCTTGCACTTCTGGAAGCCACGGCATGGCAATCGGTGACCCCGTTGAGTTCACCACGATGGTATTGCGGTTCGCTTTGGCGGTGGAGCTGATGAGTCGATCGAGAGACCCGTCTTTGGGCAAGTGCATCGAGTCTCGATCACAGCCCTCGGTTTCCCAGACGGGAGTGTTGCCGACAAACACGATCGCAATATCCGATGTCTCTGCAGCCTCGATCGCAGCAGACAGTAAGTCGGCGTCATGCTCTTCTTGATACATCAGACCCAGGTTGAAGCCGACAACATTCTCCGCGAACAGCGAAAGCCCACTCGATGTATCTCGAGAAGCCTTGCCCTCGGCGCGAATTTTATACTCTTGTCCAGCCACAAAATTGTACTGCTTCTTTTCTTCGGTGGCAGTTCCCAATAAGAAAGCCATGACATCTGCTGAGTTTCCAAGGACCTCAAACACAAGCTCATCATCAATATAGACCTTGCTGTTGCCCACAGTGGAGAAACTGATATAGTGAGAGCCCGTGACTGTGGGCTTGTATGTTCCCGTCAAAGAAGCCCCAGTCGCATCGGGGTTGTCAAAAGACTGGAATTGGCACTTGGCAACATTCGACATGCTGGGGATTCCATCTTTGTCAGATTGTCGAGTGACGCGCAAGGTGAATCCTGGCTGTCCCTCTTCATCAACAACATCGCTGGACATAGTGGGGAGATTGCGAATGATATGGGCACCTTCGGCATACTTGAGTTCGACCGTGCCGCCGAGCGCTTCCTCGAATGCTTGATATGGAGTGACCTTTCGATGGCTGTTCACTGCTGCCGAGCCACCTCCATGACCCATGTATTCCTTGGCCAGTCCAAGCATGGCTATGGTATTGACATTCTCTTTCTTAATGGGGAGAGTATTGTTCTCATTCTTCAGGAGCACCATGCCCTCGGCGCCGACTTGGCGGATTAATTGACGATGTTCAGGAAGATCAATGGCTCTCTCCGGCGGGATTTCAGGATTATCAAACTTTCCAGTTATTTTCAACAGCTTCAAAACTGCCTCCACACGCTGATTGAGGGTCTTTTCCGAGAGCTCACCGCTGTCAAGAGCCTCGGTAATGTTCTTGAGAGTTCGACGGATGGCTGGTCCGGGCATCTCCAGATCATGGCCGGCATTCAACGATTGCGCAACGCTGTTGGTACCTCCCCAGTCACTCATGACAAGGCCTTTGAAGCCCCACTGACCTCTGAGGACGTCTGTGATAAGGAATTTGTTCGCATCCGCATGGGTGCCGTTGATGAGGTTATAACTCGTCATCACCGCCCAAGGGTTGGACTTTTTCACGGCCATCTCAAAGGGCTTCAGGTAGATCTCGCGCAATGCCCGCTGGCTAAGACGTGCATCGATGGTAAACCGCCGGGTTTCCTGCTCATTGACGGCGTAATGCTTGATGGTAGCGCCGACACCCTCACGTTGAAGCCCGGTGACATAGTGGCTAGCCAACTCGCCAGCGAGAAACGGGTCCTCGGAGAATGACTCAAAATTTCGACCGCCCCGAGGATCTCGGTGCGGACAGATAGTCGGGCCAAGCAGAACGTGGGCACCTTTTGTCTTGGTTTCCTCTGCCAGACCCTTGCCAACCTTCTCGGCGAGGTCTCTGTCAAAGGTTGAGGCGAGCGAAACCGAAGCAGGGAAGCAGGCGCTGGTGATTGTGCCGTGGAAATGTCCACCTCGTGCTCCATTGGGGCCATCTGAAACTTTGAGGGGAGGGACACCAAGTCTGTGGACCGGATTGGTGGTCCAAAAGTCAGCTCCTGCAAGCAGGGACGTCTTTTCTTCAACCGTGAGTTGTGAAATGATCGACTGGAAGTCGGGATTGGAGGGGGTGTATTCGCCCATGATGTTGCGAGTCTGGAGGAATCAGTGTGAGGGATGTCAAGAACAACGAACCGGTGGAGGGCGGATCCTCTAAGATATATAAGCCCATAGAGACAGCCGTCTCACGTATTCCGCCTGCCAAAGGGCTAGTTGGCTACTGCCCGTGTGATCCACGCTGGCCATTTACATCAAGAACCTCGCCCGGTGTTTAGCCGGTTCTAGGAGCAGAGCCATCCTGCCACCAGACAATTTATCCTCATTCTCGAGTGTCGGCACGGAAAGGGTTTGGTCCATGGGGAGGGAAGATGTTGAAAAGAGACTGAAGACGCGTCCGTTGGCTGCTCTCGGTTGGAAACGCCAGTATTAAGGAAGGAATAAACGAGACTGGTGGATCATCCGACAAAACTTCCCCCGGCCACGGGGGTAGAGTGTCGACTAGATCCTCGATCCCCTCTCTCTCCGGTTGGAGCACTGGGGAGGAGAACTACCAATCAGCACGAGATCGAGTGCCACAATAAGTCCGCCTGAAGATCATCTACTGGAAACATGTTTTTGTCTTGCGGTCTTGCGACCAATTCTTTGCATTTTCTCCCCTTAGCTAATTCCCGTCGTTGCTATCCGACTCGACATCTGGGCATGTCGTTCCCCCCCGGAAATGCAATCCTAGATAACCCTGGTACTCTGCCGAGCACTTCTCCCTAAACGATACAAAATGCGCCGTCTTGTTGCGTGCTAAATTGCTGTAGATCATATCGTAAGACATTGAGTCAAGTCATGAGAATCGAAGAGAAAAGATCGTGTTATATGTAGATGATGGTCACAAGTTGGATATTGACCCTTCCTCTCATCCTTTTTGGTCGCCTTCATATCAATGTTATACATGGACAGAAAGGTCTCTGGTGCCTAGTCCAAGTTGTCTGGTTTCACTGTTGAGCCGACCGATTCAGTGAACATGTCCAACTAGCTGCCCGGAGCGACGGGCGTGGCCATGGACATGGCGCTTGGCCTTTCCAGGAGCAGCTGTGAATGAGTCGCTGACTCCTGGAGTGCAGAGCATGCCGGTCGACATCTCCATGACGGACGACCAAGTACCAGAGGCGCATCGCTGGAAGGATTTGCCGTCGGCTGCGCAGGCCCACGCGCCCTCATCGGTGCAAGCGCCGGATTGGGTGCCGGTGGTTGTGTTCGAGGCTGTTCCTGACGCGCCAGTGGCCGCGGGCGAGGCGGCTGAAGCGCTGACGCTTGATACGGGAACAGCTTGAGCGAATGATGCTGTAGCAGCGGTAGCGGCACCAGACGCGAAACCGGCCGGAGAAACTGGTACAACAGTCATCGTGCCTGCATCGGGCGCACCAGAGGCGAAACCGGTCGGAGAAACTGGTACAACAGTCGCCGTGCCTGCATCAGGTGCACCAGACGCGAAACCGGTCGGAGAAATTGGTACAACAGGCACCCCCCCTGCACCGCCGGCGCTCGAACCAGTGGCAGCGACACCAGCGGCGCTAGTGGCAGTTGGTTGTTCTGCAGCAGCAGCATCAGAGCCGCCACAAGCCAAGGAAGTGTAAGGACCAGCGCCGGCTTGTTGAACGACCGCGCCTGGGTTGGGATAGTGGTAGTCAAAGGTCTCCGGTGTAGTGCAGTCGTTGACAGATGCCAGGTTTGCCACGAACATATCCGGGAAACTTGTGTTGGCACGCTTGGAAATCTTAGGAGTTGGAGCATATCGCTTCTTCTTGGCTCCAGTCACAGTTGCGGGACCGCAGTTCATGTAGAACTCTCGGTTGCCAATCTTGTTGATCCATGACCACGCGATGGTGTATTCGCCGGGTGAGATGCCATCAGGAATCGTGTATTCGAAAGTGGAAGCGCCACTGCCGTTGGGGTCTGCGGGCAAGTTCCCTGCAACGTTGGCTGGGCATCCACCTTCGATAGATTTGATGACCATCCACTTGGTGTCCTTGGTAGGTGCTAGATCGGTGGTCAAGCTGACTTGACAAGACCCACCGCCGTGAACGGCACTGCCAGTGAAGCTCAGGGTCTGAGTGTCACCGATAGCCATGACATTCGAAGCGCCTTGCAAGTCATAAACGCCATCGCGCTGTTTGCAGGGGAAATCGGAGCCATCGGCAAGCAGCGGTGAGTTGTTGAGGGTGGATTTGCCATATGGAACCGGGGACTTCATAATCATATGGGCATTCGCGGTAGTAGCCAAAAAGGCGGTGATGGCGGTAGCCACTGACGAGGAAAACTTGACCATGATTGTAGTTGGTGGTTTGGTAGTGTTGGTTGGTGTTGGAAAGATTGTTGTTGGGCAGTGCAATAGCTAGATTGCGCTGAGATGATAGTTAGAATGTGGTAGTGGAAGAGTTTGAAGTGGTTGGTGGTAGATGACTTTGGGTCAGGCTGTGTGTTTGTGTTTCTTGGGAGAAGGGCTTCAAAAGTGCAACAATGACAGGGAATATATGCGATTGCCAGGTACCCTTGGACGACTGCCGTAACATTCATTCAGACCGTCACTCGAGACAAGGCATTGTAGGCAGTCAAAGCAGCACGTAAGCATTGTCGAGGCAGTGAAGCAGTGTCGGGGCAGCGCAAGACAATAAGGGGCCGGAACAAAGAAAAAGACGTACCTTATTGTCACAGACAAAAATCTGGTCGTCGACTGGTATCAGTTGATACTCGGCACAAAGGAATGTGTATTGTTGTCTTGGGCCAAAGAGAATGTATTGTCTGCACCGGGCAAGACAAAGAGAGAATGCGAAAAGAACGTGAGGACTAGCCTGCCACAGTTGGAATGAACGTTGAAGGGAAAGAGAGAAGCGCTTGGGTGACAGGGACAAGAAGGAATGAAGCAAGCCGGAAGGCTCCTATATACATCGGGTGACGCTGTGCACTGCGATGCGATGTACGTACTCCGTAGATGGGCCGAAGCAGGGTGGCGGATACCCCTGACACAACGTTCAGGGCAATGCTGGTTGGGGTAGTGGTGAACAAGGGTGGCGTGAAACATGGCATTCCGTTGGCAAATATCCCTCGGCGTCCACGCGTGCCACGGTGAGAATAAACGCGATTGTTCCAGACTGAGGCCGGTGCAGAACGCACAGAACCAGTCAGAAGCTTGGGTCACCGTGTTGAAGGCCATGATTGTCGCCAGGTCATGAAGGTTGAGAGGTTTCTCCAAGGCTTGTTCTGCATGCACCGATGATTCGAGGGAGCGGTCAGAGCTACCCAGTAGATCCGAATGCACAGTCCTGCTAGAATAGGGAGCAAGCTGGGAGAGCCAGCTGGTGACAAGCCGATTGGCCCAGCCCAACTCTGCCGATGCAGGAACGAGCAAAGCTTGGGCACACAGATGACAGATGTGGACGTGACGAGGGCTCGATCTCTCTCGACATTGGGCAGCGGACTTTAGAGCCCCTGGGAGCTGGGAGGAGGCTGAAGCAGTCCATCGTGGAGGAGGGGAAGCTAGGCCGGAAGGTCAAGGGGGAAGTTAGGTGGGTGAGTGGGTGCGTAGTGCAAAAGGCTGAAGCGCCAAGAGTCCAAAGGAATGCTCCGAATGGCGCCAGAATCAGGGGCAAGAAGCGCGTTTACGAGCGTCCAATCATTAGCCGCAGACGCAAGATCGTCTAGTCCCAAAATAGTTAGCCGCCGATGCATTTGCCCCCCTCGCCTTTTCTTTGGCCAGCCATTCCATGCCATCCATCCTGCTTCTTCTCTCGTGAAACACCTGCTACTTAGCCCTCAGGCCGCCTCCTCAACAGCCTGGCTGAATTCGTGGGATGATTTTCAGGATCCAGTCGATTGCCACCGCCGTCCTCCTCCTTGGGACATCGAAGACATGCACATTCCCGCCCGATCCCCCAGCCCGATTCATGTCCAAGCTGAGCTGACGTGCACCTGCGCGTGGCTGGACAGGCCTGTGCAACCTGCCCTCGAGCTGCTGGGCGCAGTTACCGCCCGAGCAAGACACCAGCACAGACAACTGCTTGACCAAGACCTCATTTCTGACATGATGATAGACCTACGTAACCTAGCCACGAACCCGACCTGCTGTCAATTGCCAGCATCGCGAACGCGCCTTTTCCACATCTGGGTACCATTCCGTGAGATCGACTCTCAAGACCGCCGCTTCTGCTGGGCACGCTGCTACGCCATGCCGTAATTATTCAAGAGGTGGAGTTGAATGCTACCTGTCGAGACTCGACTCGAGAGCTTGGGGATGCGCTTACAATCATACTGAAGACCGTGCAGGACATGGATGAATCCTGTCGAGCAGTCTTGTGCACTAGATCCAACCTCGGATGTCTATCCAGCTTAAGCTTGACACGCACTTTCCAAGCCCCGTCCCCAGTCTCCCAAGGCTTTCAGCGGGCCTAGTCTCCCTCACCACCTAGCCAGTGACCCGCAAACGCGGGACTTGAGTTCTTACAGAGGTCAGTCGATTCGCGGAGAGGGGTGGTCTGATTGAACAACCTACCGAGAGCCATTGCAACACCTCCACTTTTATTACGCGTTGTGGCCTTGTCCAAGCTTGCAAACGAAAAATTGAAAGACCAAGAAATGCAACGCAGCACTATGACGGGATCAGTGGAATGACCCAAGCGATCAAGGACCAGCAGGCCGAGTTTCACCATGACCTTATACATGGGAGAGTCGTGAGGGAAGGAATCAAAGCCTTGACGAAGTCCTAGCTATCTCTTAACTGTTCCTCGCCGATACTTGACATTGCAAACACTGGTAAGCTTCCAGTAAGGACCCCAACATAATCCTCACCTTCATCTTGACCCTCCCGCGCACAACCGAATGCACTCCTATCGCCACATGGAGTTGCCTCACAACTCAATACCACAAGACATGGCCGATGTGAGAAGGCAAACGCATTCGCAGTTCAAGCATAAAGAACCAATCGAGACCCAAGTTCTGCCTTCACCATTTCTCATCCGTCTCAGTCCATTGAACAGCGCCCTTGAGTCCTCGGTGTGCAGCATTATTTGGGCGTGTTGTCAAGGCTAGTGGCCCATGATGAGCCAATCCTGTTAATAGCACAAATGTGTCCCTAGCATCACGAGCCTTGCTCCCAGCCGTCGGACACAGACCGCAGCTGATGACTTTGAAAACAAGAAGATTGACTGAGATGTATGCAAGAATCCCCTTTTGGAAGGAGCTGATGTATTTGGCCGCATCATGAATCGACGTGGAGCGAAAAAGGTCAAGACATCATTCAATACTGTCGGCCATTTGCATACCATCCTGCCAGTCGGGCCCCCACGACCTGAATCGCTTTTCTCAGACGGAGACTTGCGCTGAAATATCTCTGCCCATTGCTCAAGGCTTATGAAGGTTGTGAGTATGTGGACATACATACAGTTTTGGTCGGGCTTCTACGTGTGAGGTATTGGTGTGCGAATGGGTTGCTCTCTACCAGCCACAAGCCACTGTATCAAGAGTGAAAGACCTTGCCGACGGGTTACACAAAGTCAAGGAGGAGGCGCATGAATCTGCCCCGAGCTCACCCTGCTTTGGGGATGAGGGTGATGCCGCCCTGAGAGCCAATTTTCTTGGCGCCTTGGCGTGGATGGTGCGTGTCAAGTACTGGGTAGAGGTGGACAGACAATCGTGGATCCCAACGCAAGGAGAATACTTGAATACAGAAAAGCAGCTACAGTAAACCTTTGCCATAGGTGCGACTGGAAATCTCATCGCTTAGAGAGCCTATGCTACTCGTAAGCGGGGAGAAAACATCTGAACAGCTGCGAGAGGTAACCGGCCGTACTCGACGTAGCGCAGTGCGAGCAACTGTGAACCTAGCCTGTCCGATATTCGCCCATTTCCATTTGGAGAGTAGTAAGTGAGTGCCATCAATCGAGCTAATAATGAATGCTCTGTTAACGCTATCGAAGGACAGAAGCCTCTCTCAGCCCCTGAAGCACATTTTCGACCAGGCAGAAACCTTGTGGATATGTACATCTCCGGACAGTGGCACGACGTAGCAACGTTGACGGGCCTACTCCTTCATCGTAATGCTACCTCCCAAAGTGCCACATAGTCAGGAAACCAGCGACCTCCGAGCGACACTGCCGGAGAGCAGATTTCCGGCACATGATCTCATCTGCCATCCCATCCGTCCCCAAATCGCCCGATCAAGTCTGAACAGTTCTATGAAAGTAACACCACTCCAGTCCACCACCACCAAGGTTCCGGTATGATACATTGTCTCAATGGAAACCATCAAGCCCGATGGGTTGGCAAAGTCGAATTTAGACTCTAGAGCCATCCAAAAGCGCCGAGAAATCCTCAACATCAACTCTGCTGATCCCTTGACTGCCGGGGGGTGCGTCTGTGAATGAGCCACCGTTGGTCGTAACGTATACGCTGGCCCAATCCGACGGGCCCCGGCCGAATTGAACGCTGGAGGCGCTAATAATCGTGCTGTTTGTGTTGTTGAAACTTCCTGCGACCACAAGCTGAGTTCCTGTCTTCGTATCGACTCGGATCAGGGCATTGGACGGGCTAGCCACATAGGCAATCCCCATAGGATCGACAGCGAAGTCATCACAACTGATGCCACTGACAATCAGAGTAGCTTTCCCAGCCGAGGAACCGTCTTTGTGTATCTAATTATGTACTAAAGTTAGTTGGGTGATTCTCGTTCCACTTTCGGCTAGTTGGTTCAAGAACAGGATGTGGGAAGATAGAAACGTACTGGCATCTTATACATTCGTTGTTTGCCCGAATTGGTGTAAAAGAGCGTGTTGTTGGAAACTTTCAGACCGTTAATACCAAATGCTTGGAATGATGTCGCATTGGCCGGGCCTTTCATGCTTGGATCTTGAATGGCCTTGGTGGAATTGCCGGTCTTGACGTCTAGCTTCCAAACCGCACCCAGCAGGGTATCCGCAATGAGAACAAAATCGTCATTTTTACTAATACTTGTCATGCCATTGAGAAGCCCGGTATTGCTTATACTGGCGGCCTTTTTGATTTCTGGTGGGGAGATAATGGTTCCGTTCGGCAAAACATCGACATGGCGCATGTTAACCAAATAGATGTCGGTCGGGCCACTAGCAGGCATCCCGACAACGTAGAACACATCGTCACCAAGCTCGGTGATGCCGCCTGTCCCTGTCAAAGACGTGAAGTTGTGAAGTAAGACAGGCGGCCTGACCGAGAGGGGATCGATATACCAGAGAAGACCTGATGGAAATGCAGTAGTTGCGAGGATTCCCCCATTGGACCGGACAGCGAGATTTTCAAAGCCTATACCGCTGATGTTGAACAATCGGTGAACGGGGCTTTCAGTGGCGGCAGAGGCTGGAATAGAAGGAACTGTCGACTCCGTGGGAGTGATATCTGCCGCAGAACTTAACACGATGGAGGAGAGCGTAGCTAATACTGTGGCTAAGGAGAGGTACATGTCGAATGAAAAGAGCTGTCTCCCAGCAAAAGGCGATTCGGTGGTGAGATAGAAATCTCAGTGGTAGTGCCGACGTTGCACGGGGATGTACTGAGAAGATTTGCTGATGGTGGAAATGCCCACCGAGCCTGTCTGTGTCTCTTATACTACCGCACTATTGTATTCACACCACGGTAATGTTGTTTCGGCCTTTCTGATGGCGCGATTTCCTATTCTGACATCTTGACCCATAGAAAATGTAGCTATCTTCAGATCCAACCTCGTCAGGGAAATTGAGGTCTCACATGCTTTATTAGCCCTCCATATAGGTTTCATGAGACCAATGCAAAAGACAGTAATCTGTCCGTGCTCTTCCGGGCCCATGGGGAATGCCAACGTAGGAATTGGGAGACTGACTGGCCAATCTACTTTTCAGGATGCAATGCCCTCCTTCCCTGAGACTGTTGCGAGGTTGTTCCACTCCCTCGGCGGTGCATTTCCGTCTGCGAGCCATGTTTTTGAATCTCGAGCATCGTTCGACCAATAAGGCTTCCACCAAGGGATAGCAAGATTTGACCCGTAAAACTTTCTGGCTGTCGTCTATTGGAACACGCAGCATTTCCGGCGCTACCGTGCCGAAGCGGGCCTCTCATCCAGTCACCGGGCTTGGGGCCTAAACCGGGACCCCCGGGATCGGAACATACCCCATATTTCCGGGAACGAGATCAAGGTGCATTTGTGCATATTTAGTGGAGACCAAATATGTCAAAAGGAGTTAACTTCCAGGCAAGAACGAGGCTACCGCAATTCGAGACTAGTAGGCTTCATGCCTACAAGAGACCAACGCCTTGGGGGAAAGCATAGTAATCATTGTGGTATTCCGAATTCTGAAAGGACTGCCTTGCGGCGTTTCTCCTGGAAAGTCAAACCCTCTTCAGACCTTGGAATAGTAAGCGTTATTCACTAGATCAAGTCCAAGTTGCCAGATTGGAGTTCAGAAGAGCCTGACTTTCTGCCCTATTCGCTGCACTCGCCCTCCGACCTCATGTTCCAATTTCAAGTGCGCCAAAGGTCAATGATGATGCGGTGACGAGTGCCGGGAGGGGGATGCCTCCCGGAGATGTTGTGAATTCGACTCTGCCCTATGGAGATAATCATGTCATCAACTCAAGATACACTTGGTCAGCATAAGACGGACAGCAGGCTAGTTCGTTTGGGAGTCTACCGGAAAATGGCACCTTTGTACGTTTCTCCATCATTCAATGCCTGTCACCAAATGTTGAAATACCCTCAGTCGTGGCAAAATAGGGCACACATCGAAGACATCTCTGCAACTCAGCCGCATTTGACCTATTCCGCCAACTACCTTTCGTAGTTTCCGGGGTATCTATGGGGCTTCTGCCTCACATGCGGCTATATGCAAAGTGTACTGCGTCTTCCACATTTCTCTCCTCTTTTTAGTTTGGGTTCAAGGAACTGAAGTATTTGATACCTTGGATACGCTATCCTTAGGCACTAGATTCCGAGCCCGGCCACTGCTGCCCTCATTCTACAAGCCCAAGTGGGACACAATGGCTTGTGACAACTTTCAGTCCTCCAATCATCAGATCTAGGATGATGGGTCAGTGACCATCTCTGGGTTTTCAGTTATCGGCTCACCGACAGCTAGCTAGTTCCGGGTCAATTTGGCCGGAATTTGGGGTACAATCCGACCACCCCACATTTGCACGTTGTGCAAGCAAGGAAGAATTGAAGTTTCACGTTGCGTCTTGTTCTTTGATAAGAAAACCTATGTGCTGTCTATCGGCGTCAAAAACCATAGTAGGTTCGTTTCGCTCGAACTCGTTGATCCCTATTAATTACCCCCCGCCACATCGCCAAAATAAGTCTGACCTACCGACCCTGGTAGAAGGCAGCAGCATGGAACAAGCCACAAAGAATCTACCAACCCAAAACGAGGTGGAGCGTGTCGATGATGCTCACGAAACGCTCGCCACCAAGATCAAAACAACACCCTATATGGTCTTGTTTTCCATTACCATTGCATTTTCCGGTTGGATGGCAGGATTCGATACTGGCTATTCTGGCACGGTGCTGCAAATGGCACCTTTTAAGAGTGCATTCGGACACTGCGTCAAAGGCCCCGGTGGCCGGGCCCTGTGCAAGCTCTCGGCAACTCAACAATCAGTCACGTTCATCTCGGCCCTTTTCACCGCTCTCGGCTGCGGACTGAGTGGAGTGATCAGCGAGTATCTTGGTCGGAAAAAGACACTTCAACTGGGCTGTATTGTCGTCTGCATTGGGGCCGCTGGACAACTGGGGACTTCGACCAGCTATACCAACTTTATGATATGCAAATGCATCGCTGCCGCTGGAGTTGGCCCATTTCAGGTGGCTGGTCCGATGTATGCAATCGAATGCACGTCTCCACACAGACGAGGTGCGTTGATGGGTCTATATGGCATGGGGCTCTCAATGGGATCTTTGGTGGTCGCAGCTGCGTGCCTGGGATCATCCACTTTCGAAACCAACTGGTCGTGGAAAACTCCTATTGCGTGCCAGATCCCGATCGCCGTGGCTTACATTGGCATAATCCAATTTTTTCCAGACTCACCAAGGTGGTTTCTCACACGAGGCAAGGTCGAAGAGGCGCGAAACTCGTTTGGAAAATTCTACGGCTTGGATCCTCATTCGAGCGATATATCGGCGCAGATTCGCGACACCCAGGACAGCATCGAACTTGAAGAAATCTTTAGGTCTACGACTTCTTGGATTGATATATTCCATCCCCACTACATCCGGCGCACGATCACCTCAGTAGTGATTCTTGCAGGTCAAACGCTATGCGGAATTTGGTTCGTTGTTCCTTACGCAGCCGTATTCTTTGGCACTTTGGGCCTCACCAACCCGTTTCTGAGCAATGTCGCGGTTTCGGCTTGCCTTCTGGCGGGAACCTCAGGGAGTCCATTCACTAATGACTTCTTGGGGAGACGCTTGTCTCTGTTGACGGGCTATTCCTTGATGGCTTGCTGTATGCTGATTGTATCCGTGGTTGGCAATGCTCTTGGTATCGCCACATCGACGGCGCAAATGGTCCTCGTGGCCTTTTTGTGCATTTGGAGTTTCTGCTTCGGCATGTTTATCTCCTCCAACTCCTGGCTTACCGCCAGCGAGCTTCATTCTGTGCGCCTTCGCTCATACGGACAAGGCTTTACTGCTCTTATCTCGCAGATCACGGCTTTCGCCGCGGCATTCTGGACTCCGTACATGCTGGACGCCAAATATGGCAACATGGGGATGAATGTCGGCTATTTCTACTTTGGTATCACCGTGGTATTGATCATGTTGGCGTTTGTGTTGCTGCCGGAGACAGCTCGACTGTCTTTGGAACAGATCGATGATATCTTCGCATCAAAGATGAAACCGTGGAAAGTAACTCTGGCTCGTAATAAGCGTGTCGTCAATGGAGAGGATCACGTCGTTTTACCCGAGAGTCGACTTGCTAAGATCCAGCAGATACATGAGAAGAGAGGACTGGAGATATGAGGCTGCCAGTACGGGTTGCCGCTGTCTTCGGTCTAATATGAGATGCGGAAGCATTCAGACGACTTGGGGTGAACGGGCGATCTTGAAGCCGTGACGGACCGTAACCATTTGTATCTCAAGGTCACTCAGGTTATATTGCTAAGAATTTGGTTCAGTCTATTGTTTTATTCCCTAACTGATGAGAAAACATTTCATTACCACTCCAAGTGTGACAATACCTAGAATTTGACACGTTGAACTCTTGTGACAAGCGGGCAAATCTGCGTGTAAGAAACCTCTACGACTTGTTATGTATGAGCAGAGCCCCAAATATCCACACACCAGTCCTAGATTTGTGCAGCATTCGCCATCAGCAGAGACTAAAAACCGCATTGCGTGTTCGGCTCGGGGATTTGTGGTATTGTCTAGATGGGACGTGAGTACCATGAGTACCGTGAGTATCGTGACAGAGAATAGTAAATATACAATATACATGTAAGCATCGAATGAAAGACTGTGTAGCACCAAGGCTCAAACAGGCGCCGTGCCGTAAGGAGTACATGGAAGGAACTTGATGAAGGACGAACAAGTACTGACCAAGCCAATCACAACCACTAGCCATGTAGCCCCCAGAGTGAGCCGAGTCGGGAGCGCCAACGCGCAAGAACCCATCACCTCCCCCCTCCCCAACGACGGGTGAGTACAGGGCGGCATCACCCTAGTCTCGAAGGGGGTGGGGGGGGGAGCCGGGCGTGAATCTACCTCGTCTTGGCGTCAAAAGACAAGTAAAACCTGCCCCGAGCTCACGTGCGACTCACCTCTGACCGTGCCGCTTTTAAACCCTCCCGCTCGCAACTCACCTCTGCACCTACCGGGTACCCTCTGACCTTTACACTCACTTTCGCACTCACCCTCACTCACCCTCGCGCGCCTAACTATCGTCCTGTAACTTTAGGTCCTATATACTCATCACCGAACTAGGGATCTAAAATTGACAACGCTAAGTAAGAATCAGTGGCTCCCCTTTCGCTTAGTCACCCTAGTCTTCGAGTCCTACGAAGCAGGATGACCCTCGTTCTAAGCCCTTCACCGTCCCCTTCTCACGAGTATATAGCCTTAAAGTTGGGGGAATCCTTTCCACTTTGCTTATCTGCAGCGGGGACTAGTGTGGATCTACACTTCAGAACTTGTCTCGTTGAGTGCTGTTGGCTACTTATTTTCGCACCTCTCCCTAAGCGGCACCTGTTGCGAAAGACGGCGAAGCACGGTAAACCGTGGCAACCCAGCAACGCGGAGCACCTATGATTGGCCGCTGGCCAAGACAGTAAAGCCAAAGTGGGTGAGGAGCACGCTCATAATTCGGAGCTCGAGGTGCGTTGCTGAAATGTGCTACCTATTACTTTGGCTTCTGGGGTTGTGCTACGTTTCTTCGCCCCCACATATTATTGCACCCTACCAGAGTATGCTAAGTAGATTCGCCAATGCCCCTGTAGGGGTGGTAGGCTTTTCGAGAAACCGAGCGAATTTCTTCTCTTGGATGTCACCTTAGCCTCAAGCTTAGCTTGACCTTTGCAAACCCCGAACTTCCCTCTTGATTTCTCTTACCACTGCTCCGGGCGACGAGAATGTGATGATGCTTTCCGCTAGAAAGTATGGGTGCGGCGTCTGTAAGTTCACCTTCGGGCGTCTTGAGCACCTGCAGCGGCATATGAAGCTGCGTAAGTCTTAGAGCAACAGAAAGCGACGCCACTCTTTCCCACTGACGCCCGAGGAACAGACACTGGGGAGAAACTGTATCGATGTCCCTGTAGTCGTGATTTTGCTCGCAGGTAAGTGCGAACGACTGAACAAGGCTTTTCAGGCCCGGGAAAGCGAGACGGCACTCCTGGCTGATGCTACTCAGTGATGTTCTTGCACAACACCTCCAGCAATGCGAAGTGGGCAAGGAAAGCCAAATGATGCTTGAAAAGAAAGGACCTGTCAAGAGAACCAGAAGCAAAAGTGCCTGCGATCAGTGCGCACGCGCTAGAACGAAATGTGACTCAGGCAGCCCGTGTGATCGCTGCCGCCAACGGTCTCTCAGTTGTACCCATACTCGAAACGGACATCAGGATATGTATGCGATGTACTTTGCTGAAAAGGAAATGCCGCCTGGCACCGATAGTGAATCCGATCCGACCCACCTTTCATATGTCGAGGGTCTCTCTACCGCAACCAGGGATGGAGCTAGTCGAGACCACGATGACACAAATACCCTTGCTTCGCAACTAACTGCTGATGAGGAGTTGCTTGGGGACACATATGCCGAGTTTGGGATCGGAAGCGCAATTTCAGACGAATGGATCTCACCACAGTCAACAACAATATCGGAACCAGATGCCAGCAACTTCACGGCAATTCTGAATCAATTCCAGGCCGGAGACTACTTGGCGAAGCCCACCTCCCCCGCGGTGTTGTCCGATTTAATGCCACGTGATTCTGAATGCAGAATTCCAGCCCGAAGCTATCAAGGCATAGGTATATTTCGCGGGGAAAAGGTCGAAGTAGGCGCCCATCACTGACTGGCTATAGCATTGGACCACGACTACTGGATGCCGACTGATTTAAGTTTACTAGAGGTCGGCTTCACACTGGATCAATTGGATCCAGTAGAGATGTTATCTGCGCAGCTCAAGACTCTGTTCAGAACAGCCGAGGAGAGCGTAAGTGAGCAGATTCTCACAACATACATCACACGCGAAAATCTCATTTCTTTCACCGAATTGTATGGTCGTCACTACTTACGCACCTTTCCCGTCGTACATGGACCTTCATTCCAGCTCGTCCGTACCCCTCTCATTCTACTTGCGGCCATAATGGTAACCGGCGCGTGCTCTGCCGATGAACGAGTATCCGCAGATGTCATCGACTCCTTAGCCATTGGCCTCTTGAAGGTGATTGAGAGCCAGGATGTGAGAGTGTCCTCCCATCATCGTTTTTGCCTCGTTCTTAACTAGTCACAGCATGAGAGAAATATGCAAGTGCCGCCTCTATCGACAATTCAAGCAAGCATCATCACCTGCTCGATGTTGGTTTGCTCCCGTAGCGAGAAAGCATGCCATTTTGTATCGAACTACCTTCCGCGAAACGCTTCGGTGAGTTTCTAGACCCACATATACGCTCTCTTCGAGATGCTAAGCCGGGGCATCAGATGGCCAAGCGAGCCGGTGTATACCCTACAACAGTATTCTGCGATCATGGGACTGTGACACTGGAAAATTTCGATTGGCAGGTCTGGATAGAGCAAGAAACACGGAGAAGGTAGGCAACGACTGATCATTCTGTATTTGAAAGCCAAATCTTTTTAACCAAATTTCAGAATTGCCTGCCAAATCTTTTCCCATGAGGTTGCCGGGTGCATATTTCAGGGGTCATCTCCTCCCATAAACGCACTCGCGTCCAATGTATCCCTACCGTGCTATGAGAGCTGTTGGGAAGCGAAAACAGCAGCTGAGTGTCTCACAAGGTTAAGAATCGCTCCTTTGCAGATTCCTTTATCGACGGCGATTCGTCAATTGAGGGTGACTACCACCAAAGAAACTCCTGCATTCGAAGCGTCGGGACTCGGAATGTTTGTTTTGATCAAAGGTGCGAATCTCTCCAGTGCATGATGTTGAATGACTACGTTTGCTGATTGTTGATAGGACTCCACTGTCTTCTCTATCAAGCCATAGCCTATGACCTTGAGTTCTCCTCCACAGATAACAACGGACGTACAGCCACGTATGGACATGAAGTTCATAGTCTGGACGAGTTGCTCAATTACGACCTTTCTGGGTCTACTATTGCCACATTGGCAGACGAGGCTGTCACCCACTACGGTGGCTCTGCTCTCAGGCAGGTTAACGAGGCGCTCAACATATGGAATTCCACATGGCACTTTCGCCACTTTCGCGAGATGCAGTATGAAGAGCGCACATTTTTCCAGAATCCGATGCCGTTTTGGTGGTTGGCCAAGCTGTATCTGGTGTTGCACTGCTATCGTCACCTCCTAGGCATAGAAAGCGACTTCGCCGTCTCCAGGGCAACAGATCTTGACTATTGTAAGAAAATGGAGGCTCAATCCAAGATTTTACGGTGGATGTCAGTGTTTCGCCAGCCACAGGTACAACCAGAACCATTGGCCGACACCGTCTTCTGGAAGTTAACCAAAATTGCTCATGTCGGTCAAAACGTCGGAGACATGAATGAATGGTTTTTAGCTGACTGTCGACAGACGAAGAAAGCCCATTTCTAGAGACAGTACTAGATGCAGTCAGGTTGCTGAGTACCATGGTCTCCCGAAAGGAGAATTCGAACACGACATACTGGTACCACTCGTCAGGCACGACACTCTCGGGTGAATTCTCGATGAGCCATATGCAGAAAGACATGATAAATGAATCCCTTCACATTTATCCTGTTCAGCTCGGATGAACGAGGTATCCGATTGACGCTAAGCACTCTCCACAGTGGCTTGTAGCAAGCTTGAAGGGCCTCAAAAGTGGGGCGTACTTGCAGCCAACATCGATCTGAAAGCGAGTAGTAGCAATCCCAATGAACATACACCTTGTCTATCTGCGCTTTTCTGGGTTCTGATTTCAACTCAATTTTCAACTACTCGGGTATCTTGAGTGGTGTTGTCCGAGGGACAGGTGACAGCTTGATGATGATGATGATGATGATGAAGAAGGGTACTAGAGATTGAGGTTCGCTAAAGGCAAGTCGCTCCTTTGATCGCATACCCTGGATAGTCATGGAATCTCAGAAGACGTGTACACAAGAAGAATGAATTCTCGCTGGCTATAAGGCTATTCTTCTAGGGGCCTTAAGAAAAGAGCATGGCATTCAACCTCTTGGATAATGATGGCAGAGGCTTTTTGCAGTTAGGGAAGACCTCATTTTTCTCTGGACGACTGCAACGATTCCTAGATCCATTCTGAATCGCCGGAAATATCGAATCAACTTTGACCGCCCTTCAAGAGGCGATTCACTTCGAGACGGTCGGCAGGGCTATATCCAAGAATCGAGATGGCGTAGAAGCCACCGTGTCTGACGTTGATCTCTTGGTCCGCCGTCAATAAGGATTTGCAATCATCCTCAATGCTTTACCAATTAAAGCCGCATTTTCTGTCGGAGGAGCCTGTTTCTGCTCGAGATTGGAAAGCTCCACACTGCTATGCACAACTGTAGCCACGCGTTGGAACCGCCGGGCCATGAATACCTTGAACGCTTCTTCGACGGTTGGTGCGTCTTTGATGCACTGCGCGAGCACGACCGAGTCCTCTAGGGCCATGCCTCCGCCCATACCCAAGTGTGCAGTAGTGGCGTGTGCGGCATCACCAACCAGGATGGCGCACTTGTAAAACCAGGGATCGGGAATCAGGATCCATCGGAAAGGACGGCCGATGAGTGTTGCGTCGGACTTGAGGCGACTGCGCAGCTCAACTACAGCCGGAGCGGTCATCGAGTCCAACAGCTTCTCAAACAGATCGTGGACGTCTTCATCGCTCAGTCGCTTATTCTCGGGAATGTTGAACACGGAGGGGACATAGACGATGTCTTCGGGGAGGTAGTAGAAGCCGAGCCGGCCCACTGGACTCGAGTACCAACTCTCCATATCGACCGGAGGACCAGGTGCCAACCAACGAATGCTCATCTGGCCTGCGTAGATTGGATTCGGATGGTCAGGGAATAGCTCCTTGCGAGTCGCTGAATCGATCCCATCCGCGCCAACGAGAAAATCATAATCGCGTTGTTCCCCATTGGTGAACATAACGCGCACTCTATCGGGGCCATTCGCAATCTGAGAGAATGTAATGCCCCGTGAGACCTTGACACCTAGGTCGTCGGCGACCTTGGACATGATTCCGATCAACGTCGGTCGGTAGATTCCCACAGTTTCTTTGGCACCAGGCCAGATTGGACGAGGGGGGCCGGGGCTGATTAAGCGTCCGGTAGAGTCGCGCATTGAAACCGCCGTAGAGTCGTGTGGAAAGGGAGTTCCGGCTTGGTATACCAAGTCGTAGAGCCCAAGCTCAACTAAGGCGTCGGCTGCCCGTCCGCTGATGCCGATCGAGGCGCCCTCCTTAGGATTGCCCTTTTCGACAACTTCGCAACGAATCCCAACGCGTGTGAGGGCAATCGCCGTGGACAAACCTGCAATGCCGCCGCCAACGATAAGCGCCGTCGATGCACATGCCATGGCGAAAGTTCTCCTCGTTCCCAGTGATTTTTCACTTTCACACAACAGTAGACAGCGATGGAGGGGATTGGAATAGAAGTCCCTGACGTTTCGATCTTCTCAGGAGTACAAGCTAACGTCTTGCACCGAGTTTCAGGACCTAAAGATAAATACTTTCACTGTGAACTCGAGTATTTAGACGCTATGAAATTACCGAAGTCCTATTCAATGTGTTCAAGCTACATTTCGGTCTTTTGGGGTATAGTCCGTCACTAAATCTCTAGATCACCAGGCGTTCAATGCAGACGCGTGATCTAACGCACATGGAGTACCGTCCTTTCATTTCGTTCGAGATATTTTGCTTCCGGGTCCGAAGGCACGAAACTCTGGTAGCAATTTTTCCAGGGAAAGATGATGCTTCCGCAACTTCCGATGTTCACACCGGCTTGGTTTTGGACCCAATCTGCAGTCATGGAGGATTAGATTTGCCATGTACCCTAAGAAGGTTCGGCCCCGAATTTCGAACATGAAGTTCGCATTCAAAGGCCACGTAGAGGCGAGTGAGATAGAATTACTACCCCGGTTCTTGGGGGTTGTTCCGGCCGCCAAAACCTTGCATTGCCAAAAAGCCCCAACAGATTCCTCCCTCTCTCGACCACTTTCGCCGGACCAGCCGAGTTATTATTAGCCCGGCTGAGCACAGGGTGTAGAAAACTGCTCTCTCCCGAGTTGCAGGTAGGGGCCCCTCCCGCGTACGACAATATGAAAATCCAACTTCACTTGTCAACTCTGGCTGAAGCACGCTCCAATGCATGTTCGAGTAGAACACGAGGCGACATAAGCCAGCAAATCATCTCCGGAGCGCTCGCAGACTCTTTTCGAGATTCTCATAAAGTTCGCGGAGGCCCTTACGTTTTGCAATGTCTTCGGGCATCTCTGCTGCAATGCTCTCAAGCTCCTCATCATTATACCCAGCCACCGTCTCTGGACAGAAGATGGAGGAGATCCCATGAATCAGATGTCGTTCAACCACCTGCCGGCAGACATTGTCGACAAATGTCTTCAGCGAAACCTGTAAACGTCAGTCCTCCAGGTCCACTAACACAGTGCTGTCAAACCAACCTTGTAATAGGCATGAAGACCTGAGAGCGCCTCGGCACAGGCTTGAGCATCCATGTCCACAACAATGCGGCTCTGCAACGACACGAGTAGCCTTGTGGCATCGAAATGGTTGTTGCTGACATGAAGTTTTCCATTCCAGTCTTGAGTGGAAGTCTCATTCATTGCGTTCTTGACTAGGTTCCTCAGAGCGTCTTGACGGGCCTTCTGAATGTTGTCTGTGTAGTAATGATTGTAAGTTATCGGTTGAAGCTGCTCATCACGGCACAGTTTGTCGAGTTCTTCCTTGGCTTGTTGGACGTGGATTTGGAGAGTCGCCGTTGCCGAATCAAGAACCTTGTTGTACACTCGCTCGTCCTTGATCACATGTTGAAGTGCAGCTTGCACAAATTGCGCGATCTCAAGAGATATGTCGTCGACGTGGGAGTCGGCCAGCTCCGGCCATCTCGAAGATTGAGCATGGAACAATCTCGACAACAGAATGTGGTTGTAATTTCCTGGAAGTTCTTTCCCTCGGCTCTCGGTGTACACCTGTCTCGTTAGTCGCATTGTGTGTGGAGGAGTGGAGGACAACTCAGCACACCTCTTTGACCCAGTCCTTCATCTCAGACTCGGTGACCAAGATTTGCCCGTCGTCAGGTTCTTCTTCCTCGGAATCGGAGGACTCGTTAGCGACCGCATAGGAACGAATCTTTCTCTTTTGGCCATACAGCCTCATGCGCCCCGCAAACGCAGCATTCAGCTGATGAACCAGCGCACGGAGTCTCCTAGAATCACATTCGCTATCTGTGGCCACCTCGAAGAAGGTCGCATCAGTCTCATGGTATGTGCCGTTCAAAGCCGAGGTCGAAAGGCTATGGAATTGCATCGCCAAACGAGACAAAAACATCCTCAGATGTCCGACGGTAGGACGATCGTCGCCCATTGTAGAAAGATCTTGCTGAACTGATTGCATCTTTTTGCGAATGTCCTCTCGTACTTTGGGGAGCTCTCTTTCGATGTGCTGGTCCAGGAGACTCTGCAGATATATTCTCAGTGCATTGATACCCACTCGGTCTGGATTCAACATTTGCTCCTTCCACGGACTTGATTGGAAATAGCGCTCCTCGTTTCTCTGTCTTTGATCGGCGTTGATCCCCTGCGCCAATTCGCTAGGGGTTGGATTCTTGACCAGGAAAAATCCCAACTTCAATTTCGTCGTATCTTGGTTCTTGGCCAGCAATGCAATTCGCTTTTCCGTGCCCACGTTGATGAGGTCGGGCTTGGTGATGATGCCAACTGTTCGTTGACCGTTTTTGTCCACGCGACGCGACTTCTGGATGATTCCCTGATTGGCGATGTCGTTACTTGCTTGCACAACGGCAAGAATGATGGTTCTGGGATTGGAAACATATGCATCGACCAGACTCTGCACCGTCTCCACATCCTCGTCAGTCTGTTCCTCACTGGCCACGGAGATCATTCCTGGAAGGTCAACCACGGTCAAGTGAAGGCCGGTCGGACCGGAGACTTCGATGCGAAGCACATCTTCTCCGAAAGACGGGCCTTCCACGATATCCTTGAAGCCACGGAGTCCCATCAAATGACCAACCTCCTCAATGACAGAAGGGAGTTCATCGAAACCACTTAGTTGACACGAGTAGCGTCGAAGCTCGGCCTTTGAGGCGTCAGAACGCTGCTTTGCTGGGATGACGGTGGCGACGATAGCCTGCTCCTCTGCCGAATGTTGGAGAATGATCTCAGTTGCAAATCTGGTGCATACACCGTCCTGCCGTGGGAATGGAAGCCCAGTGATGCCCTCTAGAACGGAGCTCTTTCCGGCGGACTGATCGCCACAGACGACCAGCTGGGGGAGGTCGACATGGTCGCCGATTCCCCGGGCTCGCAATTCTGCTATCTGCTCCAGGCGAATAGAAGACTGCTCAGAATGAAGTCCAGACAGGTTTTGTTGTTGAAAAATGTGCATTTTCTTGTTCTCCGCAGTTGAATTAGCCATGAGACTGTTGGCACAGAAGATGAGATGAAAGTCAGACGACGAGGACTGTCTCTCGCCATTTTATAGCCAGATCCGTCACCATTCTCAACATGTTGAGTTATTTCCCTCTCGCTCCTGAGTCGAGATTACGAGAAGAAGATAGCAGGACGGGCGATAAAGGACCAAGTAAGGCATGTTCTTGAATCGACCCCAAGTCCACAAGTGGCCATGATAACCAGAATTAGATTAGGTATCCAAGTCCAGATAGTCGTTGTGCAGAGATCGAAGGGCTGAACTGGTTATCACTTATCTTCTAATATATCATCTGTCGCCGATAGATGGCTAGTGGTGTGGAGGAGATCCATCATCTTGGAGTGACTGCTCTATCACCAGGCTCTGATTGTCTCCAGGCTTATCAAACCTATCACTGGTTGGACCAGGGTTCCCCACAATAAGCTACTTCCTGCGTGACATTTTAGCTGCATGATTCGACGATCTGACAAAGACGAAGGAGCAGACTTGAGGGACGATAAGTAAGAGATAAGGGGCTGAGGGCTGCTCCTTCAGCCAAACAGCTCGCAGGAATACACTTTCGGCACCTTATCTCTGCTGTCTCAGCCAAATCACCTGTCGGATTTCAATCTCAGGGCCGTTTTCAGAATCCAATGCGTCCAGACAGGGTTTTGGATGAATGAAATAGACCGACTGACTGGGGTCTCCATGGTGCGTGGGACATGCGCTATATAGAGATTTCAAAAAGAAAGGAGTCAATTCGACGGTCGCCTTGGGAGCTCATGGGAGCTCTTCTGTTTGATTTTGGCTCGGTGAATTGCCCAAGACACTGTGAAACCCCTCCAAAACTCAAAGGAGTTCCTGAAGGCCGTGCTGGTAAAAGAGAGCGAATAAGGCACCGTGGTGTTGAAAAAGACGGCAATTCCGCAAGTCTATTTCACCCATGCGATCATCGACCAGTAGCATCATGTTCTTGCTATCTGGAACCAAAAAAACAGCACTTCGTAAAGGGGAGGGGGGGGGAGTTAATGGACGTGCAGGTACTTTTCCTTCGTCTTCATGCATAAGTATCTCATTCCCCATAACCCAACGGCGAGGAATCCTACCACCAAGTAGACAGCACCCCGGACAGATTAGATCATGACATCTCCCTTTGCGCCACCGCCGGTGGTAGAGCATCTCTTATCAAACCTCCCTTATACATTCACACGGCCGCAGTATTTCGTCGAGGCACTGCGAGCTGCCGGGTCGGGATACAATCTCAGCTCGAATCCGCAGCCTATAGATGGCCACAAACGTTTGGCCCAGGTCGGAGATGCCGTCATGAAAGCAGCTGTTCTAGGTGACTGGTATGTTTCCGGAAACGATCGAGGTGAATGACACCCCCCCCCCCCAAGCGGCATGCGTGCCTTCTTAACATGGCTGACTTGACACGTCTGTCAGCTGTTGCGAACCAGTGGGTTGGTCGTATAAGCTCCGTTGGGGTCCTCGGGGAGTGCGGTCGCGCGATCGGTCTTCAAGATTGCATCAGTACAAATCCATCTCACCTCTCCGAGCCCCCATCACAAACCCTCATCGCCAGGGCTGTTCAGGCCATGGTCGGCGCTGTTTGGCTGGATTCGCAGGAGAACATGCAGGAAGTTAAACGGGTCTTGCAGACTCTTGGACTCCTTGCTACGCAATAGAGCGGAGCGGAGCAAAAACGGCCAACGCCAGTCAGATGCCAACGAGGCTGTGTACCAATTCACTTGTTTAGTCGGCGATTGATTATGCTTCTATGTCCAAAACTCGCATTTCTTTGTCTAAGGCTGTAGTAGACGGGCCTAGTCTTCGCTTTATTGCTTCTTGTGCTCTTCAAATCCACGGCGTTGACCTTCTCTTCATTAATGATTCAGCCAGTCACTTCAATACGACCGCAAATGCATGGGATCGTGATGGTTGCGGCAGCCTGTCGCGAGATGGGTGTGCGATGACATCGGCAAGGCGACATCGTTCGGGCTTCAGCAGTTATGTCGTCCTCAATAATTAGACGTCTCGGCGATCTAGTCGGTTCTAGTGGACATGTGCAATATTCGCGACCCGTTTTGCATTCGATGTGCGCCAGCTGCCGTTCCATGTATATGGTAGTTATGCCATTACGGGCCTAAAGAGTAAAGTAGGCACTTAATGGGGAGGCTTAGTTCGTCACTGGAGAGCCTGGTGGAGATTCAGTGGACCAGTGGTTGCGGTGCATCTTCTTGCAGTAGCTAGTAAGCTATGAGAGATGGGAGGCTTCCCCGATTCCTGGTATTTCTTCCGGGGTCTGGTTGTGCACAGCTTTGGAAAGATTGACAATTCTTCCCATTTACTCTAAGAGAACAGTCTTGAACTCTGGATTTGCTCTGGTCCAGGCCGTGAGATAGATCCACCCCACACTGATCCGATGCGCCAGGTTGTCGCTCCGACGGATAAGCATCACATTGACCACCGGGAGTGGGAACAGGTAAGTACCCTCACTGTCCTGGAAAGTAAGATGTCCATACTCGTCCGATTCCGGCCAAGTTCCATCGCTGTCGTCGGCCTCAGACTCGAACCATCCGGTCCTAGGCCCGGGGACGACCTCCAGTTCCCCATTCGGAAGGACGATCTGAGCAGTGGTGCCTATGGATAGAGCGATGAATTCGAACCTGGATCCGGTCGAAAGTTCTGGCGCCAGCTCAAGCTCGAGTCCGAGATCTCGAGCGATAAGTACACCAGCAGGCTGTCCCTCTTCATCAATAATGCAGAGGTCGCCGAGAAGTCTCTCCCGCTGTACAGAGCCCTGCAGTCGGAAAAATGCAGACTGTGCTAGTGAAACAATGATGCTTGACTTGGTTTTACTCTCATGTTTCAGCTCCTCAACTGCCCAGCTCGGAAGTGTAGCTTCGTCTTGAATGTCGACTGAACCTCGCAACGCGTCAAGCCAGTAGCCGTGATGGCAGGTCCACCGGGATGCGATGAGAGATCTCAGGGTCGGGAAGGTCGTCTTTCCTGGATGGTCGAAGGGACACGGCTTGTTTATGCAGCCTTGGTTCCATGCGACGGCAAGGTACAGAAGCTTGGCTTCAACTCTTTTGTCGATCTCTGTAGAACAACTACACGCGTCGTGCCCTAACTGGAAATGACTCAGAGGTTGGCCCGAAATTGTCTCGATGCTCTCTAGCCTGCGTGTTGGACTAGCTTCGCGGTAGCAGGCCCACACAACAAGCGTGTCGCAATAACGGACGGTCCGTCGGTTACCGTCGTCCAGGAGTATGATGTCCCTATTTGTGGATGACCATGACCAGCTGGGACCTGTCCCGTTGTTGGGGGAATCGGTCGCTTCTGAACCATGACCCCCATCCATGCACCACAACAAGCCTCGGTCGAAATCTCGACGTGGCAGGCCATTCCACAGCGAGCCAACTTCGCCATATAGAGCAGTTGTAATAGCATCCACAGCATTGTAGATGTCCGAAGCATCAGTGAGTGACCTCGAGCGGTAACTGGTGAGATGGGAGTAGAACGAGTGAATGAGAGGGAGCCACGGCTGGGGGTTGAGTGCATACGGCGAGTATCGCGCACTTTGAGCCGACCCGTCTTCGTCAAGGACACTCTTCCCACATTCGAAGAATGCCTGAGCCTCAGTCAGGAAGATCTTCCGTCGTGCCAGGACCGATTCCTGGTAAGTCCAGCCGCGCGTAGACCAGATTGATGATCCTCCAGTAATTTCACGCCAGCCGGCAACGTCATTCATGAATTTGACGCCCGAAATTTGCTCGCGGTTTTGCGTCTGAGATCTCTCGTGGCTAACGCCAGGTATTCCGCTGTCGCTGTCTCCATCTGTGGTGATGATGACGAATTGTGCACGAGAGTAGATCGTAGCCATGGCGGCGATCTGCTCTATTTTGTCCTTTTTGTCGTCTTGAATAATGCACAACCGATCGACCCAAAGGTAGTCCACGTTGAGGCGTCTGCAGACTTCCATTGCGTCCTCGACAGTCACAGGCAAATCCGAGGCCGGAAGGCCACCATCTGCCCGGAGAGTTTCCACGTTCGATTTCTTAGCGAACAGCTTCGTAGGATCGAGATGCCTTCCCCAAACGTAGCTGAGGGCCACGAATTGACAGTCGGGCCCTGCTTGCACCAGACCTCGCCTTCGAATATCGATGACACGGAAGCTAGCGGGAAGAGTACCAAATACATTTCCAGCGCAGTCCTCATGGCTAGAAAGACAGTCGGTCAGCCACTGAGCTGCTAGAGCCCAATTGACCCGTTTTCCAACCGGTGGCACCTCTCCAGTCGCCCCGGGTCTTCCATGTGACTGTCCTCCCACCCTCGGTCCATCTAAGGAGTACGTCATGTTAGTAGAGGCTCGTAGTTACCATACACCACACAACCCGTCATTCTTGTCTCCAGAATGAAAAGCATTCGACAATCAAACGTACCCTGAGGTCTCAGCTTCACCCTAAGTCTGCCTTGCTCCGTCTGTGACAACCCATTATGATAGACCCGATTCCCCGCCCTCCAATTCCCATTGGAGTAGTAGAATCTTGGGTAGATGGTTTCATCATCAACAGTGAAAGCCAAAACGCCGCCTTGGAATTCCGACGGGGGCGTGATTCGAGAGAAGTATCCGTACGGCAATCCATTTTGGATGATCAGGCGACAAAATGAGCATGCATTTCGTCCCAAGATGTCTTCAAATAGGCAGAACTTGATGTATGTGTCCTTGAAAGGCGGTTGAGTTGAATTGACGCAGCAGAATAAGTGTTTCAACTGGAGATGCTTGCAGAAGTCACAAAGGGTTGGCTCAACGGGACTTGCATCTTGGCAGTGTGTGCATCGGTCGTGAAATAGCTGTGCCGAAAGTAACGTCGAAAGGCGGCGTGATTCATCTTCGTCGGGCGATTTGAGTCCATGGTCGAATATAAATAGGTCGCTTGCGCAGAAGCGGCACGCAATCGACCCTGGTCTTTGGGCTGTCGACATTACATTGACAACTGGGGATCTGAGGAAGTCCTGTGAGGAAGTCTCACGAGTATGATGTATAAGTGCAGGGATTCAGCAGACGACAGGTCGGAGAATGTTGGTGTTCTTACGGCGGGATATTTTGCATCAGTGTCCTCCGTACACTCTTGCTATCAGCCAGCCAATGGCACGCAACACGTCATCTAGCCGTGGCATGAGGCCATTGGTTCGCCTGGGTGAGGATTCAGCAAAGCCGTGTACGTTTGGGTAGCGCATTAAGGAGGGTTTTATTAGAGTGTTTAATACTTGAATTTGGGTCTCTAGTCCATACTCGGTTAAAGTCTTGGACTCCCGCCTCACTAGCCTCCTTAGGCTAGTCATCCCCTTATGTAAACAGTTCCCCAACGGCAACCGAGGCAAGTTCAATTTATTACTGCATTATATTTATCGCGGCTTCAATTTCCCCATGACCTTGGAATTGCATCTCTTCCCACCGCATTCGCCAACCGGGTGTTTCTTGTAAACTTCAGCGAAACTGTTGCCTGATGTGGCGCCCATTCATACCATCGTTTTGATACAATCTCCTTTTCATTGTCATTTTCACTTTCATTTCCCGTCTTCCATTCAAGAGCGAACTGCATTTTCCCCTCTCGACCCTTTCCACCCACCACCACCACCATGCCAGCATTCTCCAAGCCCAATCTTGTAGCGTTTGTTGTCTCTTGGCGATCCCTGGCGATTCTCTTCGCGCTGGTCAATTTGAAATCCCTCCCTCTCGCGTGGCACTTCCGCCTGCTGTACCGCTTCATCACCAACTGGACGACACCAGCCGGGGTGCAGCGCACGCTTAAAGCGCATGCGGAATCCTCATCTTCGTCTCACAGCAACAATCCCCACCCTCTGTTCGCCGCGGTCTCGACGTTCTCGCGCTCCCCTCTCCTCGAGACCGACTACAACTTCCACAAGAGCAATAGCACATACTTCGTCGACCTGGACGAGAGCCGGACGGCGCTCGTGACCCGACTCCTGACGCCCAATTCAAGAGTGGGGACCCAACAGCTGGAGAAGGAGGGACATCGAGGCGCTGCGGTCGTCATCCTCGGCAGCGTACACACTTCGTTCCACAAGGAGATCAAGCCGTACGAGGTCTACGAGGTGCGGTCGCGGGTTCTGGGCTGGGACAGGAAATGGATCGTCATTGGCAGTTGGTTCATTCGGCCCGCCGCGAATGGGAAAGGAGAGGTCCTGCTCGCGTCCGCTTTGAGCAAATACGTGGTCAAGAAGGGAAAGTTCACCGTCTCGCCGGAGCGATGCCTGACCACGGCAGGTTGGTTGCCTCCGCGGCCGGCGAACTGCAAGTCCGGCGCCGGACCACAGAGCGGTGATGGCAGCAGCAAACGCCAAAGCTCCGACGAGTCGGAAGCGTCGGTCAAAGATCCCCAGGCGGCGACGCAGTCCGGTCCACAATCCTCGTCCTTCTTCAGCTCCTCGTCATCCTCAGATCCCTCGGTCATCTCCACTCCCGAAGGTCTCCCCGCGCCCGTCGCAGAACCGGCGTTCAAGGCAGCAGATCGAGTGGTTGAGAGACTGGAAACGGCCGCCGAAGCGGTGTCCGCCCAGCCGCCGGAGATAGATGCTGCTCCTCTCCTGCCGCTGACGTCGCGCGACAAGGCTGGCGAGTGGGACTGGCACCGCATCGAGATGGAAAGGATCCGTGGGCTGAGGATCGCAGCGAATTGGATGGCCATGGATAAAGATCTCGTCGACGAGTACAAGCGTGCATAGGGTGGGCTTCTGTCGTTGTGGGATTTGGGTACGCTGGGATGTTCGGATTGTGGTATTTTGGAGAGGGAGTGAACGGTGTTGAGTATGAGAATATAGAATGCTCTTCCTCGAAGTGCTTGAGGGTCGAATGGGTCGATTCCTTTCTAGACCGGGTTGGAATTGATACGATGGGATGGGGGGGTTGCATGCCGAGAGGACGAAACTGTGTAGACACCGGTAGTGAGGCTGGTTCACTGGCTAACTGGATGGCCGCCCCGGATGGAGGCATTGGAATTGTATAACAGAACGGAAAGTCAACAACCGTACAAGGCTCGACTTGGCTCGCAAATGAGGTCGATCTAGAACTTGGATTGGGTTCTCTGATGGTGATCTAGATACGACCAGTAGAAGGTCGGTAGGTCGATATGTCGATAGATCAATAGGTCAGTAACTGTGAATCAGACACCAATACCATCACTCGCCCCACGTGTGTATAGATATAATGGATATATGGATATATATTTGTATTATCGTATCACGTCCGTATCGTGGTATCTATGTACCGACCCCCATTGGATTCCCCAGAGCAGCCCAGCGACATGAAGAGCGGAACTTTTGAATCGCAGCCCACAAAACACATAGACGGAAAAGACAAAAAAAAAAGAAATCTGTTGCTGTTGCTGCTGCCGCCGCCGCCGCCGTCGCGACTTTATGTAAAAACGCTTATCCAATCATCACGTTTGGCACACTTCCGTGTAAACACGGAAATGGCGGCCCTCGAAGATCCAAACGACGCCGCTGCACGAACGCAGGTCCGTGCGAGAAAATACTCCGGGAAATGCACACATGGTCGATGGTTGCTGTTTGGTGGCTTTGATGGTCGTAAGATTTGTTTACAGGAGTGTAGTCCTGTCCTTGCCTTTGTTATTGGGGGTGGGTGGTGGATGTTGTACATTGTTTGTTCAAGCGAGGGAGGACCGAGGATCGAGATCGAGATCGAGATCGAGGTTGAGATCGAAGAGCGGGTCATGAGAGAGGCGGTGATGTGATTGACTCGTTGGTTCGCTTTACTTGGCCTCGTCGCTTTCATCCTTCTTGGCCTTCTTGCCGTTCTTCTTGGCCTGCTTCTCGAGATGTTCCCGGTGACGGGCATCGCGCTCCTTGAGACGATCCTCCTCGGCGGCGACCATCTCCTTCCACAGGTCGTCGTTCCCGGAGCCGGTGCCGCCCTGGGAGCCGACCTCGCGCTCGACCTGCTTCTCCAGCATGCGCTTGTGTTCGGGGTCGGTGGGGTCGATGTAGCGGACGGTCTCGTAGCGGCCCTGCTGGTTGCGCGAGTCGGAGATCTCAAAGGCGGCGGTGGCCACGAGGACGCCGACGGTCAGGAACTGGGCGTAGACACGGGCCTGGACGATCTTCTGCGGGCCGCTGAGGAACTTGTTGCGGTTGACAATAGCAAACGCAATGCCCATGCTGGCGAGCCAGCTAGCCCCGACAATCTTGTAGCGCTCGCGACGGCCAAAGTCCATGGCGCGCTCGGTGAAGGTCTTGCCCGCTCGTTCGGCCTCGGCCTTTTGCGTCTCGCGTCGCCGGTACTCGACCTCGGCGGGATTCGACTCGGCCTCGAACCGTCGTGAGTAGTGGTCAGCCTCGATGATGCCCGCGAACGTGCCCGCCGAGGTAATCAGGAACGCCTTCAGCTGCGGCGTCAGCTTGCGGAAGAAGTGGTACCGTCGGTGTGCCAGCACCACGCCCACCGTGCCGGCCGCCAGACCTGTCACGCCGCCGATGAAGCCGCCCTTCAACGTGGCATTGTAGTGAGCCGCCTCTTGTTCTTTGGTGAGGATCTTCATTTTGTCGACTTGGCTGTGGAGGAGGAGGGGGAGGTTGTGGTGCAGGTGGCGGTGGTGGTTGTAGTGGTGGTGGCAGTGGTGGTGCAGGTGGTGGAGGGGTGTCGGTTATATAGAGCGGTGTGTTACAGGAAGTGATCGGATGGGGGAGTCTGGGTTCGTGTGAATAAGCTGCACGCTGCAAGCTGCAAGCTGCAAGTGGTGAGGAGTGAGGAGTGACGAGTGAGGAGTGAGGAGTCGACTGGGTTAGTCAGGCTATCAGTCAGCCAAGTGGTCGATAACTGGGTTGGGATGTGGATTGGGTTGGTTGGATGAAGTGAGCAAAGCAACAAGCAACAAGCAACAAGCAACTCGAGGTGGAATATTGTTGTTTTATCTATGATTTCTTCCTGCACCACCACCGCCGCCACCACCACCACCACCACCACTACTACTACTACTACTACTACACACAAGCATCAACCAGCCTGCTACTACGGGCGCCAATACGGCAAGCATCATGCATGACATCAGCGCCGCTTTGCCTCCTGTCCTTCCTTGCTCCTGTCCTTTTTCGCAAACACCGTGGCACGCCTGTGCCTGTGCTTGTGCCTGCACCTGCACCTGCGCCTGCGCCGGCGCCGCTCGATTCTCGAACAGCCGTCTATCTCCACGGGCTCCACGGCTCCACGGCTCCACGGCTCCAAGGTTCAAACGGCGACTGGGTGTGAATAATCACGCGAGGAATCCTCGTCCACTGGCCTCGTCTACCAAGCCGGGGAGCCGCCAGCCCAATCACGGCCCTCCACCACTGCCCGGGATGCGCCGATTAGAAACGTTTTGCCGGGGAGGGAAATCGGGGCACACAGGGCACAAGACAAGGACACAGGGCACACGGTGTTTGCTTTTCGACCCTGTGTCATTGTGTCATGCGTTCAAGCTGGCCATCTCCTCGGAAAAAAAGTCCCTAGGGTATTATTACCAACCCAGGCCAGACACCGCCAGGGTCGGTCGGTCATGCCTCGGAGGCCATTCTCGCCTCTTTGCAGCTTGCAGGGCATGACCAAGGGGAAAATCATTGTTCCTGGTCGCCGCTTTTACTATTAACATGATCCAGACGCTTAGTACTATTACTACTGGATGAACTACTACTCGACTCGGACCGTGAATCTCGAATCCTCATTTCTCGACTTCAAGACAATTTGACAACGCCGCTCCTTTGATCCACGCCCCTCGGTATGGCTAACCTGGCACAACACGTGAGGCCATGCTGTCTCTAAAGTAAACAAATGAAAACTTTCTACGGAGCAGTAATCTGCGCATTCCGTGGCGTGACGGGAAATAAATACCCCCCCGTCCCCCAGAGCAGACCCCGAAACCCCCTGGAGCAAAGGCCGAACACCGCTTCCGAGGTCCCCTAAAGACGCATTTTTGTTTTTTTTGTTTTTGGTTACTGTTGCTGTTCCTGGTTTCGGCCGTGCGATTATTATGCCACACAATGCCATGGGTAATCGGTTCTGAGGTCATCTTTTTCTTTGGGACTTCCTCTACTCCGTGCGTTGCATCAAGATGATTGTCCGTGAGGTGTGTCTTCTGATTTGGTGCGGTCGTCCAGCTAGGTAGGTGCGCGCAATTGTTGGCTGATCCTCGATTGTAAGTACAGTCGTAGTTGTCCGCAAGAGTGAATCCATCAGTCGGTCAAGATCTGGCAAGTCGACAGAGCGGACGAGGTAATAAGAATTAAAAGGATCAGATGGCGTGGAGTATGACATTGTTCAACGAAATTCAGGTTCGTCACATCTCGGTCCGAGACCAAAGAGTCACGGAAGAGAAGATACCAAGGGACCAGCAAGGCAGGACTCTAATCCACCTACTACCCATCAACTACCCAGGAGTCTCAAGCAAGGCACAAGGCCACATTCATTCATCCCCATGGCACCTCTGTTTCATTGTCAAAAAAAGAAGGAAACCCGCTCTCCATTCCCTTTTTCATCCCAAGGCTCTCCCTCCACGAGCCAAGTAAACACACACATCACTCACTGTCTCTCTCTCTGTGCATCCCTTGCCCCCTTCCGCCCTCTTACAGTCAAAGTCTGAGCCATTGATTGGTTTGGCATGCCGCCCGACCCAATCAAGCAATCCTATGCTCCCAATCCCACAACGGACGCAACCGTGCCTCAGGGTAGGGCCCGTTGTCGACGTCGTCGGCCACAAAGTGGAGTCGGTAATAGATGACGCCTCTGATGACCTCGGCTCCAGTAACAATACACACGACTTGCGCGTCGTCATCATCGTGTTCGTATGTGTTGCCATTGATCCTCACTTGGTCGCCCGGCCGATACTTTCCAATGTCCATCAACTTTTCCTCGTCCTCATGATGTCGCATCTCACCGCCGTCGATCGGGCTAATGGTGTAGAGGGCCTCCTCGGTCTTCTGGTCAATGCCGAAATAGTCGCTGATGACAAAGATGGTGGTGCACGCCACTTCTTGGCCCAGTTGGAACCGTCCCATGCCCAGTTGTACCTGCTGCAAGCCGCCGACCTTCTGGTGGCATGACACGCTGTTCTCGAACTCATCGAGCAGGAACACTTCGGTTCCCACCTTGAATTTGAATCGTGGGTCGGGGGCGCCGGTGCGGAGGGTTCGTACCCGGATTATGAACCGTGGCTTGGAGCCGGGGACCTCGAGTCTGATTATCTCGGTATCTGTATTTGTATTTGTGTCAGACTGCTTGGATGATGTCGATAGCTCCTGTTCTTCTGCGGGTCCGGGTGATGGTGTTGCATGCTCTTCCATCATGTATGCAAACAATCCCCCGTTTGACTCTGTCTCTCTTGCACCCTGATACATGAGTCGCTGTGGAGAAGGCACGGCGCTTGTTGGGTCGGGAGTGCTGCGCGCCATCCGACAAAGGTCGCGTACCTGTATAGCCGCGGGCGTTGAAGCAGGTCGCTGGATCCGGATCGACTGCGCAAGCCCACCAGGGGCATTCGGAGCAGTCCCAATTGTCGACGTCTGGCGGGGAGCTGGGTGGGTTTGGGAGAGAGGAATGAGAGTGCCCTGTTGTCGGTTGGACATTGTGCCTTCACACACCTTCTCCGACATGTTCTGCAAGGTCGGTCCAGTGATTGCCTGTGAGCGGCCAGAGACAATGGTGAGTGCTGTTTCCTGACTTCACGACAACGTCCTCGTCTTCGTAACCACCAAGGTCCAAAACGGTCACCGAGAGGGGTGAAGATTCGAGGTGTTTGGTTTGTGTGGTGACCATCAATTCATCGGAAAGTGAAGACACGTACATACATATATATCGCGTCTGGCAACACGCGTCTGGACGCGGGTTGGGCAGAGACGAGGCGGCGGGAGGCGGTCAGGAAGGACATAGCCAACTGTGCAAAGAAGAGAATACACTCAGTATTTTGGTGTTCATGGAGACACGCTCCCTTTGATTGTCTGGCCGCAAGCCTTTGATGCATAGAGGCAAGAAGACGTTCATCCCCTACTTTCTTGGAGAGAAAGCCCTTCGGTGTCGAACCAGCTCAGACTGTAGAGCGCATGAGTAATGAATAGCAAAAAGTTTTCCAACCCGGCTCACACCCTGCGCATGCACGATACATGGTGATGACCTGGCGCTGTCTCCTATCGTCTGACGATGGTCGAAACTTCTGGCACAATGCTATAACTGGTAGCGCCGGGAAGCATTCTCGCCCTGTTGCTCTGCTTCTGGCCGGGGGCAACATTGTTCTTCGCCTTGGGAACCACCGCAGGCTGCGACGCATCTTCTCTCCTCTTAGTCGGATCGTACGTTGCCCTCGCCCATGTCTTCTTGGTGTAGTCATCGCTTCTCTGCAAGATCGGTCTCGACCAGTCCTCCATCAGCTTCGTCGCCTGTCGTTTGATGGCTGGTTCCGGTCGCTTGGACTTGCGGTAGAATAAAATGACTTTGCCAATGCCTGAAGAGATCAACGTCTCCTTGTTCATCGGGAGTTTGGCTAACGCAGCAAACAATTCGCGTTGGATGTTGTACGCTGGAAGGCTACCGTCACTAAGGGGCTCCAGAAAGAATCGCACCGCCTCCAACAAATTCGTTTCAGGGTCGAGGATCGACTGAACATAGGTGTTGCGATTGAGCAACGACACAACTTCGGCAAGCATCTTCAGCTTCTGAGATGCCGGTAGACCTTGTCGGACGAGATCTCCATCGGCTTCGGCTGCTGCTATCATTCGATTCCGCATCTCTTCGATCTGCTGGTCCGCTTCTTGCTCCAGATCCTGCAAGTTATTAGCCACCGACCGGGCGTCATTGTAATCTGAGAACTTACGATCTCGCCCTTTCTGAGTCTCTTGCCCGACGACTTCTTGACCGCGGCATCCATCGCCCTATCCAGTGCTCTCCGCCTACGTTCTTCTGGCGTCAAGTCTTCATCATTTATCTCCACCGATGCAGGCTTCGGCCTTGGCTCGCCATCACGCTTCGTTTTTCGCGATCTCTTCCCTTCAATCTGTTCGCCGCCTTTGAACCCTTCATCGCTGTCGCGTCTTCGCTGGTTTCTCCGAACCTTCTCCCGCGTTCTCTCCTTCTTCTTCTTTGGTGCTGACTCGTCACCGTCGGCTCGTTTTCGCTTCGTGACCTTGATGGTCTTGTTCAGGGTATCAAAGTCAGGTGCGACTTGAACGGCGGTGGGATCGAAGTCGGCAAACTGGGCCTCATCGACTTCGGAGAGGAGAGATTCATCATCAGAGTCGTCCGCTGCATCAGGTCTCTTATCCCCAGCAGGCTCATCGAATTCTTTGTTCAAGTCGTCCATGTGGTCCTCATTGTCAGACGGCCGATCTAAGCCTTCAGCTTCGGCCGGAGGGTGTTCGCCTTCAGAATCACTCATGATGAGGTTGTAGTTGCGAGAACAAGGATAAAAGGCTCTTGTGATGCAAAGAGGTCTTTCTGGGTGTATACCAGAGGTAAAGTGTCAGAATTGAATGGGATTTGCAGATGTGTATGGAGCGAGAGAGGAACGCAGGTTGGAAGCAATTGACATCAAGTTTATGCCAAGCATTCCCGGTCACGTGACATCAACTCACTTCATCGGGTAATGACGAGGCTGAGGCCAGGCTTCGAGTTTGAAGTGGACTATTCTTCAGATGATGCCTGGTTTTGGCAGGCGATGAACCACTTTCTGGAAGATGAGGCTGAAAGACGAAAGAGATGTGTCGTGGCCCGTCTGTAAATTGGCATATTTCCTTCTCCGCTGACCCAAGCGTCCAAAAAGAGACCGAGTGATGAATACTTCAACGAATTTCAGCGTCCATTTATGACTCTGCCGGAACTCAAACGGCATAACTGGCCTCCAAACTCTTGGGGTTTCCTAGTACATCACGATATCTGCAGATGATATGAAGAATCCATTCATATTGGAAGTAGCATGACGAAGATCAGAGAGAATACTGGGCAGGCCCTGAAATAAAGAATTGAATCTGAGTTGAAAATATTCTCGAGAACAAAGCAGATTACGCCTGATGATTCTGACATCATAACTCGAAGCTTCGATGGACTGTAGATAACCTGCTACGTCCCCGAAAGCTTCCCTGGAGGCAGAGAGAAACAGTCTCAAACTTTTCGTGGATGCTGAAAATGATTCTCCAATGCCATCGGTGTGATGGACCTCTCTGCGAGGCGAGGTAGCTGGCAAATTTTGCCTTTCTCCCGTCAATTAAGTCTCCTATCCAGACTGCAGGAAGGGTATAGTCATGCACTATCGCTTCATTCGAAATGCCCAAGAGTTGTATCACAGTTGTGGTGAAGACAGCAGTACAATCCCTGACCAACTCGCATTGGACCAGGATTGGAGAATCAGAGTGATCTCGCAAATATTGCAAGATTGACTTGAAAGGTGGCCCTGAAATGACAGAGAGCGAGAAGGGCTATGGCCGCCGGGACTTTTAAAAGCCGTTGGCTATGCCATCCGGACGACTGGCTTGGCTGGTGAGTTCAATCGCCATCTTTCTGATTGAAATCTTCACTAGCTCCTTCTCATTGCGTTCAAAAACATCTTCGATTGGAGAGAGCGAAGATGTATACACGACTCGTAAGTAGGTGCTGTGCGAAGACCATCTGGAACTGGTGGTGCCAAGGGCTCGAGAATTGATACACGGTAGAAAACGCCGTTCAAACTCCCCGCTGTCGATGTCTGTAAAGGTTCCAAACAAGCAGAAAATCATCCACCTCTTCAAAGGTTCACCGCTTGCGCACTGATGCAGGTGTTGCATTGATAACCTGAGGACGTTCCGTTCTTCAGCCAACAATTTGCTTGACTTGTAGTATTGCTCTTGGACATCTGGTAGTTCCATGTGACTCCCAGGCAAGGCGTAAAACTGTCGTCCCAGATTCCTTCAAAGTAGGCCACATTTCTACAAGCGTATAAACAATCCGTCAGGCTGTAAGCGAAGATGCCGACAAAGTCTGCGACCAGGAGTGATGAATTTTGAATACTCGCTATGCTATTTGCGTAGTCAATGCCACAGAATAGGTTGAATGATGCATCGTTCTCGATCGTGATTTTCCCGTCGTTATCTGAGCATCCGGGATTTTCTAACGTGTCGACGTAGTATGCCTCCGGAACGACGAAGTTCGACAACGAAGATGGGGAGGGAAGTGCGGACGAGGAGGTATACAGAGTGGCGGCGGGGAGAGTGGATGTGACGGTGACTACTCGTGCAGGTGCATTTGATCTCGGTTGGGTTAGTATTTCAGGTCGACATCTTCCTTTGGTGATCGAACTTACGAACTAGAGTCCTTCCCAGACAACGCACCTCCAACACCGCCACCGACTGCTCCGCCAACCACTACCGCTGTTATTGCTGCGACGAGGAGTCCGAATGCCAATGGTGAGAGGCTCCATGGGTTCGGCTTGTGGTTAGGTGGTTGCGATTCTGTCTGTGGCGGCGCATACCCATTTGGGTATTGATATTGCTGCCCAGCATACTGTTGATTTGGTTGGTAGGTATGGGACGTAGACTGGGTCATCTCGGGCGCCACCTCGGGCGCCACCTCAGGATAGTTGTGGTCCTCAGCGGGATACTTGTACTGCATACTGCCGGAAGAATGCGTTGATGCTCCGACCGGATCTGTCGACCGGGTGGACGAAGATGGCTTGACTTGTGACATCCTTCCTCGTCAACAAAGCCAATCCTCTTCCGAGAGGGTCTTTAGGTAGTCCTCTTTTTTGCGTGGCAGGGCACAACAGGGGCAGTCGTGAATCACACCAGGCAAGGCTTGCGCGCAAAAGCAGACTTGAATCGCAGGACTGGGCAGAAGAAAGAGAACAGACAAAGAATGGATGGGCCTGAAAGACAGATGGTTCACCTTGGAGTGCCCCAAACCCCCGGTCAGCGCCCAGTGACACGAAATTTGCCGGAGCCCGGAGGTCATCTCGAAATGAGCCTGGGCAGGGTCTTTGTCGATTAAGATGCGGGTCTTCTGCCTCGCATTTCGAAACGCAAGGAAGCTAGAGACGAGCTTCAACGTACCCAGTAACCTACCTACCCAGTAAGGTCGATGTTTCGCTCCGCCAAATAGGCCTACCGCTAACATCTGGGGCCAAAACGCCGTCCCTGCCTCAGTTTGTTAGTTAGGCGCCAATGATATTTCGCGCAACATCATGCGACGTCTCATTAAACATATATATAAAATCACAAGAGCTGTTTTTGTGGAGGAAACTTATTTGCAAAATACACAGCAAACAACTTCGTAGTTGCTCTCTCGCACAAGTGAATGCGGTATATGGGCATTAACAAACAAGTTGTTGGCGCGAAATAGAAGGAGAAAGATATTGGTCACGTGCCACCATAGCCCCTTTACGATCACGTGATAACATCGCAAATCAAATATCACGACTCAGTCGATACTTTGCTTCAGCTGAAACTTTGACGGCCACTCACGCGGTATGCTAGTTAGCCTTTAGATAGTCATATAAGGTGTCTCTCGTACACATATTACCTGCAGCGACGTCGTTGCTCCGTTGTTCGTGATGGATTGTCAGGTTTGGCAAAATATCATGCCTAACGCAAAATATGAAGAAAGGCCACTATGGCCCCAAATAACTATCCGGCGAAAGATCAACCCCTGTAAGTCTTTGCAGGGCCCCCCGCCCCCCCCGAACCGCAACCGAGCTAGGCTTTGGCGGCCCCATGGGCCGTTCCAGATTCCCTCCGTGTAGTCTCATCTAGCAAAGATTGAGAGTCAGAGAGTAGGAGCTCAGCTGTCGTTGTGTCAAGTCTCTCCGTAAGGCGTAACACCAGTCCAATTCAAAGTTCCAAAGGGGGGGAGATTGTTCTGGCATTATTATTGGGGATTGATGCAAATGATGGCTCATTGAGGCGGACCTGGTTTTGTGGAGAGCCTTATAAGCGACTCCATTGGATGCAAGGATCTCCGATGAGGCTTGGGTGCTAAAAGTGAGACATCCGTTGCACTGACATGGTCAACCCTTCACCTGTTCAATGTTGTGCACCACCAGCGGCCAGTAGTAAAGCAGACGCCCTAGCTATCGTTTGACACAGACTTTTCCCTCGCAATCTTTGAACTTGAAGAGGCCAAAAGTACAATATTTGTATTCAAATCGAATTAAGTGCGTTTTGTGAATGCAACCCTTGACCATGTCTCTTTTGCAGTAAGCACATCTCTAACTTACTTGGGCCAGCTTTCGGCCCACTCTTGAGGCAGCTGCTAGGTCAGGACCACCTCGGAGGTCTCCAGGCAGCAAGCTGCCTCGTTGACTAATAGCGAGTGACAAACCTCGCTCAACCCTATCCAAGGCTGATTGCTGCGGACTCAAGATCGTGGATGTTTCCGGAGGACGAGGAGAGGGTGTTCTCATCCTGTTCTTTGATGGGCACCTCTCTCCACCAATGATACCCCAATCGCAATGGCTCAAGACAGTCCCCTGTCTGCCACTGCCGACATTCTTTCCATTCTAACATTTGTCGTCGCACTCGTGGTTGGATTTTATGCTAGGGCATCCTGGCTGCGAAACAAGCTTCAAGCCGACATGCGATTTCTGGACCATCTCAAGGCCGTCTATTTCATTCTCCGAGACACGGCTCTGCTCGAGTCGGACAAGGAACTATATATGTCTCGCGAAGGCGAGGGTCATCTGAGGCAACTCTATGCGCGCCTGTTTTTGCTGTCGGAGAAAATGTTGCGGTTTTCCAGAATGCCCATCACCAAGAGGATGAGGGTGTCGACGGAGCATTTCGAGTTCACCGGTCTGGAAATTCGCAACATTGAAAGACTTTTGGAGAGTTTGCAATACCGCCAGATGCGATCCAAGCTGCTTGAGATCTCCCAAATAGTGTAAGTATATTCACTCCATAAGAAAAACCGTATGTCAATGATGTCGTGATCCAGAAAGTCGTGCGAACGCGATATATGCGAAATCCGACAACAACAAGACAAGAAGAATACGCAAACATCGGGTGCTGAAACGGAGCAAGAAGAAGCCGCAAATGGACACGCTGGACCTGTCAATATTGAGATCAACCACCGCGCCACCCCCGAACCGCCCATGCTAAGGGCCCTCCCGGACCCAAGGCGAACTATTTTCTCCGTCGAATTTCGCGCCTTTCAGATGACAATGATGCAGGATGATCCCCTTGATCTCGAACTTCAGGGCATCGACTCTCTCTACGACCTCGCGACGCACCTGGAGGACGAGAAAGACAGGGTGCTTCAAAGGTTGCGCAAACTAGGGCTCAGAGATGAGAGTTTCCGAATTGCGAGCATCACAGCGTCAGATCTCCGCATATAAGTCAGCGTAGCTCGTCGGCTTCAAAGAACTTGCTCTCAAGCGAAGTATCTAAAGGCAACTTAGCGGGCTTGCTTGCCCTCGTCAGAAAGACCTTGAATAGCGGCCTGCGACTCTCTTTGCATGACTGTGCCGACATCAGCACCTGCGTTTATCCCTCTGTCGGCTTTCGAAGGATAATGCACACGGTAGGAGCAAGAAGAATCGCTCCAAAGGCTGCGACCACGGGCGGCCTCACAAACGTTGAAAGATGAATTCCTAGTACAGTCGGCCTTCCGGTTATTGAATATGATGAGGGAATGAGTTAAGGGCGCAAGACCGGCGACGAGTGAAAGCACCGCCGATGAGGCTTGGGAATGCACTTCCACGCACACATGGCACCACAGACGCCCATCTCGGATCTGATGAACGAAGAAGAGATCAAGAATATCATTCCAACGTAGAAGGAAGCTTTGATGAAGCTGATTGGAAACATATCGTACACTGAATAGCTTGAAGTTGTTCAGGAACGAGGCGGCATCACTTCGCCAAGTATGAAATTGCCATCAAGGAATGTATGCTCTGCGGGACACTTGACCGTAATATTTTCACCTTGCAAACGAACTGCGCTCCCGCCCTCACCAACAACCTTGACCATTAAACAGTCCGATCGCAAGCCCAGTGAACCCTCTTATACCCTGAACCAGTTTCTCGCCTTGCACATATCCTCCCAATCCGTTCATCCAACCATACCTCCGTCTTCCTTACGATCCCCGCGGACCTTCGCCAACCTACACGATGTTTGGCGGCCGTGAGTCTCGATGAACTCGAAAACGATTGAAAAGAGCCCGGACTGATTCTTTGGCAGAACAAGAACACCTCTCCGAAAAGGAGATCCGCGACGGCGAGGCCAAAGCGAGGCTGGAAGTCCAGGCCTTCACGGCTACCTGTATTGTCTTGTGGTTCTGTATGTTGTCTCCCGCCCCCCTCCAATGTCGATGGCTCCAAGATTTCCCCAGATCAACACTTGTGGAAAGATGCTGTGACAACGATGAATGGTGATGAAAGAAATCGAGAACAAGAGAAGAATAAGACTGTGCTAACAGCTGATATCGCGCGCAGCACCACATATCATTGACTGGTCACGGAAATTGTTTTGAAGCTGAACCACCCCCCAAGATTCGATTGCCGCCGACATCTCCTGCTACCATAGCTATAATGGCCGGAGGAAGGACCTTGCTCATAGGCGTTGCCGAGCGTTGAGATCTCAAAAGGATCAGATAGACATGGATTGGAACAGAGGTTCATTGTACAACTAGATTTTGTACATTAGCGGTGCGAAGACACCTTTTTTTCAAGGGCCTCAAAACTCGGTCGTCTCACGCCCCAGTGTTGATCCGTTGCTACATCCGTGCACGACAAGGGCAGAAGAATCAAAAATCTCTCAATTCATCAACTTAATCGGTCTTTTCCCAAATCCTAGAGTCGCTATGCAAGATTGGCCCTTTCGCCTTTTTCCTTCCTGGTTTCCCATCTTCTGGCAAATGCACTGTACGTTGCAGCAGCCATACCACCGAAAGAGCTGCCTGACGCGGTCACCATGGACTTGTATCGGGTAGATTATCTCCGCCTAGGAATATCATTGTCTCGGTCTCGGGAGATCTTCTCCCAGCTCTCGAACTCCTGGTTGACAAGGTCCAATTCCTTCTGCAGATGTCGTAATTGGGTATCGTATGCTTCTAGTGTCTGAGGAAAGGGGGTCAGCAGGGTAATTCTCGTTATTTGCTTTCTTAGACTTGCCTTTTTGGCCGCTTTGATCGTATCCTCGTCCAGTGTCGGATCGTCCTCATTAGCGGTTGGCGCAACCTTCTCCATCTCCAACTTGAGTCTCTTGGCTCGTTCTCTGATGCCCAACATTCGAGCCCACACTTCTTGCTCCCTTGCGTTGAGACTGGGGTCGAAAACTTCCCGTTGAAGCTTCTCTAGTTTGGCCTTCAATTCTTCCTCGGCATTATCCATTACATATCCTCGATTCCGTAAGATCTGTACCTTGACGGCCAGGGCCAAGGTTCGTTGAGCCGTTGCGGCCTGCCTCCGCTTGCATTCTTCGAGTCTGGTGGCTATATTTTGGCGGTGCTTGTCCAGTTGAATGTCCAGTGACATGTTGATCTCCTGAAGCATCATGTTGCATCGCTGAATGGCCTCCATCTGTATCTGGGCCTTGCGCCCCAGCTGAAAGAAACCTTGAACGATAAGAGGGACCCATTCAGCGCCTGGGCGTTTCGAAACCGCTTCCTCCCATTTATCTTCATCTTCGCCGGGTCCAGGTCTATATTTCAAGGCATCCGTCTCATTCTCCACATGTTGATACAAGTATGTTCTTAGGGGAGAGGATAGACTTGACGGATCCCATTTGTTCTTGACAATGTTCATTTGGGCTGGAATCGATCTGAATACGTTCAAACCCCGACCCTCCTCCCACATCGACTGGGACGCAGGGGTTCCTTGCTGAGATTGACCAAACCTTAGGGTCTGATCAAGGGGCCGCTGTGGAGGTTGTTGGGATTGTTGGGGCTGTTGCTGCGACTGGCCGAATCCGAAAGTGTTCTGCTGTTGAGGTTGCATGGAAGAGGCAAACAAGCCTGACGTTTGTTGTTGGGGCTGCGTGGAAGTACCAAATATTCCTCCCGTTTGTTGCTGGGTTTGAGGCTGCGACACACCAAATATTCCTCCTGTTTGTTGTTGATTTTGAGGCTGCGAAACACCGAATATTCCTCCCGATTGCGATTGAGGCTGTGCAGTGCCAAAAAGCCCTCCAGATGGTTGTGTCTGCGCAGAAGCGCCGAACAGTCCAGTCTGCTGTTGCGGCTGCGATTGAGGAGTACTGAAGCTGAAGGTCGGTACATTACTTTGCTGAGCCTGCGGCTGATTTGCAGTTTGATTGGAGGAGGGGTTATTCAAGGTGAAAAGACTGGGTTTTGGGGCTTGCGATTGATTCGCAGTCGAAGCACCGAAAAAGCTCATGATGAGAGTTATCCGGCAAACTGGATGGCGATGATGTGTCGGTGAAGGGGGAGGTACGCGAGGGTTGGATGGTCTTGGGACAAATTGATTAATAGCCCATGGCGAAGAAGTTCGCAGATCGATACCAGGAAGCGAAGACGAAGATGGCACAGAAATGGTGATGGTCCCGTGTTGGATCAAATCACATTGTTTGCCAAAAAGACGTCCGACTTTGACGCGCCAGAGCGACGCGAAATTACGGCTGAGTATAGGGATTGGAATATGTAAATACGGCGGGTTTTAGTGCTGCTATGCGCAGAATTAATATCGCCTTTCGCAGTTGCATGTTTGGAAGGATCACGGCGTTCACTGAGTGTCTAAGACGACTCTTTCTATTCTGCGGTCTCGGTTGCGCTGCATTAAAATCATTTGTATATAGCTAGTGGCAATTAAATGCGTCTTAAGACCGTGCGGTATCTGGGTTCTGACGAATCCATTATCCTCGAGAAGATGCCCTAGTCGCAAAACAAACAGAGAGGCTGCCCAGCCTTCCATTTAAATCACTCTTTCATCCCGGCTAGGCGATGGATTTTGGCATATTGGGCGACAGCGGCAACGAACTTCAATGACTATCCCCATGGGGATTCCTGAGCAAGATGTAGAACACGTTGGGCGGAAGAACGAAACTCTTACCTGATAGGTCCAGAAGTGCCATTTTGGAAGACTTCTCACCCAGGTCGACGCAGAGGCCTTGCCATTTTGCATTGATGTATGTTTTTCTTCGTAAATATACCGAGGAGATCTCAGGCTCTATGCTGGGATGCGTGCTGACAGCCTTCTTCGCCCAGAACCTCAGGGCCAGTCTTGGGTGATCCAGACCTCACAGACAAAATGTTCAGGCTGCGACTTGTCTCGGCTTCAGTGTTCTTCTTACCGTCGTTTCTTTCTGGTAAGATCTCTGCTCACTCAGGGCACACACGAAGTTGGGGATGTGTCGTCTAAGCAATTCTTTCTCATACCTGATTGGGAATATTCCGGTCTCGTCAGGCGTCCTAGGTTGCCCGGCAGAAAGAAACCACCCTCGCGGAACCTGGGCGATAGACGTGGGACCGACATTGCCCGACATCGAGTAGAGACCAACTCATAGTGATGGAACCTCAGTCGTGTAACCAAGGACAGGCTCCCGCTGTTTCCTGGACACATAGAATGAGATGAAACCAGGCTTGGGGTTTCCCGCACCAATTGAGGATGGGTCGACGATCGGTACCCAAGGACCCGACACGGGACGAAAATTGCAGTTCCTCAACGCCGAGAGTCAACGTTGAGTGAAAGAGACAAGCCCACCTAGCATCGAGGGGGCTAACGGCTCATTTATGATGTATTATCCCGCTCCAGGCAGTTTGATTAAGCTGCAAACTGCTTCAGTGTAGCTCGTCATCGCTTTTCCTTCGTGCCCAACGATGTCGAATGGGCGGTGCCATCGGCCCATAGCTTCAAACGGCAGATCCAATCACAGGTGCCGGAATTAAATGCGGCGCGATCTCTTGGAGGTGTGGATGCTGGGCATGTCATGCAGGGCTTTTGGACAGGCACAGGGTTGATGGGGTTCCGACGTCGGCAGGCGAATTTAGTGGCCGAGCAAACGATAAGTATGAACCTAGTAGTACCTAGGTATCTTACATATAACATGTGAGCAAGCGGGCTAGTGGGTGGTGCTGGCCACGCACAACACATATTTCCCTTCTTGCACGTTATTGGCGATCCACGGCTAAATAATCGTGGTGTGACTGGCTGGTTGGGCGACCGGTCACCGCACAGAGCACATGGCGGTAGTGTTGCTTTCACGCCCCGGTGGCCACGGTGGCCCCGGTAGATCAACACCATCTCATAGTCGTCGTTAGCAATGCAGATGCTCATCTCGCGAGTCCGCCCAGCGTGGGGTGCAGAACCCTTTCGAAGTGAGGAGACCCGATTCGTAGCCCCCCTGGGACGTTGTCATCCTGTGAGGCAACCAATCTCGTGACGGCCATTTGAATCAGGACTGAAAAACGTGCATTGGTTTACAGTGGACACATTCGTTTCCGCCCAGTGTGTCCTGCCGCGTGATCTCACGGGAAGAGCTTTCCTGCTCGGGCGAAAAAGCAATGTGAAAATTTTTCCGTTGCAGGCCTGAGGCAGATGCTAGCCGGATCAGGCCGGGAGACACAACAGATATTAGTGTGGTGAGGTGTCAGCCCAAGGTGTACTGAGTAAAGTTGATCAAGGCCCGTGGGTAAGGCCGAGAGGAATTCACACCGTGCCCTCGGCCTAGAGAGACCGACCGCGGCCGACCACCAAAACCGCCTGGGGGTATAAGCGAAGAGGGATCTGAGTGCCTAGACTGTAGGTGGAGTGCCATATGACACACAGTTTCTGGGTCGGCGGGTACCGATCTAGGTATCAGGGCCCTGCTGAAAGGACCGCAGGCCTGGGGGAAGTCGACCAGCAGAGGTGCAGCAGAGGTGCAGGCGTGGTCGAATGCGCCGGTAGCGGCCAAATTTTTCCCTGCTGCGATTCCAAAAGGTAATCACAGCAAAAGCAGAGGCGGTGATTGGCCCAAATGATCCTTATCAGCAGCTGCAGCATGATGGAGATTGATGCTCGGATGGAGCCCATCGAGGCGAATGGAGACGAATGGAGACGGCCAGAGACGAATGGAGACGGCCAGGGACGAATGGCGTAGGCGATGATGCCAACGAGCAGCAAAGGACAGGGCACTGGACAGGGTTTGTCGCCTAGCTCGACCCCCCACCTTTACACTTTAATGAAGCCTAAGCATCTGACGCCTATTCTGGCATACCTAGGCATACCTGGGCACGCCTCGTACCGCTATTCAGCACTGTCCACACCTGCGTTTCCCTGGCTCCCTGGCTCTCCCCGCTGCCCTAGAGCCGGTTGCCGCTGGGCCCATTTTCTTGTTTCCCCCTCGTCCCCCCCTCCAGGCGCAAGAATACTCGAGATCCTCTTGGCTCAGTGCATTCTCGGTCCATTCGCAGTCGCTCTAGTCCGCTCTCCATTGCCGTGCCGGGACCGCACAAGCAAGAGACCTTGACGCACAACACAGCGCCCCCGTATTCCGGAGCTCGTGGTGAAAAGCAAGTGGTGCAGTCACTGGTGCAGTCACTGGCGACGCTAGGTGACTGAGCAGAGAAAGTCTTTCAAACCCCACATCCAGGAACCCAATTTCTTTCATTCTTCCTCTCGTCCATCCTTCCTTCCTTTTCATTCCCTCTGTCTACCGCTCAGCTCAGTCTTGCTCTCGTCTCAAGCTCACACACACTTGCAGGGCTGAACCGCACAGAGAAACAGCCTCCTCGCTGCCTTCAACCGTTCCACAGCTCCCCTCAAGCACTCCTCTTCTCTGACGACTCGGCCGTTGACCAGGTCCAGTTCGCCACCTACCTTTCCTCACCCGACTGTCCTTCAAGAACCCTTTGTCGCTCGTCGACCATAGGATGGGCCCGGTAGCTGAGGAAACCCACAAGCAAGAGATCGACACATCTGAGGTGCAGGAAGAGTACACTCCGTACAAGCCCAAAAAGGGCTATGGCTGGGGCGAGGCTTTACCCGAGAAGCAAGGTCTATACGACCCTAGCCTTGAGAAAGATGCTTGTGGTGTAGGCTTTGCTGCGTAAGACATCCTTGAATCCCGTTGTTTTGACCTCATTGCTAACAATCGTCAAGCCATATCAAGGGCAAGGCAAGCCACAAAATCATTAGCGATGGTGAGTTCACAAGCGGCAGCCTTGGTTCTACGTGTCACTGACAATCCTCAGCGCGCAATCTTCTTTGTAACATGACCCATCGTGGTGCTGTTGGCTCAGATGCAAGAGATGGCGATGGTGCCGGGGTCATGACCTCGATCCCCCACAAATTCTTTGTCAAAAACTTCGCCCGTGAGGTTGGCGTAGAGCTACCACCTCTAGGACAATATGCTGCCGGAAACCTGTTCTTTAAGCCTGATACTGAGATGCTGAAACATGCCACCCTCAGCTTTGAGGAAGTCGCCCTGTCCCTCGGCCTACGCACGCTAGGTTGGCGCGAGGTCCCCAGAGACTCAACTCTGCTGGGTCCAGCTGCGCTCTCACGTGAGCCCATCATCCTGCAACCATTCGTTGTGCTCGGATCCGCATACGGAACTGGCAACAAACCGGAAATCACAGATCCTGAACAATTTGATGACATTGAGTTCGAACGCAAATTGTACATCCTGAGAAAGACTGTTTCGCACGACGCACGGTGGAAACCATGGTTCTACGTGTGTTCGTTGAGCAACAGAAACATCGTCTACAAAGGCCAGTTGGCGCCCGTGCAGGTATATCAGTACTATCATGATCTTGTCTCTGTAGACTATGAGGGTCACTTTGCACTGGTTCATTCTCGTTTCTCCACAAACACATTCCCTTCCTGGGACCGGTCCCAGCCCCTCCGGTGGCTAGCCCACAATGGTGAGATCAACACGCTGCGCGGCAACAAGAACTATATGAGAGCTCGAGAAGGTGTGTTGAAATCTGACCTTTTTGGCGAAGATCTCGAGAAGCTATTCCCCATCGTCGAGGATGGAGGTTCTGATTCTGCTGCTTTCGACAATGTGCTGGAACTTTTGGTCATGAACCGTGTGCTTTCTCTCCCCGAAGCTGTCATGATGATGGTTCCCGAGGCATGGCAAGGCAACGCCGCCATGGACCCAACCAAGGCGGCTTTCTATGAGTATGCTGCCTGTCTGATGGAACCGTGGGATGGCCCAGCGCTATTCACTTTCTCCGACGGTCGCTACTGTGGTGCCAACCTGGACCGAAATGGTCTGAGACCTTGCCGGTACTATGTGACTGACGATGATAGAATTGTCTGTGCATCGGAAGTTGGTACCATTGCTATTGAACCGGAGCGAGTCATCATCAAGGGCCGCCTGCAGCCTGGCAAGATGCTCTTGGTCGATACACAAGCTGGACGTATCATCGATGACGCTGAATTGAAAGCTACTGTCTCGAGCCGTCAGCCATTCCAGCAGTGGCTTGACAAGAGTCTGATGAAGATGCCCGAGATCTACAAGACGCTCTCCCAAGACCCCAGCTTGGATTTGAGGTTCCAGCTTACCGAAACCACCATCCAGGAGGACCCTAGACTTCGCGCCTTTGGGTACTCTTTCGAACAGGTCAGCTTGCTGCTTGGTCCCATGGCAGCTGATTCCAAGGAGGCGCTCGGCTCAATGGGTAACGACGCACCATTGGCCTGTCTCGCCCAACAACCTCGACTGTTGTATGAATACTTCAGACAATTGTTCGCTCAAGTCACCAACCCCCCCATCGACCCCATTCGAGAGGCGATCGTTATGTCTTTGGAATGCTATGTCGGTCCTCAGGGAAATCTCCTGGAGATGGATGCGTCTCAATGTGGTCGACTGATGCTTCCTTCACCAATTCTTGAAACCGATACATTCAATGCCATCAAGAACATACAAAAGTACAACAAGGAGTGGTCCGTTCGAACCATTGATATCACCTTCGATAAATGGACCGGGGTTGATGGCTACATGAAAGCCCTCGATGACATTTGCGAGGCAGCAACCGCCGCAATCGACGAGGGTGATAAGATCATTATTCTGTCTGACAGAGCCACCTCCGATGATCGTGTCCCAGTCTCCTCCCTGCTTGCTACTGGTTTGGTCCACCACCATTTGGTTCGAAACAAGTGGAGATCTCGCGCCGCCCTCATTGTGGAAACTGCCGAGGCTAGAGAAGTTCACCACATGTGTGTTCTTGTCGGCTATGGTGCCGATGGTGTGAACCCTTACCTCGCAATGGAATGCATCCTCAAGTTGAACCGCGAGGGTCTCATCCGAAAGAAGCTGACCGACGAGCAAGTCATCGCCAACTACAAAGCCTCCGTTGATGGTGGCATTCTGAAAGTCATGAGTAAAATGGGTATCTCGACCTTGCAATCGTACAAGGGTGCCCAGATTTTTGAAGCTCTCGGTATCGACGACTCGGTGGTAGACCGTTGTTTCGCTGGCACAGCCACTCGTGTTCGCGGTATGACTTTCGAGCTCATTGCCGAGGACGCTTTTGCATTCCACGAAAAGGGTTTCCCCTCTCGACACATTCGAGAGATTCCTGGACTCCCTGAATCCGGCGAGTATCATTGGCGTGACGGTGGTGAGCCTCACATCAATGACCCTGTGAGTATCGCAAACATCCAAGATGCTGTCCGAACAAAGAACGACAAGTCATACGAAGCTTATTCCCTCTCTGAGTATGAGCAAATCAAGAATTGCACACTCCGTGGCTTGTTGGATTTCGACTTTGAACAACGCACTCCTGTGCCGATTGATCAGGTGGAGCCTTGGACGGAAATCGTGCGGCGATTCGTTACTGGCGCCATGTCTTACGGCTCCATCTCGATGGAAGCTCACTCGACGCTTGCCGTGGCTATGAACCGTCTCGGTGGCAAATCCAACACTGGTGAGGGTGGTGAAGATCCAGAGCGGAGCTTGAAGATGGAAAACGGCGATTCTATGCGCTCGGCCATCAAGCAGATCGCATCCGGCCGATTTGGTGTTACGTCCAACTATCTTGCCGACTCTGATGAGCTTCAAATCAAGATGGCCCAGGGTGCGAAGCCTGGCGAGGGTGGTGAATTGCCCGGCCACAAGGTTTCCGAGCCAATTGCGCGCACTCGACACTCTACCCCAGGTGTAGGTCTCATTTCGCCCCCCCCTCACCACGACATCTACTCGATCGAAGATCTTAAGCAATTGATCTACGATCTCAAGTGCTCAAACCCCCGAGCTCGAGTGTCCGTTAAATTGGTGTCCGAGGTCGGTGTCGGTATCGTCGCTGCAGGTGTTGCGAAGGCCAAGGCTGATCACATCTTGATCTCTGGCCATGATGGTGGCACTGGTGCTTCCAGATGGACCGGTATCAAGTATGCAGGTCTTCCTTGGGAACTTGGTCTTGCAGAGACTCATCAAACTTTGGTTTTGAACGACCTCCGTGGCCGTGTCATTGTTCAGACTGATGGCCAACTTCGAACTGGTCGTGATGTTGCCATTGCCTGTTTGCTCGGTGCAGAAGAATGGGGTTTCGCAACCACACCTCTCATCGCTATGGGATGCATCATGATGCGAAAGGTAAGAATCTCAACTCCTTGGGATAAGAAGTACTTGCTAACCTGGAAACCAGTGTCACTTGAACACATGCCCTGTCGGTATTGCGACACAAGATCCTGTTCTCAGGAAGAAATTCGGCGGAACTCCTGAGCACGTCATCAACTTCTTCTATTACATTGCCAATGAACTCCGTGCCATCATGGCCCAGCTTGGGTTGAGAACAGTCAATGAAATGGTCGGACACGCCGAACTCCTCAAAGTCCGAGACGACCTCCGCTCCCCAAAGACCGCAAACATCGATCTATCTCTGATCTTGACACCTGCACACTCTATTCGCCCCGGTGTTGCAACCTACAACGTCCGGAAGCAGGACCACAAACTGCACACTCGTCTTGACAACAAGTTGATCTCGGAATCTGAGCTCGCTCTTGAAAAGGGTCTTCCATGCCGAATTGAGACCGACATTGTGAACACTGACCGAACTTTGGGCGCAACTCTCTCATACCAGATCAGCAAGCGCTATGGCGAAGCTGGCTTGCCTCAAGATACTATTCATGTCAACATCCGAGGTTCCGCTGGTCAATCTTTTGGTGCTTACCTTGCTCCCGGTGTTACTCTTGAGCTCGAGGGTGATTCCAACGATTATGTTGGCAAGGGTCTATCTGGTGGTCGTTTGATTATCTACCCTCCGCGCAGTGCGGTTTTCAAGGCAGAGGAGAACATCTTGATTGGAAACGTCTGCCTTTACGGTGCCACAAGTGGGACTTGCTACTTCAGAGGTGTTGCAGCTGAACGTTTCGCTGTCCGAAACTCTGGAGCCAATGCTGTTGTTGAAGGAGTTGGTGACCATTGTTGCGAGTACATGACTGGTGGCCGCATCGTTGTTCTCGGAAGCACTGGTCGCAACTTCGCTGCCGGCATGTCTGGCGGTATTGCTTACGTCCTCGACATGAACCAGGACTTCCACTCAAAGATCAACATGGAAATGGTTGAAGTTTCCGGCATCGAAGACCCAGCTGAAATTGCATTCCTGCGAGGCATGATCGAAGACCACCACCATTACACTGGCTCGGAGCTTGCAGCACGCATTCTCCTTGAGTTCAACCGTGCTCTGCCTCGATTCGTCAAAGTCTTACCTACCGACTATAAGCGCGTGTTACTGGAACAAGCCAAGAAAGCCGAAGAGGCAAAGAAGGCCGAGTATCCCTTGCCCATTCTTCCAGGCAACCCTGTGCGAGCACTCCACCAGGAGCAACGCGACAACGCTCAAGACAAGGAGGCCAAGCCAAAGAAGGCCGAAATGCTGGATATTGAAGAGGGTATCAACGGAGATGCAGACAAAGCCAAACAAAAAGCTGCTCTTGTCCTTGACAAGACTCGCGGTTTCATGAAGTACACTCGACGAAGTGAGAAGTATCGCAACGTTAAGGCCCGAGTCAAGGACTGGGCCGAGCTTTCGACGCGCCTCAACGAAGATGAACTCAAGTATCAATCAGCACGATGCATGGACTGCGGTGTTCCGTTCTGTCAATCCGATACCGGTTGCCCCATTTCCAACATCATTCCGAAGTGGAACGAATTGGTGTTCCAAAACCAATGGAAAGATGCCCTCAACCGTCTTCTCATGACCAACAACTTCCCCGAGTTCACAGGTCGTGTGTGCCCGGCTCCTTGCGAGGGTGCCTGTGTTTTGGGCATCAACGAAGATCCCGTTGGCATCAAGAGCATTGAATGTGCCATCATCGACAAAGGCTTTGAGATGGGATGGATGGTTCCCAACCCACCTTCTGAGCGAACAGGCAAGAGGGTTGCTGTGATTGGCGGAGGCCCGGCAGGTCTTGCTACTGCTGATCAATTGAACCGTGCTGGACATTTGGTCACGCTATATGAGAAATCGGATCGCGTTGGTGGTCTCCTCATGTACGGAATTCCCAACATGAAGCTCGACAAGCGCATTGTCCAACGACGAGTGGATCTCATGGCTGCCGAAGGCGTTATCTTCAAGGCAGGTGTCATGGTCGGCCCCGGAGAGGAGATCAGCCTTCAGTCACTGCGTGACAGCAACGATGCCGTGGTCATCTCAACTGGTGCTCAGGTTGCCCGCGACCTCAAGATAAAGAACCGAGAATCCGAAGGTATCCACTTCGCCATGGAATTCCTGCATGCCAACACCAAATCGCTGCTTGATTCTGAGCTTAGCGATGGCAAGTACATCTCTGCCAAAGGCAAGCACGTCATTGTCATTGGTGGCGGTGATACTGGTAACGACTGCATCGGTACATCCCTCCGACATGGCGCCAAGTCGGTCACGAACTTCGAGCTGTTGCCTCAACCTCCACCAGAGCGAGCTCGTGACAACCCATGGCCTCAATGGCCAAGAATCTATCGGATCGACTATGGTCACACCGAAGTCAAACAGCACTATGGCAAGGATCCCCGCGAGTACTGTGTCATGACCAAAGACTTTGTCGTTGAAGATGGCCGAGTGGTCGGTATCAACACAACCCGTGTTGAGTGGACCAAGGGTGCTAGCGGTGGCTGGGAAATGAAACCCAAGGAAAACAGCGAGGAATACTTCCCTGCCGACCTGGTGCTCCTATCTATGGGCTTCTTGGGACCTGATGACCGTCTTTTCAACTCCGAGGTTGAACTCGACCCACGCAAGAACATCAAGACTCCCAAGAACTTGTACAACACCAACCTCCCTGGTGTGTTTGCTGCCGGCGACTGCCGTCGTGGCCAGTCTCTCATTGTGTGGGGCATCAATGAAGGCCGTCAATGTGCTCGACAAGTGGACAGCTTCCTGATGGGCACCGGTTCTTCTCTTCCCGTCACTGGAGGTATTGTCCGACGAGCTCAACACGATACTGTGCCAACGGCGAAAGAAATCAAAGCTCACAAATAGCATGGTGTGGCTCATGCCAATGAAAGCTCCAAGCGGACCACTGACATTCACGTCAGCGCTTAAACATTTCTGGTTACGAGTGAAAAGGTGAACGAAAATGCAAATGGCGAATGCGGATTTCTGGGAAATCATGTCACTATTGGGAGGCTTCTCGATCATTTTCATCCATTGTTTGGCATGACGAGCGCAGTCAGTAAGCTACAGTTGATACCCCTGACCAGCGCTTAGAATGTTTGGTGTGAACAATACGATGAGGACGGAATTGAACGACGGGAATTCCAATGACCCCGAGTCATGCTTTTTTTCTTACAATCATTTATGAGTGGACGAGCCTGTGCCACCGGCACCCAACTCTCCCAGCTTTTGATGTCGGAGTTGACTTGCTTTTGGAAAACCGGGGAGAAAACGAAGACAGGATACGAAAGCCATGAATTTTAAAGATCGACGCGAGGACTGCAGACTGCCGATGGACGTGTATCACTACAACAGCGGTAGATAGCAGATCGAATACATTATTGAAATGATGTTTTTTTGCGCGACGATACAGGCCGTAGATACTCGTAGCATGTCTTCTGTATACAAGAAGAACGAAGTACCTACTCCAGGACCCAGGTGCCTAAGTCAATTGTTACCTGCTGGTTCCTGTAATAACAGTAATATCGATATTAATGATAATATTAACCAATGTTGACATTTCCCAGTTTGGAAGGTCTTGGCGCGAACAATATGGCTTCAACTTCAACAACATTCTTCTCTTGACTCTTTGTGATAACATACCACTTTCTACTCCTAATACCTAATTTGTCCTTGGCTTCCGTCCGAAACAGGGTGCGCATGCTTGATACAGAAACCTACCGGAAGAGAGTACGAGACGTTCCAGGGTTCGGGATCCCGAAGGGAAATAAACGACGAGCGCCGCCTCCGCCGTCTCAATCGCATCGAACGTTGAACGATTCACCGCGTTGCCAGGAGAAGTTTCCCCTCCAGTGCTCTCTGCGAATTGGTATTGGGGAGACGAGCAAGCCGGCTCCTGGAGATAGACGCACCGAATTGCGGCGCACACTTGCGGGTGAGGCAGAAACTCCAAATTACCGATCTCTTCCCCGGATTCTCAAACAATACGATCCCCGAAGGTGAGGGGGCAACACCGGTGTTCAGAGAGAGGGTATAAGCGGAAGCCTTTACCACAAAACCCACTCTATCCACCATCACCATCACCATCACCTTCATCTTCAGCAACCACAGCAACCATGCTCCTAACGTTATCCCTCCCTCCTCTCCCACCACCCTCGGCATCTCTCCTCCCACCACTCGTGCACTCATCAGCAACCGACGTCTCTCCCCCAGCACCCCAGACTTCGGCACTGCAGCAAAATGCATCGCGGCGGGCAAAAGCGCAAGCGTCGGGCATCAACCGCAACACGACACTCATGGCGCTCAACTTGGACGAGCGCACCATCACGCAGCGCAAGATGGCGATCGCTATGTACGGCTACAGCTGGCTGAAGCCGGCCGGATGCGCCAAGACGATGCTTGGCCGGCGCGAGGAGGAGGTCGAGCGCGAAGAGGTCGAGCGTCAGTTGCGGGAGGTTGAGTTGCAGGAGAGATTGCAGATGGAGGCGGACGAGCAGGAACGCCTCGCGCAACTGGCCCAAGGTGGCGAACCGGACGAGGGGAGGGATTTGGACGAGGATATCCCTGATGCAGATATTGAGGGGGGGAATGCGGACGATGGTGAAGATGACGACGAAGACGAAGAAGATGACGAGGCAGAGGAGGTGGATTCGGATGGATTCCCCATCGCGAGAGAGGGCGAGGAGGATGAAGAGGGTATGGAGGCAGACCTGGACGACGAGATCCCCGAGGCAGATGACGAGGATGATGATGATAACATGTCTGCTGACCCTGACGGCATTGATGCGAATTGGGTTTACGATACACGTCGAGAGCCGGATACTGAAGATGAGGACGAGGACGAGGATGAGGAGCAAGAAGAGGGTGTCTCTTCAGTAGCCCAAAGACTTCGACACGGCCACAACCCTGCCTCGCCGTACAGGCGACAGGCCACTGCCATTGTGGCTGGCGTCAGGATCCCCGTCCCGGGGAGCGAATACGACTACGACGAGCGCGAGGCCGAGGACCTGGCGAACGCGATGCTGGACGAGGATGAGATCTTTGACGATCACGATCATGACGCGGGCGATTTGGGGGAACGGGATCTTGACGACGACGTCCCCGACGCCGAGTCCGAACAGGGTTGGGAACACACGGACACGGAAGTGGAGGAGAGCGAAATGGACATTTCCATCTTACCTGGGCAACAAAACCAGATCCAAACCCAGATCCAGCCCCAACGTTCGAGCGTTGGTCCTTCCCGCCGCAGCTCTGGCCGTGTTGCTGGAGAAGGGAGAGCAGCAGCTGGCCATCGACTCAGTTCGGGCCCTTGGATCGCCGGTCCCTCACCACAGGCCCCATCGTCTCAAGGCCAAACTCAGGATCGGCCTGAAATTCCACCATATCCCGATGAAATGCGATATACCCGTCCAACCCCAGACTCCATCCACGCAGCTGCGCAAGCACGGGCACGAGACAGGGCACGGGCACGAGTCCGCAGCGGCAATCTACCTCAGTACCCCCAGCAACAACAACCCCAGTATATCCACACACCCGCCGGAGAGATAGACAGTCCACTCCATGCTGACGCCGACGTCGAGACCGACGCTCCAAGTGACGACGAGAGCGGAATCGACCCTTTCCTGTCCGCCGACCGGCTCCGGAACGCCAGGGGTGTGGCGACTGCTGCTGTTGGGCACGGTGCTGGCTCAAGCACAGGTGTTGGAACCCGGACTGGCGCGGTCGACGAGAACCCTCTCACACGCGCCGGCATGGCGCGTAACTGGCTCGACGGCGCCGCGGCAGCGGTGGGCGGGAGTGCGAGGCGCACGCTCTTCGGCCGCGCTGCTGCCAGGAGAGGGAATCCGGCGGCGCCGGCGACCGGGCCGGCTGGGAATTCGAGTGGTGGCCTATTCACGCCTTCTCCTGCGGTGGCAGGGGTGGAAGCAGGGGGAGGGGATTGGGATACACCGATCCATTCCGGTAGTCAGGCAGAACAAGAACAGCGGAGCCAGAGCCAGAGTCAACACCAGGGCGGGAGTGGGACGCAGAATAGACGCAGCGGACGGTTCTTGGGCGGGAGGAGGAGAGGTGGTGGTGGTGGTGGAGGCAGAGGAGAATAAGCAGCGAGTAAGTAAGTAGTGGATGTCAGGAAGTGCCAGCGGGTTAATACTGCAGGATGCCAGCTAACTCGTTCACTCATCCATCCCCATCATGGAGGAAACAGAATGGACTAGAATGGGATACGTGGATTAGAACACTCGTAGCCAGTCGAGCACTTCAGAAGGAAGGGTCTTCATTCAATGACGGGGCCCAACATCTTAAATTCCAAGCTGTTCAAGTTCTATTCCACTCCCAAGGCACAACCGAGCGCTCACATGACAGTCTCGTCATGATATGCCTCCACCTTTAGCCCCCCTGGGGTTTGCTCCCTTCTCATAAGTCTCGTCATATCAGCTGGCCCCATTTCCTTCACTCACACATGCACACACGTCCATATTTGATTTTCCTTCTCTCTCTCTCTCTCTCTCTCTCCGTGTGTGTATACCGAAATGAAACGAAAGCTCGGAAACGCCCGAAACGCCGTGCTGGAAATTGGAAGACCCTTTCCTGTACTATACAATGAATTGAATGGTCGATCGATGGTACACATGTGGTGTATGGGTTAACGTGAGAGGGCTGGCTGGCCGGCTGGATGGTTCAGAAGTGTGGGAATGGAGGTGGAGGTGATATTCAAGTCTGGGAGGTAGGTGAGTCTCGATCCCCTGCCAGTGGTGGTGTGGAGGAATTGAATCGTATGGCAAATGCCGGTGTCGGTTGTTGTTGAGGCTCTTCCACAACTGTGGGTTGGGTAGTTGGGGACGGGTGTAGCACGCCGGCCATTCACCCAGTTTCGAGACCCGAAGTCACTTCCACATCTCCGGCGAGCTTGCGCTAGAACAGCCAGACGTAGGCAAACAGGGCCCAGACAGCAATAAAGAACAGTACCCACGCCTTCCACCCAACGCCCGTCCGCTCCGCCATCCTCAACATCCTCCTCATCGTCCCCTTCAACCTGACGCCGGTGTTCTCAAACGTGTCATTTATCTGGCTAGCCAGCCCGCTACTATCCCTAATCTCATCGCCGATCGCAACCGTCAGCGTCTTCAACTGTGACACCTTCTGGCTGAGGAGTGTGGTCGCGGTGATTTCGTTCTGAGATTCCAGTTCCTCGAGCACCGACGTCGAGTACTGGCCCTTGGTGTTGGGCGTGGCAGGGCGGAAGCCACCCGAGGAGGTGTCGTTTGGCGTGCCGTTTGCGCCAGAGTAGGGCGATAGGTACGGAGAGGAGGATGAGGCCCGAGGGTCGGAGCCGTAGGCGTAGCCCGGTCGATTCGTGGTCGACGAGGAGCTGGATGGCCGCGACCCGGGGTAGTCTTGGAAGAGTGCCGATGAGGGGGGTGCGCGGCGGTTGAGGGAGGAATACCGGTTGCTGGAGATGAGAGGTGGTGTTAGCAGGGGGGATTGGGAGACTTTTTCTCAGTTGTTTGAGGAGGGGAGGAGGGGGGAGGCGTTACTTTGACATGGCGCTTTATGTGGATGGACTGTGCATCAGGAATTGTCGGTCTCGCCGTCGCGCCTGAAGGGTTGTTGCAAGTGCTGGGGTCGGGCGATGTTCTTGAAGGGGCGGTGAATGGACCCAGGTTTCTTCCACAGTGTCCTGACGGTCTTCGTTTGTTGGTTGCCTGCACAAAGGCTCGTGGGCAAGGCTACCAAAGTAAATCGAGGTGACGGAGTGGTGAATGAATGAGGAGGAAGCTGCGCCAGTTTGGTTATGACGTCTGTCGACGAAACAGTCGGCCGTAACTATTGCGTATACCTTAATATACTCAACCGTAGCTATTGCATATAAAGGCGTCTACTCAGCCGTAGCAACTCCAAGCTCTTTTCATCCGAAATGCTGACATGTCTGCCTGATTTCAGACTTCTCCGAGTCTTCCAAGACGTTCGGTCTGCTCTACTACAGTAAACAATAGTTGCTATTATTAGCCAATCGTTCGCTTCTTCAGTCACCTCAGCTTGTTGCATATCTCCACCCATCATGAGACGTACAGAACATTATTCAGGATCCCAGTATGTGCGCGAGAATGGCTTCCCTTTGGTCTGGATGTGTCGCTGCTTTTGTGTCGGTCCCGCAACATCAGACATGAAAGATGAAGCCGAGGAGTATCATAGACGCAACAAAACTCGACCAGGCACAATTATTGGGCGCCCTGCTGGTCTCAAAGCATACACCGGGCGGTCCGCCATGCACTATCCACAAAAATCCCGAGACAAAACGGTGCAGGATGTGCAGGGAGACGTTGAGTTGCGTACCCAGACTACATCTCAAACATCTGAGACATGCAAAACATAAGAATCACAATCTACGAGTATATCGCCAGAAAAAACTCGCCACCATTTTCACCATGTCTATGCCGGTCACGAGAAGGTCTGGAAGGGTATCGTTGCCTCTAGTCAGGCTATCCTAGTACTCCTAGGTCTTGAAATGGAGATAGTGGTTGATAGTCATTGTTGGCAATGGTATCGCCCGCTATTCGCTATTATTCGCATTATTCGCACGTCCCTCACGCCATCTGGAGAGCTGATAATTCTATTGTTATGCAAGAGGAATTGCTTGCCCGGCCAGAAATGCCGAACAAGCGAGGATTGCTTGTAATACTGTGTATTTGCTGTTGAGATATCACGGTCTTCGCTACATTCTCGGTTCGCACGGAAGTCGGCCGAAACTGGTCCGTGGCAGCCTTACGAACTTAATAATCAGTCGTGCATATCTAAAATATGCATAAATTTGGTATACATAATAACCGAGGAATACAAGCAGGACTTCAGCAGGACTTCGACAGTGTCTTGCCAATCTACGAAATGTCGAAACAAACAGTTTTCTTGGTCGGTGGTACAGGCGAAACAGGCAATGCCATTCTCGAAGCTCTTGTCGACGACGGTTCTTTTGTAAGTCCAGTTCAAACTCAGTGGAAGCATTCGATCAATAGGACCATGCATTCATATCCCACGGCTGAAAATATCTTTACTGAATGCCTCCAGGACATCACATGTTTCATTCGTACTGCGTCAGCCCAGAAGCCCGCCGCCCTGGAACTCAAAGACCGGGGTCTGAAGGTCGTCACTGGCGACTTTTCCGGCCCAATCGAGGAATCAGTTGCCCTGCTGCAAGGCATTGATACTGTAATTAGCATCATATCCCCCGACAAGCTCGCTGGGCAGATCTCCCTCATCGACGCTGCTGTCCAGGCTGGCGTGAAGCGATTCTTGCCATGCGATTGGAGCACGCCGGCCGCCCGGGGCGGCGTTATGTCGATGCGCGATCTCAAGGAAGAAGTCAATGACCATATTTTCCGCCTGCGTCTGGGCTTTACCATAATCGATGCGGGATATTGGTACCAACTTAGCTTTCCCCGCGTGCCGAGTGGCAAGTTCGACTATGCGACCGTGGTGAGCGTCAACGATCTCTACGCTGGGGGAGCGGCGCCGAATATGCTCATTGACAAAATGGATGTGGGACGAATGACGGCAAAAATCATCAAGGACGAGCGCACTCTCAACAAAAGGGTGTGTGTCTACGCAGAGCTCCTCAGTCAGAGTGAGATCCACGCCATCATCGAAAAGAAAACAGGCGAGAAATTAGAACTCACTCCTGTGCGCCCCACTATCGGTGAAGCTTCCATGGATGCTGCTAACTGGAAACTTAGAAACCGGCCAAGCAATTGCGTGATGATGTTGAATCTGCAAAGAAGGTGCATGAAGCTGACCCAACGGACATATCAACCTGGCACAAGTGGGTGTGGATCGAACATTGTATATCGAAATACGTGCGGGCCGACAATACTCCTGAAAATGCAGAATACTTGGGATATATCAACGGGCGGGAGTTGTATCCAGATTTCGAGTTCATCAAGTTCGCCGACTTTGTTGATGAGCTCATTGCTGGAAAGGCTGAGAAAGCTTACGCGGGAAGACACTTGAAAATAACCTAGCTTCTCGAGCATGTTTAGGGCATGATGGGGAGTATAAGATTCGCGAATAAGGAAATGCAATAAATATCTGTCATATCCTTGCATCCGTAAAAACGGAGTACAAATGGAGGTGATGGCACACTGCCTGGCTTCTGTGGAGAAAGGCTGAAGAGGGCCCCTCGGGCTTCTGACGAGGCTGAGCCCCCCAAATGCTTGGCAAGCCCTTCGGTGGCGCAATCAAGCATTCACGCAAAGCTTCGGCGGCGCAAGTGACCACTCACGCAAACCATCCCCGCGACGCGTCTCGAAGCGCTTTTGTTGAACATCTACCTAAATGGGAGGACGAAACCAATTCCACGTGTCTGTTCCCTAGACTGGATGTACACTAGACTCTTCGATGGTCAAGACTTCAGACCGCCCTGTCTCCTTCCTTCCAACCGATCTTCTTCCCATTTGCCATGGTTTCAACTCGACGGGACGATAGTTTCGCCTCAGTCGGCGAGGCCGATGCCGCTGTCATATCGGAACTGCGAGACAGCTTGACCGAAGCCTCGATCAAATGTTCAGAGCGATGCCTCTATCAGTCGGCGAAATGGTGTGTTCGCCGCCTCTGTAGAAAGACTTCCAATTGACTGATCTAGGGCAGCCGAACTATTGACCGCACTCCCCGATGACGACAACGTGGATGATAACGATGCGCCGATGCAAGATACGAATAACGTCCAATCCTCATATCGAATATTCTCTACGAGCTACGACGACCCTGAAGAGGCGGCACTGGAGGCGAAGGAGGCTCCGAGATATCTACTGGCAAAAGCATTCTTTGATACAAAGGAGTTTGACAGGTGTGCCACTGTTTTCCTCCCACCGGCCATTCCAGCGGGAGGCCTTGCGGTTTTCGAGAGGCCCAAAGGGCGGACACCGACGTCCTCGCCACCCAAGCCAAAGGGCAAAGCCAAGCAGAATGATCCCGCGTCGGTCAACCCGTTCCCACGCCTCAGCCAAAAATCCCTGTTCCTCGCCTTGTACGCCAGGTATCTCGTGGGAGAAAAGCGAAAAGATGAAGAAAGCGAGATGGTACTGGGCCCGGCGGATGATGGGCAGACGACCAATCGGGAACTGTCCGCGTTGGCAAGAGGGTTGGAAGCATACTTCAAAGGACGAGACGCCGCAGATCCTCAGCTGAAGCGTACCCAGGGCTGGCTTGAATATCTGTACGGTGTCGTCCTTTCCAAGTCGAGGCAGGAATCGCTGGCCCAACAGTGGCTCCTCCGCTCCGTCCGTCTCAATCCATATCATTGGGGCGCGTGGGAAGAGTTGGCGTCACTCCTCTCGTCGGTCGACGACCTAACCGCCCAGCTGTCCCCTTCAGTTCTTCCCCAAAACATCATGAGCCTGATGTACCGAACGTACGCGTCGGTCGACCTGTTCTCGACCAGCGACCAATCTACCACGTACGACTACCTCCAGGCGCTGCTACGATTCTTCCCCACATCGACCTTCCTCCTCACCCAGCTAGCGCTATCACACTACCACGCCAAAGAATACGAGACGTCAGCGTCCATCTTCCAAGACCTGCTAACCACGCACCCGCACCGACTCGACGGATTGGACCACTACTCGAACATACTGTACGTCATGGCGGACCGACCCAAACTAGCCCTCTTAGCCCATCTCTCCACCAGTGTCGACAAGTTCCGGCCCGAAACCTGCTGCGTGGTGGGCAACTACTACTCGATGTGCTCTCAGCATGAGAAGGCCGTCATGTACTTCCGACGGGCGCTGACACTGGACCGCAACTTCCTATCGGCCTGGACGCTGATGGGCCACGAGTACATTGAGCTGAAGAACACGCACGCGGCCATCGAGTCGTACCGCCGCGCGGTCGACGTCAACCGCAAGGACTACCGCGCCTGGTACGGTCTGGGCCAGGCATATGAGGTGCTGGACATGGGCTTTTACGCCCTCTTCTACTACCAGCGCGCCGCGGGCCTGCGACCCTACGACGCCAAAATGTGGCAGGCCGTCGGCTCGTGCTACTCCAAGATGGATCGTCCTGACCAGGCCATCAAGGCGCTCAAACGTGCCCTCGTGGCAGGCACATATTTCGACGATGCAGTGGCCGCTGCCACCACCGCCACCACCAGTCCGCGCTCCAGTTTCAACCCCACCTCCTCCACCTCCGCATCCCTGGCGCCCCCCGGCGTCGGCAGCAACAGTAACACAACAGCCCCCAAACAACCCTCCCGAGCGTCCCGCGCAACGGCACGCAAGCTTCTCGATCCTGAAACGCTGTTCCAGATCGCGCTGCTGTACGAGCGGAGCGGGAACGGGGGCGGCGACGAAGCCGAAGCAGCTCGCTACATGGAGCTGTGCGTGGCACAGGAGACGGGTGGCAGCCATCAGTCAGTTGTCAAGGCCGAGAAGGCACTTCGGAAACGGGCGCGGTACGAAGCTCGAGCCAAGGCCGTCACAGACCAGCGCCGAGCCCGCGTTGCCGCCATGCGTGCCCAGGCCGGCCAGGCGACAGCAGGAGGCCCGCGTGACGGCGACGTCGACGCGGTTGATGACGCCGAGGAGGGTGCTGGCGCCGGCGACGACGACACCGAGATCCTCTCGTCGCCGGGCCAGTCGGACGACGCACAGGGCGAGAATGACAGTGGGGGTGAAAGCGGAAATGAAGACGGCGACGACGACGACGGCGACGGCGATGGGTTTGGCACGGGCACCACGGCCACGACGTCAAAGGCCCGTCTGTGGCTGGCGCGCTGGTGCGTCAGGCAGGGCGACCTTGACCGCGCCGAACGCCTGGCCGAGGAGCTGTGCATGGATGGCTACGAGGTCGAGGAGGCCAAGGGCTTGGTCCGTGAGGTCAGAGGCCGCCGGGGTGGTTTGCTTGGGAGCGAGGGCTGAGTGGTCGAGTGAGTCCACTGGCCGTATGTACCAGTGGGATGCTGGGCAAGTTCGGGACTCGATGCGTCGATGTAGATGGAAATGGAAATGGCCTGCCTCGACTTTGGTGTGGAGGAGCACATGCATGGGTCGTCAGGGCCCACGCTGGCACGGGACCCCCCCAGAAAACAGGGTGATGAACACAGGGTGGACCAGAGCAGAGGAGACGTTGATCCTATTTCATGCACCGGTTCGTTCATCTATCTCCCAACAGTGCAGAGCCTTTCCTCATGGACCTCCTTGCATCCTGTCTTGCGCCTTTTCGAACCAGCAGTCCATCCATGACCCATGAATTCCCCACCAGACACGCGACGAATACTCCAGCTCCACTCTGCCTCCGTTCCGTTCCATTCACGTCCGTGCTCTGCAGGCCTAACACCATATTTCATCACGTCGTTACTAGTTGTGAGCTCATTTGGCTCGGGGAAGTATGGTCGGGGCTTGACTGAATGATGATAAAGTCCCATCACCAGCTCAAGCACTCATAGCAAATGTAGTCGGTAAAAGTTTGGGTCTCCTTGGTCTTTGCAGGAGACTTGGTATCGTATCATTCAAGTCGATGACAAAAGGTTCGCAGCCTTTTGATTGAACGAAGTCTTGAGAGTAAGGGTTCGCCAAGAGAAATTGTGGTTGAGTCGGTGTAGAAGCCAACGCATCACATCTTCCTCACCGCATTGATCTGGCAGTCAATTCTGGCGCTTCTCACAAAGTTGACCCAGGCAGGAAACCTGGCCCAAGCGGTGATGGCAATCTTGGAGCCCGTCTGGACACTTCTCACCAGCTTTCTGATGTCTTCATCGTCATCGTTGTAACTCCATTGGATCGAGTGAGTGACGTAGTCCTTGCAGGCGTGGATGTTGGTGATGACAGATGTCCCCGGGACCGAGACTGGCTCTGTTCCTTCCTTGGTCTCGGCAGCATGCTCGGAGTTGGGCGGTAGAATAACGACCTCGAACCATGTCCAACTGTGAAGGTATGTCCCGTGCCATTGCGTGTCCCAACTCCAGCCCTGGTCTCGGGAGGTGACAGTAAAGGTCAAGGAGCGTAGAGCTTTGGCGGGGAAGGCGGGAGGGATTACCACTTCAAGATAAGATGTTCCGGCATTGCTCTTGGATGCCTGGAAGGGTCGGCTTGTCGACGCGAGAGGGGTGTCGAGCCAGAAGCCTGCCAGGTCAAGGACTTGAGGGACCAGGTCAGGTGGGAGAAGCTGGGAGAGCAGGAAGGCCGTATGATATGTGTCCGAGGGCACTGGACCGATGGGCTGCATTGCGAGGGTGTGGGATCGGAGTCGTTTCAGGGCTGCAGCAGCCTTGGTGCAATGAGACCAATAGCGGGGGGCCAGACGGGTGATTTCAGGTAAGACGCGGAAGAGGAGGGTGCAGATGGCGAGGAGGGCGAAGCAGTTAAAGATGGATAGGGCGAGCATATACAAAACGTCGGAAGGGAAGCCGTACAAGTGGCTGAGGGCGACCATTACGGGACGTAAGCTACATAGTGAGCTGGAGATGGAGGGGCCATGTATGCAGTAGGGAGAGTTGGATGGAAGAAGAAGAAGAAGAAGAAGAAAGACGGGCCATTATGTTTGAGAGAGAGGTTGAGGTGAAGGGTGAAGGAAAGGTAAGAGGGTGTGAACTGCTAGTGATCCAGACTGTGTTTGGAATCTTGACTGTTTTGAGGTTGAATCAGGCAGCCAAGTCGGGACTATTTATTGGCGTTGACACGTGCGCCACTCGTGGCCACTGTACTGCCAGTCATTCAACGTTACGAAGGACTCAATACTTGACTCAATACCCAGGTACCTAGGTACGTGAATCAATAATACTTAGATACGTGATGCAATACTCCGTACTTGCCTCCGTACTTGCCTCAATACTTGCCTCAACACTTGCCTCAGGAGGCAGGCACCAGTGAGGGGCAAGAGGGCTGACTCAGCCTGCGCCTGTGCCTGCGCCCCTCGTCGTTGATTCGTGCTGTTGTCTGTTTACTTACTGGGTACTGAGTAAAGTGAAGCCTTTCAACTTCAGCTTCGCTTTTCTATCCCTCCATCCCCTTGAGCCTTCACCTCTCATTCACTTCTCGTTCCCTCCCTTCACATTCGTCCCCCTCACCACCCAGAGGGGATCAGTCCTCCAAGACGCCTCTACCAACCTCTCAATCTCAATCTCCCGCCATCCACTCCACCACAGATAATCTGCCACCATGTCCAGCCTCTCGTTCTCGCTGACTTTGAGCCATCTCCCAACCGCTTTCGTCGGAAAGCAGCGGTTCGAGATGATCAGATGCACCTTCCCTCCGTCGTTGGTCCGTTTCCGAATACTTTCTAGTACCTCGACTGGTTGGGTCAGGTAGTCGATTGAGACCACACACGTCGAAGCGTCAAGCATCTCCTCGACCGGCCCTGGCAACCGCACCTTCGGTTCGTCATTGAAATCTTGCACCGACCACTGTTTCAACACGGGGTTCCTGCTTAACTCCAGTTTGTTCATGCCCATCCCCAGCACCTCCAGAGACCCCGACTTCGCAGCCTCTACCACTTCGGGCGGATAATGTGAGATCCAACTTGAGCAAAAGTCCAGGATACGTCCTTTGCGGGGTAAGGCCGTGTCGTAATACTTGCCGAGGTTGACGATCGCGTTGTCGTCGATGTGAGTCACCAAGCGAGGGACATTGTAGAAACCTGAGTCGTCCCCCGGCTCCGTGGGTGTAAGGTCCGCTGAGGAATACGGAAATGCTCCGTCTGGGTTCTTGGGCACGTAGTGTCGAACTGGTGGCGAGATAGACTCCATTTTGGCGGAGCCGAACACCTCTGAGAGCAGAAAAATCGATCTCGGGGAAGTTTTAAGCACCAGACGTGGAACTAACTTGGACGCGAGCGTATGGCTGACCATTATTGGCTATGAGATGCCATGGAAATGCTTTGAGTGTCTGGTGATCTCAAGCTCATCCACGACGTTAAACATTGGATCCCGGCACGGATTAACATTGTTACGGCATGAACACGATCGACGCGTCTAACAAAACCCGTTAACTAATTTATTACAAGCCATCGGCTCCGGAGGCTTCCTGGGCCGACATCTCAGATCCATGCTCCCTTAGACGGAATTGTTGCTGAAAACCCCACTGAATCGATGTCGGATTGATAAGCTAAGGGAAACCCCAGTCAAATCTCAAGATGCAGTTCTCGATTGCGTCCCAAGGGAGACTGGGATGGTAGGATCCATGGCCTATCACACCCCCAGAGTCTCCAATTCAGCTTACAAAAGCCACTGCATCTAGACCGTCTCTGCCGAGCTTCCTCCCCAGACTTTCAAACACGCCCCTCTGACAGGTCGTTGGTATTTTCCTATTCGCTGACGTCTGTTCTTCTGACCTCATTTTGCGTTTGGATTGTGGGGCAGCGAACTCATCATCGTGGCCAATCTACTGATATAAGAAGAGAGGGATACGGGTTGGAGAGGAGGATATTCCATCCCGATGCTGTCCAGATCTGCACATATTCACACACGGGCATTCTCTTCTGTGGGAAAGGTGCAACCCATCACTTCTTCTCTTCCGATACGACCGTTGCAGCACATTCAACTTCCATCTCGACGCAGTATGGCGACTGCCGCTCACATTGAACTGGATCCTGCTACTGCAGCTGGAGTCTATCATGCCCCGAACCTCACTGCAGAATCCTCAAGAATGGGAAGCCGGCTCCTGCAAGAGAACCATGATAAGTTCCACATATACTTTAACCGAAGTGGCTTTCACAACCATATTGCACACCATCTATTGACGATTTATGCGCTTGGTGCCACCCCCGATGAGATCCAACGAGCATTCGACAACAACAAGACTATCCAAAGACCGCAATTCCCCGTCGAGAATCAAAATGTCGAGGACATGGCTGACCCCGACAAGTTCAAGACATTTATGGGCAATGAGAAGTATTTCCACGACTACGAGACATTCTTCGGCAAGGAAATTGAGGCAAAAGGCTGGGAGGCTGTTTTGAACGAGCACCTGTTTGCCCGAACTGAACATTCGGATAGGTTGCTGACGAGGATTCACGCCGGTTGTCCACGTGCCCCAGCTGGCACTTAGATTTACTGACGGTCACTAGGCTTCTTGCACCCTTTGATCCACCTGGGATTTGGTGTCGAATTCAAGCAGCCGGCCATCATCGTCGAAGCCCTGGCTCAAACGTCAACTTATGACGGATGGACGGAGAAATTCTTCCTCGCGACAGAAGCGGCCGCCAAAAATTCCAAGTCATCCAAGAGCTTGGTACAGCTTCTTCATGAAAGTCGTTCGAATGATAAGCTCCGGACATCCCCTCACTGGGATGATCCCAACAAAATCCGCGATGGCATCTTTGTCCGAGCCCCCGATGAGATGATTGAGCTCGCTTCTCAGTGGAGCGTGAGCCCCGATCAACTTGAACAGAAAACGGCGGAGATGATCAACGCAGTGGTGTACTTCGCGGGAGCCGCCCAACGCCCCACCAAGCAGGTCAAGTTTGATTTCTTTTACATGCATTCCGTCAATTGCTCCATCTTCTCCTCGGTTTTCCTAAATGAGCCCTGGTTGAGCGTGGAGGACAAATGCAGACTACTGGAATGGAAGGGGAGACTTGACCTCGCCTTGTACGTGTCCCGAGGGTGCCCTGAGTTGCTCCTGCATGAAATCAAGAATTATCAACCCAAGAGACCAAACGACGGCTGGCGAGAAATCATAGGGAGAGTCGACAAATACCCTGATGACGGGCATGCGAGTAAGCTCGTCCGAGCCATTGCCCATGGCGAACAGGTGTGCAAACCATATGAGGGCGAGCGCGACGACATGTTTCCGATCAAAGGGGACATGTGGCTGAAGCTAGGGCACATGGCAATCGACTCTGTCGAGGGCCAGGGACCGCGATGGGTGAGAAATGCCGGGTTTGATCAGGCGTGGGACACGATAGCAGAGCGGGCGAAGTTGTGAACTTGGAAGAGAATCCCCAATGGCCGGATGGGATATGGAACTGTATGAATGTTTGTTCTGTGTCTGTTTATATCTGCTCTGCATGTACAGGTACTGTAACATTATGTATGATAACGGAGTATTATTACGGAGTACTAGAGGAATGATCCCAACCAATCACGGCGAGTGGCAACCGGCGTCCTGAAACTCCGAGTCTCATCCTCGTCGTCCCCGCGTCTGCACTCGAGGTTCATCTCAGAGCCGATCAGGCACCTATCATCTCGTCGTTTCCTATCCATCTGTATCAGCCACCATCTGGGCCCTTGATCGTTTCATGCATTGCATCTTCCGTCCTCTGTATTCTTAGCTTCAATCGACTATGCCTGACGACAAACCTCACAGAGACACCTCCATTCCCCCTCCGCTCGATCCCTTCCCCACCTACCAAACTCCATTCCCTCGATCCAACAAAGACGCAGAGAACCCGTTCATTCAGTTCCGCCGCTTTGCAGACGAGCAATTTGCCTCGTTCTTCCAAGGCATACCACACCTCTTCGGATCTGCCCCTCACCGAGACCAGTGGAAGAAAGACGTCGAGGACATGATGCGGAGAAGGCACGAACTCGAGGAAGGATGGCGGAAGCAATTCGAACAAGAGATGGAGGAAAGGAGACAAGAGCTGGAAAAGTCCAAGAACGAGACCTGGACGGCCATGGAGGGTGCCAGTAAACCTCCCACGGAGAACGATCCTTGGTGGGCTCGAGGAAATGCGGCCAACTGTCCAGCAATCAACGGTCAGACCCCGCAGAACAATGCCGACAAATGTCCTGCTCTGTACGATAAAGACGGCCAACCCAAGACGGAACTGGATGCCTATATTGGGCTGCAGGCAAGCGTCAACAACAAACATGCACATGTATTTCAACCGTCTTCGAATGCCTCTTCTAGATCTTGGTTCTCATCTCTTGGCTGGGATGGCAAACAGGTCGAGAAGAACAGTGCAGGGGACTCCTCGAACCACACCGAGAAACAATTCGGCCGTCCAACAAGATACAACATGTTCGGCGTCCGCAAGTTGAATCCTTTCGATGACGCCGACCAAACCATTCCCTACCTCCTGCTAAGCCCTTACTCTCCTGTCTACCTATGCAATCCATCACAATCCCGGCTCTTCAAAGTACAAATCCAAGAGTCCGAGGGCACCCCGTGGCAGATCTCGCGGCCCAGGTACTTTGAGAGATGGCATTCCGATGTCGACGAGAAGCTGGCCAGACAGCTGCCGTGGGCAGATGCCTTTGAGGATCTCCTCAGTCTCCAGCAGACGGGCAAGATGGTGGATAGGGACTACTCGACCTTCAAGACACCGCCTACTTGGGTGCACGATATGGTCAGTCGAGGAAGCATGGGCACCCGCTGGGGCTTCAATGAGGAGGGGCTCCTGGTCAAACGATTCGATGACACAAAGGCCGTGGAGGCTCCGTCGACCATGAAAGACCGATGCAGGTGGCGAAAAGATCGTGGATGGAGACGCTGGCAGAAGACCGAAGATGACATCCCACCACAAGATGCTGTTGGTGCAGCCGACGGTCAGACGACAGCCATTCAATCCGAGTCTACCGCAGGCCAGGAAAATAAGGAGCACTTTGGTTTTGGCCTTGAATTGAATGAGAACGATGAAGACTTCATCGACGATCTCGTGGACAAAGCCATCAAACCTCTCGGTCCGTTCCCACTCTTCGGCAGCATCCTCTCCGCCGCAGACGCCATCGTCACCGCCGTCGACCAGGCTCAGAAAGACGTTGAGCAAGCAGTCAAGCAGGCATCCTCTGCAGCCGATGCCACCACCGAATCCGAATCCGAATCCGAACTCGCGGCCTCGGATTTCACTTCATACTCATCCTCCTCTTCGTCGTCAACAATGTCTTACGAAGCCAGCTCCTCCTTGTCCTCGTCTTCATCACCCTCGTCCGCCGAGGACCTCCGCACTTCCGTGGTGTCCACCCTCACGACCACCGTGACACGGACACTCCCAGACGGTTCGATCGAGACGAGACGTGTCCTGAAGAGACGATTCGCCAATGGATCCGAGGAGAGCGACGAGAGTATCGAAGTGAGGAATATTCCTCAACGGCAGCAGCAGCAGCAGCAGCCGTCGCAACTACAGAAGCTCGCTTCATCACCCCAGGAGAGAGAACAAGGCTTGGACAAACAGACTCAGACACAACCACCCTCAACTCTCCAGAGCGAGGCAGGAAGGGATACTCTGCTCACCGACGACGACCACCCCGTTCTAAACACCCTTGCCGCCGAACACAAGAAGACACAGGGCAAGGAAAAGGAAGGCGAGGAAGGTCGTCGGCCGAGAAGGGGCGGCTGGTTCTGGACCTGACTTGACGTGATTTGAATTTCACATCCCCTTACATGCCTCGTCGTCTCGTCTTCTCTTCTCTTCTCTTCTCTCCCTGGCATAAATACATCTCTTCTCGATCAACCAACCAACCACCTCCCACGTATCACGACTCTCCACGAAACATCCACTATACCCACGAACTCCTCCCCCCATGCAGCTCAATCAAGGGCATCATCCACCCAACCTACCGACCCACCAACCTTTCTGCCTGCGCAATAACTCCATGTCCTTGACCGAAAACAAGTCCTCCGACCTGACCAGAGTAAAACACCTTACGGCCGAGAGTTTTCCACCGTCCCGAAATTTCCTTTGCAGTGTGCAAAGGGGAGGGCAGGGAACGACGGATTTATCTAGGATGGAAATCGAAATCGAATCGCGTAATCGGGGAACATGTCGATTGTTGTTTCAAGGGACACACACTCCTCTCAGTATATTTTTATCGTCCTATTTGGCACTTCTGATGTGTATGTTTGGGGTTACTTACCCGGTCCAATGAACTCACGAGCTTCAATCTCATCTCTCCTTCTCCTTCTCCTTCTCGTCACCTCGCATCTCTCTCCCACAATTAATTAGTAGCAGTCCCTTATTAGATCATGACGGGAGATGCAGGGAATATTGTTTTTGAGGCCCTAGGTCCTCAAGGAAACAGCCGATGTACGGACGAAAACAAGGCTGACATTGTTCCTCTCCTCCCGAGTTGAATGCCTCCATCGTGTGTATGTGTGTTATTTTGATTTTTCCATTCAGCAAGCGAGCGGTCACAGTTGCTGCCACCGACTGGACCGAAGGAGGAGAGTAGCAGTAGGTAGTAGCTAGTCTCGACTCACTCAACAGGTCGCATGGAGACAGGAATGCCGTGCTTTTGTTCCTGTCTGTCTGTGGAGGCCCCTGGGATCTGCAGTTACGCCTTTATGCGCATACGCCACAGATACTTGGTGTGGTGCAGTGCAAGGGGCATCTGCTCATAGGTAAATCTAACGTATTGAGGTCTTGGAACCTCTCTGATAGCAGGGAGCCTTCTCATGATGGATCTGGAACTTGGGCTACGTATGTGCTGATGTTTCCTTTCATGGTTGATTTGAAACCAACCCCATATCCAGCGTTAGCCAGGGTCGTCGCTCGCATCGTAGTATGATTTCGAGGGATTCTCATAGACAAAGGTCGTGGTGGTGGTGCTTTCTAAGCTGTGGCTCGAGGACGGCGTCGGATAAGAGCCAGATGTATCTGAACTGGACTCTCTCGTCGTGTAATATTTCGTGTCGTCCTTGTCTCGTGATTTCCGGAGCAACTCGGTAAAGACATTGTCCACATGCACTCCTCTCAGCCTGATGTCTTGAAAAGCTTTGGCAAGCCATGCTGTAACCGAAGTATGACCGATCCTGGAATAATACGCAAGGGCAAGATTTGCCGGGAAGTTGATGATATTGGCTCCCCAGGCACCCATCTCGGGCTGTAGACAATAGGGGACCGTTCGACATATATTGGCGGCATGGCGTTCGGCGGCAAGTAATTCCTTCAGCGATGATGGCTCGACAGCATCTGAAAATTTATGATCCCGCAGAAGCAGTGTGCGAACCATTTCATCAACGGCGTCACCAAGGGCTAGCGAACAAGTGTAGTAAACCAAACGAGCATGGACGAATAAATGGTTGCTGAACCACAAATCCGTGTCGAAAGGATAGTCGTCAGGATCAATCGACTCATGTTTGACCACTCGAGGAGCGGCTCCTTTCTTCGTGCCATCCTTCCAGCGATTCATTCGAACCTGAACATCTTTGCATTCATCTATGAGCTGCACAAGTTCTTGCGTAGACTCGGAATCGCTCTCCCGGAGCAGGTCGAATTTCTCGAGAAGACCCGGGATGATAGTTCCAAGATCCACCATTCTATCAAAATAAGTCCGTGGCCGAGAACCCCATGGTATGGTTAACCAGTCTTCAGTCGAGAGGTAGGTTGACTTCCTTTGTAAAATGGCAGCATATATGGTGGGGATCCGAGATGCCAGAAATGGATGGTGGGCGTTCCAATCTTGATGGCGTTCTGGTCCACGGAGTTGAATGAGTCGAGCAGCTCCTTGCGCATGAGCCAGCCAGCTTTGAGAATTGAACGCTGGACCCTCAAACACCTCATACAGTCCAAGCAGCATGCATGCCATGAGAACATGATCCGCATGCATGCGCTTAGGATCAAAGAGCGCAAGCTGCAATTCCTTGAGCGCTTTCCCGTACAGCTTCGTGCTTTGATGAACGAGGCGAACATCCTTGTTTCCCTGGCCCACTCTGGAAATGCTCAATGCAGAGAATGCGTCTTGCAGCGAGGTGTCCTGCTTCGGGACATTTTGGATGATCTCGGCCCAATTCATCGGATGACCACACTTGATGATCTGCGCATCACTCGAAGTCAGCCCGAGTCAAGCCTGACAGACTACTCTGCTGGGCTGAGATGGAACGCTGAAAAAGACACAACATACAAACACATCACGGCATTCACAGTCGCCGGTGGGCATATAAAGGTCCCAGAAGATACTCTGACATTGCGTGTCGACAGCACTCCGAGTGAGTGTCCTGGGAAGAGACAGAGGCGCTCTGGCATGAGGGAGGAAAATGGCTCCTTGGACGGCCTTGGTGGCAGGGTGAGGAATAAAGGTCCTATCCCGGTTGTACCCTCCGCACAGATAGCCACTTGAGGAACATTGGCCGCAGATGGGCCGTCTTTGGTCACACTAGATGGGATGTCAGCAGTTGGGTGTCGAGTGCACGACTTTTCCCACATACGCCTTTTTTGCGACGCCGACATGTGCTGCAGCCTTTGCTTTTGCCAGGAACGCCGACCATGGCCAACCACCATTTCCGTCACTTTTGTACTTTTCGGCCAATGGAGGGATGGAACTCGACGTCAGTGTCGACGTGAGTCTCGGTCCGGCCGCAACAAGCATGCAAATGGGTCTCGTGCGAGCAAAGAGATCGGATTCATCTTGCGGTGACAGCAAGCGCAGGCGAGGAAAGCGGAATGTGGAGGGGTTTCTGGCTTATTAATAAGTCTTAGTGGCAGGCTGGCAGCCTGAAAAGGCCATAGATGGGAGAGTCGTGAAGTCTGGCCAGGCTTTTTGGGTATGGGCCAGATTGTGAAATTGGACTCGGGGCTGTCCTTGCATGACACTAGGAGGAGTGACGCGTGAGGAGTGAGGAGACGGACGTTTTGGAGCCGGAGCTTGTTGGTGATCACGATCCGCGACAGGGTTGTCCTGCTTTAGTTCATGTGATTGTATTATTGTACACGGTTCTAATGATGCAGCTTATCAGGTCTATCTCTTTTCCTTGACTTCTCTCCTTTTACCCATAGGTAATCCTAAGCTCCATAGGACAGAAACATGTTCTCCTCATGCAGTTTCTGGCCGAGGTTGAAGGCCGATATATTGCCTCAATCTTCTTTCCTTGGCTGCTCTCCCCCCAATTGTAGGCAATCCCAAGTCCTGTAGAACAGAATCAAGTCCCTCGTCCCTCATAGTCGGAATATCCCTAGATTTTGCAGGAAATCCTTCGACAGGGGCATTGGTTAGCGGATTCACCAGTGGTGAAATTGTTTCGGTGGGCCTCGTGAGATGGGAATTTTGAACTCGAGCTACGCTGTTTTGATCACTAAAGAATTAGTATTTATTATTATCGATTAAGAGCATAACTTACTTTGCCATGATTCGAACAGTGAGAGTGTCGAATTTGGTGTCGATCTGATCAAATCTCTGGTTGATCTGAGCGTTGTTCTGAGTAATTGTCTGGTTGAGCTGGTTGATCTGAGCGTTGTTCTGAGTAGTTGTCTGGTTGAGCTGGTTGATCTGAGCAGTATTGTGATCGAGTTTAGTGTTGAGTTCTGCTAGAGAACGCAGAATGGCCTCGCCAGAAGAAAGCGCAGGTAGGTTTGGTAGCTTCTCGAACTCTGTAGCGATGACCTGGAAAGATTGACGGATACGCTCAGTATCTGGCTGTGGACCGAGAGGATTTTGGTACGCCATAGTCAAGTAATTGTATTGAAGGTCAAAGTTATTACGGCGGTGGTGGTGGTAAGGCTAGTGTTTTGTTTACTCGGAGGGGGTGCAGAGGGAAAAGGAGGGGGCGGAGAAGTGGTTGGAAGTTGGAGCCGTGGAGGTTTGCGCATCAAAGAATTCAACGGCCGAGGGGGGAGCAGCTGAAGGGATTAATTTATTACTCAGTAAATGTTGAGGGCGATGATAGGCTGCGCAGCGCCGCAGCCGGTGATATTAGCTACCCAGTCCCTACTGGGTAGGCCTGCTAGGTACAGAGTACGCAGCACCTACCCTACTACTTAGCTACTACTTAGCTACTACTTAGCTACTACTTAGCTACTACTTAGGCGTAGGTCATACCTAGGTGGGTACCTAGCTCGACCTACTTTTAGGTAGGCTTGAATGCTAACGGGTGTCGTCACAGTCGGTAAGCAAGAGACGCGTAACTTACGCGCCATGGCCCCCGCGTGGCCGCTGCCCATTTCAGAGATGGCCCAGACAGGCTCACTGCTCGCGGCAGGGCCTGGGAGCCAAGCTAGATAGCTACCTAGGTGGTGTTAGGCCGTGCTCGGTAGCGCACGGGAGTGTTAGGCAGCTCCCCTGGGGGCCGCTCGGGCTCACAGACCCAATCCTCCAGAGGCTCCAGGTCATGCTCCTGGTCTCAGGCCACGCCGTTCGCCGGTGAGTTGGCGGTCAGCGGCAGGTCATTTCTCTGCCCCGCCAATTTTATCAATGCGCAGGCGAATGTAAACAAATCCTCAATCCTGCATGCGCATGCAGGGCGGTCACGGCGGTTCATGCACACTGACCAGACCAGACACCAGACCATTCATTCATTCACTTCTCCTTCTCCTTCTTCTTCTCCCCCCTTACCTAGATACCATTCTCATACATAATCAATAATCATGTTTAACTGATGAGCGCAGTTGGATCTGGCTCGCCACTCTCCTCTCCCAAACAAAGCAAGCCCACCCTGACCTCCACTTCTTCCCGACCCCCGATGCCTACCAACGGGTCGTCGAGGTCGTGTAACCTTGCCTCCCCCTCCACATTGTCTCCTCGCCAGAAGTTCCAGGCACACATTCGAACCTTGGGTGACGCCAACCCTTCTGGCCACGGATCCCCGTTGTCGCCCCCACGATCGTCCGAGTTACAACATGTGTCCAGTCTGCGAGTTCAACCAACGAGTAGCCCCCCTCCGAGAAACCCGTCCAGACTCAGTCTCAGCCCGCTCCGGAGCGTACACAATGAACCCCAGTTTGTCACAGAGGAGCGTGAGGCATGGGGCAGGCCCTCCCCGCTCAGAATTCGGCGAAATGTACCAGACAATGCCTATGTCCTTCAACCCCCAGAGAACGAGAGTTTTGTTCAACAACCGAGGAAACATGCGAGAGACCTGAGAGCCTTTTCCCCTCTGGAGAGACCTACGGACATTAATGAGAGACCCAAAACTAGTCGAGGGGGTAATCCTGAATTGACCGAGTTGAGAACTTATGATGATGGTGGACGTGAGGATGATGAAAAGATGCGGAATTCAAAGTTCGCCGAAGGAAGCATGAACCAGAGATCTGCCGGAACAGCCTCCACCTGGCTCGAACATGGCTCCGTGACCAGTTTTTCTGAGACAGAATCAGATACCGACTGTACTCCTCGAGCATCACCCCAGCGATCGTCCATTGATCTTGACGAGTTCAAACCTCCGCCCGCCACTCCTGCTACGTTCAAACAACGCCTGGCCAAATTGGGTTCTTCGTTCAAGTCCACCGAGAACACGAAAGTCTCCAAAGAAGAAGCCCAGCCGATAAAGAAAAAGAAGGGTCTCAGAAAGAGCATGTCCATGTGGAACATACATAATATTGGAGAGAGGATGAAGACCTTGGGCGGATCAACCAACGATCTGACTCCCAAAGCAGGAGATGGAGCCAAGACAGAAGTGGAATCCGCTCACGAGAATAATGTGGAGGTCCTTAATGATCGGAAGAGAAGAGCGGAGGAGGCATATGTCCAGCATTTTAGCACCAAGAGAAGAAAGTCTGCTGTCGGCCCAGTTGCACCTTTGGATGACCAAGTGGTAGAGAAGACACCATCCACAAGCCGGACTCAAACCATTCGACACGAAAACAAGACACCGACCATGAGTAGACGAATCACTCGATCATCGTCTGCTCTGAGAATGGCCGCGTCGGACATGCCGGACAGCCTCACCGACATCGACCACCACAAACGTCCGTCCCGTCGTCAACTGGAGAAAGAAAACCAACAGCTGCGTGCCATATTGAGGCAGCAGCAGGAAGAAGCAGAAGCCCGTCTCGCCTCCACGGCTACGACCATTCCACCGGCCAAGGAGTCTTGCACGCCTCCACGCCAGCCAGCATCGTCCCCCACCAAAGCCGAACCATCCTCGCGGAAACCGTCTGGGAAGAAACCAAGCCGGACCCAGACCCAAAAGACACCAGGCAAAGATATCCCACCCGTCCCGCCAATCCCCAACCGGGCCGCACTGAGGACCTTGAGCAATACCAGAAACCTTGCTAACAGCAAGCCCACCAACAGCGACGCCAGTTCAATCGCTAATACTAATGTCCACGGCACTACCGAGCCAGCAAAGAATCCAGGCAGTGCGGGGCTACCACGACCTGTGTCGATGATCCTCGAAGAAGATGAGGACGGAGCGGAAAACAGGACCCCGCGGAAGGAGAAGATCAACTTTGACGATATCAAGTTGACTCCAAGCAAAGTGAGAGACCAAGTGGTAATGCAACTGGCGGGGATGAAGAGGGAACAGTGGGAGTGGCCGGAGGATGTCTTCTGAGCACGAAAAACGACCTTGATGAAGAACGACGATGGAAACTGGTTGGGATCAGGATTGGGGGAATGAAAGAGGGGAGATTGATTGATTGATTGATTGATTGATTGATGATTGGCGGACGACGGGATTGCCGCTTTTGACGCTGAATGCGTCGCGACTTGGGCTGCTGGGTTTCTATGGGTCGATGTTGATGAGTGAATGAGGGAAACGAGACTGGACACACAAGAATGGATTTGGTTGGGATTATTGTGGCCTTGCGAGGCCAGCAGGAGGAGCGAAGGAAATCTTGTTTTCTGGGGTCCGGGGCGGGGGGGGGGGGGGTCTCATTTTTTCCCCCCATCCTTTCGCTTTTTTTCGAACCCACGGGCCTCCAATTCGGCCTGCTCGGTTCCTTGTTATCACGCATGGTCCTTTTTTTGTTACCAAGCGAAAACAATCCTGACTTTTTGAAATCAAGCGAGCAAGCGAGCGAGCGAGCGATTTGCATTGAGCGAGCGTTGGATTGGATCATTTTCTTTTCCATGGTTGATGGGTTGGTTTGGGGGACGGCGTTGACGTGGGCGTCAGGGACTCTCGTTTCTTTTTGACGGTCGAGGTCCCCAAAAATCCTGGGAATTCGATATCACATAAAGTCACATAAAGAGGTCGACATATTGATCCTCAAATTTCGTTTCTTTTCTTTTCCTCTTCTACGTCCATGTGTCTATTAATATGACTAGGTATGGAGGCACGTCCGTCCAGTCACCTGGCACCAGGTCCCTGTACGCAAAGAGACACTGCGGCCATGATGCGTATCCGCCAAGTAGGTAGAGACTGTGCCGTGTGTGTGTGTCCGCCACGTAGATGGAACACATTGTTCCCTCTCTCTCTCTCTCTCCCTCTCCGCCAGCCACTCAAAGCAATGGCTCATCCCCCCATCTCGCCTGGTACATGCCAAGAGCCTTGACGGGAAAGTAGAATTTATAATTGGGATAGGAGATCATGCACGAGCAATTGAAAACGCCCTCGATGGCCTCCTGCAGCCACTCGCCGTTGGGCTGCTGGCGGGACATGATCAGGGTCAGGGCGGCTCGCAGGGGTTTTGGGTCCGGGTACTGGGCGTACAGGAGGGCGATGACGGCCCAGGCAGTCTGGACGACCTGGGACATGTCATGGTCAACCCAGACCTTGAGCTCGGAGGCGCGGTAGCTCTCGCCCCAGCCGCCGTCGGGCATCTGGTGGGCGATCAGAAACTCGCAGGCCTTGCGCACGCGCGGCGAGTTGGCGTACGTCTCGCCCACGGAGCTGAGCGACTCGAGCGCGAACATGGCCGCGTACGTGAAGCAGATGCCCCAGCTGCCGTACCAGGAGCCGTCGTCGCGCTGTGCCCGCCGGATGTACTGCAGCGCCGTCTCCTTGATCCGTTGGATCTCGTCCGTGCGGTACTCGGGGTGGAACTTCTGGAACAGCGACAGCACCGTCACCACCGCCGTCGTGCATTCCGGATAGTCGTACTCGACCATGATGCGTCCGAAGACCTCGGCCGCGTTGAGCACCTCCAGGTACTCGGAACCGCGCTGGATCTCGTAGCTGGCGAATCCGCCCGTGTGTTTGTTCTGCATCGTGAGGAGCACGTCGACGGCGTCGCGGATCCGGGACTCGTCGATCAGTGGCGTGTAGTGGTGCGCGTTTTGAAGGAGGAGCACCACCCGCAGCGCTTCGCTCGTGCAGTCCGACACGGTGTAGCCCTGCAGTTTGGTGCTGAACGGCCACGCCCCTTTGCGCGACTGCCGGTAGCACAGCTCGCGATCCGGCACCTCTTCGCGGATCTGTTCCGATTCCAGGTACTCGAGCGCCTTAGTGAGCATCGGCTTCCACTTGGGGGACTCGCCCAGCCCGGCTTCGACACAGGCCTGGATCGTGAAGGACGTGTCCCACACTTGGACACCGTTGGTGCCGTTGGCGAGCATGCCATCCTTGTTCAACCAGAGGAATTCCTCGAGCCGGTATAGGTGGCGGCGGAATGAGTAGCTATCCGGTCCTTCTTTGATGAAGCAACATATCGTGTTCATCGGCGCATTCACCGGTGCCAGATCGGCATAGTCGGTGTTGTGGTCTTCATACTGGACGAGCCTCCAAGTCCATGCTTCAGCTCGCTCAACGATAGACTTTGTCCGCAGAAGCGGGATCCAGATCCAGACGAGAATGAAGTTGATCAGGTTCAGTAGCCAGGACTTTGGGTGATAGTTGTCTTCGGCGGCAATCGAGTTGCGGTGGGAGGCAAAGTCAATTGTCTCGTACTCTTGCACAAGGAGCTCCTGCCGAAGCGCTCGGATGAGCGGCGTCTCAGGCATAGTGAATCTCTTGGACCAGATGTAAGACATGGGGAGAAAGACCTGTCGCATGTGAATCCACCATCTCCAAGGAGCAATCGGTACCCAGTCGGGAAGCAGCCATAGTTCTGGAGGCACGGGGTTCACGATCTCCCACTTCATCACGCCCAAGACACTGAGCCAGAATTTCTCCCAGTGAGGGCCGTTGACGGCGCCTCCGAGTTGGTGTAGTTTGCCCCTTGCCTTGATCATCCGTGGATCCTCTTCACTCACTCCCACTATTCTCAAGACCGTGTAGTTCATGGCTGTTCCAAAGACCGAAGTGTGTCCTTCGACGTGTAGCCCCCACCCTCCGTCTTTGGCTTGTGTTGCGAATAGATAGTTTTGAATCTCAACCTTGTACTCTGGAGAAATCGGGGTACCTGTGGCGTACCAACAGAATACAATTCCAGGCAAGAGGAACATCGGCCCGCCATATTCGCAAGCCCAGTTCCCCGGAGGCAGTTGCAGCTGCGAGTAGAAGGTCAAACAGTTATCTATTGATTGGGAAGGTTTGGTCGCCGGGGGGAGTTCTGGCAGGTCCTGAGCTGGTCAGCGGTTGTCCCAGCACATGTATCCTTGAAGCGTACCGTTGGCTGCCCCAGATGGTATTTGTCTGCGGTGGTCTGTGGCCATTTCTCGATTTCGGCGTCTGTTTTCAGATAGTGCCAGGTATGACGACCCGACTCATCTAGCAATCTCCATCTCGAGCGGTCGAGTTTGTGTAAGGGACGGTCTTTTGTGAGGCCATTCGCAGTCCCATTCACAGTCCCGTTGGCATGACCATTTGCATGGCCATTTGTGACGCCGTTCGCGACGCCATTGACTGCGTGCTGGGAGGAGTGTCGCGTCTGGACCATTTCGAGACGGTTTAAACGGTCATTGACATGGCTCGAATGTTGGGGCGAGGAAGATGTTAGCTATTGCAAATGGCCCCTGAGGTAGGTAGGGGGGGATTATCGATTATGCACGGTCAAGGAAGGACTCCGGGAAGCGTTCTCCAAATAATGAGGCCACTCGGAGCGGCGTTGACTTGCAAGCGAGAAAGGAGGGCAAATGCAGGCTGCAGGTGGATGATGGAGGGTGCACCGCAGCTGGAGTAGATTGGTGGATTGTTGGTTTTCGGCTGCGCAGTCTCTCTCCGTCTCCCTCAGTCTCCCCCACACAACCCTCATCATTCATCCGCACGCTCCACCAGGGAGTCCACCTTCAACTGCCAGAGATCTGCCCCTGTCTAGCCTCAGCCTCAGAGCCAGCCTCAGCATGGATTGGCTCCTCGGCCAAGATCAACCTCACTCTGGGGCCGAGCAGGTACCCATCTCAGCCTCGAGCCTCAAGGTCCTCGACTACATTGAAACCACCTTCAATGGTATCCTTCGCGAAATCAAGACCCGCCCCTGTGGGAGACCCACCATCGTGTTGAAGAGAATCACGGCGGTCAAGCCATACTACGACGAAACCGAATCCAGGAGATTGAAGTGGCGGGTCAAGGAGCGCGAGGTGGTGTATTCATTTCCAGGGAAGAACAAAGACGAAGCGTGGCGTTTTGGTAGGGGATGAACGAGGCTCTTAGGCTGTTGGGGTGCTCTGACAGCTTTCAGCTTTTGTCGGCCGCATTTTGAGTGACATCTACTCTGCCATCAAGACCGGTGTCACCATCACGAAAAGGTAGGCGGTCTGGATTGGCAAATGGACGAGTCTCTCACAGCAGTAGAGACATATACTATCACGATCCAGCCCTCTTCAAGAACCAAGGCACGGTTGATCGATACGTGGACGATATTGCACATACCTGCAACGTAACAAGACGAGACCTGAACGTGGTCGGTCGACGGTCAAGTCCAACGAAGCACGGGTTGGTTGCTGATGGTTGTGTTAGACCGCGAGTCCCAAAGGCCTGGTCGCTGGTCTTCGCCCCTCGTTGGCCACGAATCACTGTTCTATCATCCATGACCTTTCCGACAGTACCATAGTGGGAGACCTCGGGCATCTCAAATGGATTCTGGTCATAGAGAAAGAGGTCGGTCTGACAGATGAACCATGACGGGTCCTTTCTGACTAGATCAGGCAACGTTCAACACTCTTGTACAAAAGCATTTCCACCAACATCCGGTGATTGGCCCTGGGCTACTGGTAACGGTAGGGTGGCATGTCCAGCCGCCTGCACCGTGTCTGATTTGAACCACAGGCAAAAGGCTATCCCGATCTGGCTACCCGTCGTTTCCTCCGGTGGGTGCTGAATCAGCTTCAACCAACCCAAATATTCGGCTTGTTTGACAGCGACCCCGATGGCATCAACATCTTGAAGTGTTACCTGTACGGTTCCCGGAGTCTGGCACAAGAGCACGACTGTAACGTCCCAGAGATGAAATGGGTCGGACTCAAAGTGGAAGATGTCATGTCACGGGGACACATGGACGAAACCTCCACTCAGTTGACGGCGCGGGACCGGGTCACTGCCCGTTCAATGCTAGAAAGCAATGAATGGAGGGACGAATCGGGTGGAGTGTTGCCGGGCCTGGATGAATGTAGAACGGAGCTTTGTCGCCTCCTCATGTTGAATCGAAAAGCGGAGATTCAGATCCTGGACGATGTGGATGGTGGTATTCATGCCTGGTTGACAAAGAAGCTGGAAGGATGGCTGGAGAGTGGCCAGAATTGGTGACTGTAGAATGGCATCCTAGGACTGTGATTTTGTACTTCTCACAGGCCCAGCGAGCGTCTGACGCCCTCTCGTACTTTCTTTTCAAATTCGGATCGCCGATCCCTCCACATTTTGGCCGCCTCGACGTTTGCCGGGCTCTCGTCGTTTGGTTCCGCAAGCATAGACATGACGGATATCAAGATCTTTTCCACACTCTGGATGGGAGACCATCTTTCCGAGGCGCTCTCGTAGTGATTTGGATCGTCCCCAGGGGGGTGGAGGATGGATATGCAGACTTCGCCATTCAAGTAGACTATTTCCAGTCAGTTTTCGGTGCAAACGCTGGTCCCGAGACTGGGGTCGCACCATTAGGATGCCAGATCTCTCCCAGGAACTTCATCTTGGGCGGATTGAGAGGATAGTCTTTGGGAAACTTGAGCTCTGCAGGGAAGATGCCGCCTTCAAAGGGAGTTTCTTCAGGACCCTGGATCAGAGCCTCCCAAACAAACAGGTCATCCTCGTTGACGGGGCCGGCGGTGATGCCATCGGGCGGATTGGTCAAGAGCGATTTGTACTCTTGGAAGAGACGTTTGGAGGCCACGTTGGTGCTCATGGTGAGTTCGATGGCGGCAGGTTGGGTCAAACAATGGGTGTTTTGGGGTAAAGATGTGCTGGAGACAAGAGTCAAGGCATTTAATTCGGTGATGTGGCGGGGTGACGATGGAAAGAGATGAGGACACGATTAAGGAACGACTTCTACATTGCCGCGGCTGCGATGACCGATAACCGATAAGGGACCAGCGTTTTCGACCAAGTTCTGTTTTGTCTGGCAGAATAATATTAGACCTGAGTCCGGCGGACGGGCCCCATCATCGCTCCGCACAGCTCCCCAAAGCTCTCAATGTCATTTGTCAGACAATACCATTATTATCTAGCCCGCTCACCAGCTGGCCAGATCTGTGGTTGCTATGCAGCTGCGACGCGCATCCGTCGTCCATCCAATTCCGTCATCCAGTCCTCACATCTCGTTCCTGGAAATCATCATCACCTCCGTGCACCTCCAACCTTCTACTCCGTACCTCCGATCTCTACCACATCTCACCATGGTCCGCAAAACCTCTTCCGGGTTCTTTACCTCCATCCATGAAGACCTCCCTCTCCATGTCGCTCGCGGATACGACAGGATATTCCAACACTCGGCTTATCCACCCTCGTCAAGATCTCCCAGTCCTCAAAAGGAAATCTCGCCCGAGCATTATACGCAGCCCTACCTTGATTTCATGACAAGCAATCCTACCGTCTACCATGCCGTCGATGCCTTTGCCACCCAGTTGGCCAACGCCGGATATGAATATCTCTCCGAGAGAACCCAATGGAAGATCAAACCTGGCGGGAAATACTACGCCAAGCGCAATGGGAGTGCGTTCATTGCATTCGCGGTCGGGAAGGACTACAAACCTGGAAATGGCGTTGGGGTGGTCGCCGGGCACATCGATGCTCTCACAGCCAAGGTCAAGCCTATACCGAAGCTATCCACCAAGGCCGGGTACGTCCAGCTCGGAGTGGCGCCCTACGCCGGAGGAATGAACATGACATGGTGGGATCGTGATCTGGGAATTGGGGGGAAGGTCCTTGTCAAAACCAAGGATGGGAAAATAGAGGAACAACTCGTCAAGCTCGACTGGCCCATTGCAAGAATCCCGACTCTTGCTCCACATTTTGGAGCAGCTTCTCAGGGGCCCTTCAACCTGGAGACCAACATGGTCCCCATTGTCGGCCTGGACAACTCGGACGTCACTGGCAAAGCACAGCCGTCCTTGAATCTCCCGGCTGGCACATTTGTTGCCACGCAACCGGAAAGACTGGTGCGTGCAATCGCCGGGAAGATGGGCATCCAAGATTATACATCCATCGTCAACTGGGAGCTGGAACTCTTTGACATTCAACCCGCTCAGCTTGGTGGACTGGACAAAGAATTCATCTTTGCTGGGCGAATTGACGACAAACTGTGCTGTTTCGCCGCCATCGAAGCGCTTCTGGCGTCTTCGGACGACGCATCGCCCGGTATTATCAAGATGGTGGGATGTTTCGACAACGAGGAGATCGGCAGTTATCTTCGACAAGGTGCTCGAAGCAATTTCATGTCGAGCGTGATTGAGAGGATCGTCGAAGCGACGGCGGGCACGAGTGGCCCGAATTTGATCAACCAAACACTGGCGAATTCGTTCCTGGTGTCGTCGGACGTCATCCATGCTGTCAACCCCAACTTCCTCGGCGCCTATCTGGAAAACCACTCGCCCCGACTGAATGTCGGCGTGGCAGTCTCTGCGGATCCCAATGGCCACATGACAACCGATGGCGTTTCGACGGCGTTACTGTCACGGGTTGCGGAGAAGTGTGGTAGCACGCTGCAGGTATTCCAGATACGAAATGACAGCCGCAGTGGTGGAACCATTGGCCCCATGACAAGCAGCAGATTAGGATGTCGTGCAATCGACTGTGGGATTCCTCAATTGAGCATGCATTCCATCCGCGCCACCACCGGATCTCTCGACCCGGGTCTTGGTGTGAGACTCTACAAAGGCTTCTTCGATCACTACGAAGAGGTGGATAAGGAGTTTGCGTGAGTTGGGATTAGAAACTAGAGCACATAGATGTAGCAATACGGAATATGTAGAAGAGTATACGATAGATGAGAGAGACACCGAAGTATCTGGTGTCTAGATGCACCTACTCCATCTTACTGTTTAGGTGTTATCGGGGACCTAAGTCCCTACTTAGGTAGGTACATACGGCGTACCTAGGTTACAGGTAACCATTACCTTGGTTAAAAGGTACCTAGGTAACCCCCTAGGTAGGCACATTGTAAGTAATAATGTCCTTGGTTGAGTTGTGTCGTCGGCGCCCGTAAGTTAGAAAGCCGATGGATGTCCTTGGCGCTCGCCCCCTGAGTAACGGTTTAAAGAATAATCCAACCTTCGGGTGTCTGCTTGTCTGCTTGCCTGCTTCTTCCCTCTTTGTCCTCCCAACACTTTCTTTGCGGAATGCAATGCCGCCTGAGTCACCCACCTCGGTAACATCTAATCTCGTTGCCCTTGCGAATTTCAAAGTGACCAGGTAGGACTGTGTAGGTGGCCGTGGAATTGGTGTCGGATTATATGGAGGATGGCTCACGGTACGCGCACGACGGGCCGAGCAGAGGATGCTTGAAGACAAACAGAAGATAATGATGATGATGACGATGACGCTGTACAGGTTCGGTGCATGCGTGACCTTATATGAGAGATGCCTAGGTATGATATCCCAGATCGTGTCTCAACGCCAACACCGCTTCTCTTTACCCAAGAAAGCACACAATGGCATGCTTCGTGCTTAAGATAACAAAACCTTGCACTTGTTTCCTTGGTGCCTCGAGACTTGGAAGATAGATGACATGCCGGCTACGACTGAAGTCGCGCAGCCCATTCTACCAATGCAAACGGCGGGTGACAAAAAAGGTCGAGTGAGACTTGATTCCTCAGCTCCAGCTACTTAAATTCCGGGCCTGCGGCTTCCAAACCTCTCCTCCCAACACCACCGTTGCCACCACCACCACCACCACCCCTACCCCTAACCACAGCACCGAGTCCTCAAGTCACTGAAAGAATCTCCAAGCTCAACCGGACTAATTCCACACTTCCCCTTCTATCCATCGCTCCAACCATGTTGGATAAGGCGGTATGTGAGACGCCTGCTCCCTAAGCCCCAACTCTGACATTGCTCTAGGCTACTCTACCCAGCCTGGCGTTGCTCGTGGGCGTCGTCCTGCTCGGTGCCACAGCGGCTGCTGATCCCAGCTACACAGTCAAATCGGGAGACAGTGCCTGCGCCATCGCCTTGAACTGCAATGTCGATCTGTCAGACTTGCTCAACATCAACAAGAACGTCTCGTGCTGGAATACCCTGACCGAAGGACTTGTCCTTCAACTGCCTACCCAAGCCTCGTGTACGCAGCCTCTCAGTCTCTCGCCTACAATCCAAGCCACTCCAACCACCTTGATCACAACCGCCTCATCCTCCTCAGCCTCCTGTTCTGGGTCAAGTTACACCATTGTGGCCGGCGATAGTGCCTTCAGCATTGCTCAGACACATGGCGTCACACTGGCCGGGCTGGAGGCTACCAACCAGGGTCTGACCTCTGATTGGAATCAAATTCAAGTTGGAGCCGTCCTATGCATCCCCTCGTCGGGCTCTACCAACGCCACTTCTGGGCCGACGACCTCTAGTCCCGTTGCCACCTCCTCACCCCCATCTTCCACCTCTGCCGCCTCGTGTTCAGGGTCAAGCTACACAGTTGTCACAGGCGACAGTGCTTTTCAGATTGCGCAGAAAAATGGAATTACACTAGCTGCGCTAGAGGCTGCCAATCAAGGTGTGACTTCTAACTGGGACCAGATTCAAGTTGGTACAGTTCTGTGTATTCCTTCATCGGGTTCTGCCAGCGCTGCCAGTGCTGCATCTGGCCCGACAACCCCTACTTCCATCACCTCATCGGCAACTCCTCCGACACCACAATCAAGCGGGCCTTCTCTCACCACTACAAGCCTTTGGATTGTTTCCTCGGGCGACGTAGGTGGAGCCATCGCCTCCAAAGCGGGTGTTCCATTCCCAGTCATGTCTCAGGCTAACCCGACTGTCATCTGGACGGCTCTTCAGCCCGGTCAAACCCTTACCATCCCTCCAGCGCCGGTCGGAGTGCCTACTGTTACATCCCCTCTGGCGTCGCCAACCCTCAATACGCTTATCGGCGCAGCCACCCCAAAGGCCGACTACACGCTTTACAGTGGTGATGGAAGCTCTGGAAGCGGCTGGCCTTCTCAAGCGAGCTGGCTATCCTTCAATGCCTCGGTGGAAAATGTTACACCCAAACTGGGCCAGAACTGCATGGCTCTTTTCCAAACACCGGCCAATTCCCCCGACGAGACGGAACAAGTCATCAATTCCATCCTCAGCGTGGCCAGCCTGTCCTACGTGGATCCGCGATTCATCCTCGCAATTGTCATGCAAGAATCCGCCGGATGCGTCCGAGCCCCGTCCACTTTTGGCGTCCATGCCAATCCTGGCTTGATGCAGAGCGACCAAGGGACTGGCAATTGCAACGTGAATGGTACCCCGATCTCCCCATGTCCCCAGGAGCAGATTCATCAGATGATCGTGGATGGCACTGCAGGGAGCAATTCAGACGGCATTAATCTGGTGTACATGCTAGACTTGGCTGCGTCGCTAGGAACTGGAGACATCGCACAAGCCTACTACCGAGCGGCGCGGTTCTACAACTCTGGGGCCGACAGCTTGAAGAATTCGCAAGATCTAAGTTCTGCAGGAGCTACGCGCTGCTATTGCTCTGACATTGCCAACCGCCTCCTTGGTTGGGTGGATGCTCCAACTCAGTGCCATTTGACGAACTAAGCTGTGGAACGACGGAGGGAGACTTTGATATCTGAAGTCGGGTCTTCGACCCTTGACTCTGCTTGATTTGTGTCATTCAGTCATCGGTGTATGAGTATCGTTTGAAGATTCCGCTTCTCTTAGCCAGAAATTAGTTAGAATTGTCCATGGCGAATCATTAGAGTCTCAGAAGTAGCATAATACACAGTGGCGGTGTTTGATTGTCATGTTCTGTATCCGGGCCTTGTTTCTCGTCTATAAGAGCCTAAGGGTTTATCAAGAACTCTCAAATAGACTTGTGTCAGGAGTAGATGTTTCCTAGATTTCTCTGCTGCATAGATGAATTGACCATGCGGTCGGTTCTCACGCGAGAGGAGAAGTCACTTTATTGTGAGTCCGGAGCTCCTTTTGCACACATATGTATCAATGTATACTGCGCAGTTTGACATGATCGTCACTTGAAGCGCACCTAGTCGGTCTTTTTTGGTAATAGATTCCAGTCCAATTCTCAACCGGCCTTTTAAGTGTCCAAACCAAGACTACCAACCAAACAAAGCCCTATTGTCCCTCCTCTCCAGAAGCCCAAGCAATCAATGAACCAGCGCCCCCCCCCCCCCCCAAAAGGGAGATCAGGCAGAAAGGTCTCATAACAGCTGCCAGTCACCGCCCTCTCCTGCTAAGTTCATTTCCCCTGGTCTTCAACAAACGACCGAGCGGGACCAGCACACACACACCCAAGCATCCAAATCACGCACCAAAACGCAGCAGCGACAACAAATGTCTCGCAACATCAGACCCAAGTTCAACACGACCGACCCCAGAACACAGCAACAACCCACGACACCATCTCACCGCCACGATGCCAGAAGAAGCTCCGCGGCGGCCACCAGCATCGCGACCCTCATCCAGACCCTGGTACAGAAAATCGACTATCGTCGCCTCGGCATCCGTCCGCCATCCAACGCGGTGCCGCCGACACTCACGCATGTGCTGGCCGACGCGTGGTGCTACATGCAGCTCCTTAAGTTGGGAAGGGTGCAGACCGTAAGTGCCGATGCCCGGGCTATGAGGTGTCGGGATCTGGCGGGTGCGGTTCGCGCGCTGTTGACCTTGTCGCAGGGTCGGATCCAGAGTCAGCGTCAGAGGCAGAGTCAGCGCAAAGATGTGCCTGGTGATAGGGACTTGTCAAATGGTGCTCGGCGACGTCCCGCTGAACTGACGCTGCCGGAGCAGCGGCGGGTCTTGAAGATCGCCATCACGGGGATTGAGGTTTTGGTTAGGGAGTTTGGGTTGGTGGAGTTGGAGGAGGGAGAGATAGATGAGAGAGAGCTGCAAGAAGGGAGATACGTGTTGGAGGAAGGAAAGGAGGTGGATGATGATGGTGGTGACGTCGATGGTGATGATGATGGTGGTGAAGATGAGCAGATCTGCAACGGCAATGCTCCCAAAGAAATGACAGAACAGGAATACCGCATCGACCAGGCCCTCCGAAAAATGGAGTCATGGGCCGATGAGTGGTTGCTCGGCATCTCCAAAAGCGATGATGATTGGGATACCTTTCAGGATTGCTTGGATCAGCCGGATTTCTGAGCTTGTTCCTGCTCACTTTGGAAGAGCTTATGTGTCTCTCTCTCTTTTTGGAGAAAGAAAGCATTCTGGATGGGATGGGATGGAAATGGGATGGGGATGCTATGAGATGGGATGGTGTGAGAGGGATGGGATGGGAGGTATGGTATGGGCATGGCATGAGATGGATGTGAGTTGTACGGCGAGCGTATCCCGTCTTGAGCACCACTTGGGGTTCTCAGGTCTCATTCGGGTGCCAGCACGCGGGAAGAAGGGGGGATTTTGTATGATGATGCACCTAAGTCAGCAGGCTCATAGAAAGGAAGGCGTGTGGAAGATCACCCTCCGATGCTGAGGCGCAGTGCCGGGAAACGGTGGACTCGAAAGAAGCGAATACCAGCAGCGGGGAGAGATAAGGGGAAGTGGCAAGGCTGTGGCGGCTCAGGAGGTGGGGCCGAGGGGCACAAGGGCTTTGAAGCGAGCACTCTTGATGGTAATAATGCCCACCCGACGCCCCACATGTGGACAGGATAATAATACCACCCAGCAAATGCCATAATGGAGTGACTGCCTGCCTGCCTGTGTTTGGATTTGAAAAACTTCTTACTTAATAGAGGTTCTGAATTGTCCTTCACAGGGAAAATTCAACATCACACAGCGAGTGTCCCGTCGACTTGACCTCGACGAAACAAAACTATCCTCTACCAATTGGTTCCGAGTCACTGAGCTCAGAAATGACAAGTCCCCATTTTGTCCCTTAGAGGAGAAGCTCCTAAATCACATGTGGTGTCCTTGAAGAAATTATTCGGGAAGAACCCAGGCCTCGTATAATTTTCGACAATCAACAAACGGGTCTATGTCTCTCGGTCTTTCTGCCCGTCCTGCTCTGAGCGGCTACGCCAAACGGCCTCTAACGATCGAATCTCAAACACACTGGTGACCAGGGATCTTTTATTGATGCGCTCAGTCTTGACTCGGGCCGTCAGAGCCGAGAAAAAAAGTGCGCTAGAGTGGCTAGCTAACAGACCTTTGGGCAGGCAAATCCAGGTGTGATCGAGAAGAATAACGAACAGAGTGTTGGAGGGGGAAGCGGGAAGGCGGGAAAAAGGAAAAGGGGAGAAGCGGAGGGAGGGAGTGATCTACCGGGTAGAGAGGGTATGTGACATTATTATGTAAAGTGACATGCAGAAGAGAAAGCCCCACGTTTCTACTTCTCTCAAGTCCTGCTCTACTTTTCACTGCTTTACTTTTTGATCTTGTCCGAGATTAGGCCGCTCTCGGCGGACTGATGTTTTTGTGTTGAGGTTCAACAATTCTCTACTCCGCCACTACCACTCGTACGCGTTTGAGTTGTCTCGAAGAAATATCGAGGTATTGCCTACGGAACACCACTGGTCTAGTGCTTGTCCTCGCAATGTGACATAGCGTCTCCGTCATGTTTAAAGGGTGTATCTGAATTGCGGATTCTGCGGTGGGATAAAAACGTTAGTGTCAAAGGCTGCAACTAGAAAATGTTCACGTGAGAGACAGAGTGTGAGAGAGACAGAGTGTGAGAGAGACAGAGTGTGAGAGAGACAGAGTGTGAGAGGCACATACCTTCCTGTCCGTCAGATCATCCTCATAGGCGTGCTCAAATGCTTCCAAGGTACCTGCTGCATCGCGCTTCTTATTCTCCCAGATGCAGATGAGTCGATAGACTAGAGATAGCGCGGCAGCAATCGCGGACGTGATGACCACTGCGGTGAAGCCAGGGGCATATCGTGGGGCGTCCTCCTTTTTGAATATAAGAGGACCGACGACGTTCCCTGTTTGCCACGGTATTAGCAGAAAGCACCAGAAGAGCCAGTTGGACATTGAGGGGTCGATATCAGGAGGGGCGAGGACGCCAAAAGGACACCTACCGAGACAGTAACCCATGAAAATTCCCGAGCTCCCCAAGCTGCGCTTCGTGTATCCGGCGGTATTTGCAATTTGCATGCCCATGAGCACGGCATATCCTCCGCCGAACGAAGGGAGGGTGTAGATGGCATAGAGCAGTCCGCCCGTGGCATTCCTCGGGAGCAACCACAGCAACAACGAGGCGAGAATCGTGCCCAACTGGCACACGATGACAATATACGACCTCGCCTTGGGGATCTTGTACGCCAGGTACGGGGCGAAAAGCTCTATTGAGCCGACGATGAGGCCGGCAGGCATGACCAAAAGCAGCGAGTTGAGGGTATTGAAGCCAAAGCCGGCGATGATGATGGGCGTGAAGGTCGACACGGGCCCGTTGGCGATCATGATCAGGAAGGCCATGCAGAAGACGATCCAGAACTTGACGTCGCGCATGAGCTCCCACATCTGGTCGACCTTGAAGTGCGTGTTCCGCACTCCGCTGTTGTTCACGCGCATGCGTGCGACGGCGATGTAGCGTTCCCGATCAGTGAAGCCCTTTGCGCGGATCGGATCTGGAGGCATCAAAAAGTATATCACCACCGACCAGAGCACCGTGATGCTGCCGGCCACCAGGTACATGTAGCGCCAGGGCGAAAGCGCGCCGTGGATGTGGCCCAGCCCATAGTTGATCAGGGGCGAGATGATCGAAACATATCCGGTACAGCAGTACCACGCACTGAATGTCGACGAGATTCAGCTCCGGCACTCGACCCAAAACTTGGACGGAAAAATAGAGGAAAGACGGCAGGAAAAACAAAGAAACTTACCCCATTCGTAGGGCCTGCTCGTCCTTTTTGTAAAACTGGCCGACCACAAGCATGAACATGGGGCTGACTCCCGACTCGAGCATGCCGAGGAAAAACCGCTGCGCATAAAGCGACTGCCAACTGTTGCAGGCGGCCGTGCACATCAAACAGATACCCCAGACACAAACGACCACAGAGGCGACTCGTTCGATGGGGAAACGCTGCGCCATGACGATGGCGGGGTACGCCCCAACGATGAATCCGAGGTAGAAGATAGATGCCGAGAAAGAGTATCGGTTTCCAACCTCGAGGTTCAGGTCGGTGCGGAGGCCGAATAGTGCCTGTTCATTATCGTCAGTTATTGGCAATAGATAGGGGATAGGAGGGTTTGTTTAGTTCCACATACTGCCTGAGACAACATGGCCTTGTCGTAGTATTGCAAGCCATAGGTGGCACAGAGAATCGGAAGCAGTTTCCTGTCGATCTTCCTTCGAAGTCTCTTTTCTTCCTTCTCATCCCACGTCTGTTCCCCGGTGTAGTTGACCAGCACTTTCATTGCCTCATCATTGTGGAGTGTGTCCACCGTGATGGACTTCTTCAGGTCATCCAACTTGCTCTCGGTTTCGGCTTCGGTTTCGACCCTCGGGTTTTCCGCCCGAATCTCCTCGGATTTCTCGTTGTCCATGATGCAGAGCTAGATTGGGGTGCACGAAGGGGGGACCTGGACTGATATCAACAGTCTCAGAAAGAGAAGTCCTTTCGCTCAGGATTCTAGGAGATTGGAGGTCCTGGCAAGTCCTATTGAAGTAGAGAGATAGAAAAACCGCTGTCGAACAACCATTTCTCTGCGGGTTTTCCTCGACATTATATCGTGGCCATGCCGGTTAGCTGTCGGCCCACGAGAATGCCAAGTGTGAAATGATGCTCAGATCCGAGGTTTGTAGGGACTGCCAGACAAAGACAGCTCGCGTGCCAAGTGTGAAATGGTGCTCAAATCCGAGGCTGGAGGGAGGACAGACAACGGTGCCTCGCGGGGGATGGCATGACCTCTGAGAGGACGGGAGTTCCAAAGTCCCAAGGCCCTCCCCCCCGCCCAATTGCTTCGAGACTCGCAAGTCGACCAATTTCGAGATTGTGGGGGCGGCCAGGCCCTTGAGACCTCCACGTTTGATTCATCTACCCCGTGATTGTCAGGGTTCCGAGAGCGGAGGCGCAGAGAGTTCTTTTCGCGAGAGGGGTGGTCCGAGAGAATGTGCGCTCGGGCAGAACACTCACCCCCTTCCTTCCGTCGGCTGTGCGGAGACCCCGGACGGCCTTAGTCGACTTTTCCCGCTCCAATAGACAATCTCGTTTCTCGTGGGATGTGGATCGTTTTGGGGGGGGGTGATTTCGTGGGTTGGTTGTGCAGGCTCTCGGTGCGAGTACCCCCGATGCAATTTCCCCCCGAGACCGGCTATCATCACCCTTCTCGTACTTCTCATTGTCTTCTGTCGACCCGCTCGCTTTTTGGAGAAGAAGTGTAAATATGATATGTCGATTCAAGCCTCTTGTCCGAATTGCTGACGTTGAAGTAGCTGGACTGGAACTCGAACATCGACCTCGTCTTTCGTCTCAACCTAGTCCTCAGCCACTGTCTTCGATGAACACGCGCGCGGGCGGCCGATGGATGCTCTCCTTTGTTCTCTCCATCATACAATGGTCTTTTGTACTGCGGGCTAGAAGAAACCTCCAGAAAGCGAGTCAGATGAATTCCTCCACAGTGCTTGATACGTCGTCCTTTGGAAGAGGTGAATATAAAAATTTAGGCTCTGAAGAACCCGAAAGTTTGTTTCGGGTGGCTGACGACTAGTATTGAGAATTGATTGATGGATTGACGGAACATCTCCCACTACTGGGAGACGTACCACCAAGTTTGCTATCTGCTAATAATAAAACATCCATCGAAGGACTATTCCATGCAATAGCAGAAATGTTTGTATCCTTTAAACAACCCTTCTTTTTGCTGTCTTCTTAACGAACCACCGCACTTCTTGAACAGTCTTATACCATCTCAGACCACGCCTGTCTTATACCACGGTGACTCCTAATGTGGCTTTCACTTCGTCACGACTCAGAAGGTGAATGTCTAATTAGGGGGTGCGTAACTTCTCTGTAACCACCAGTGATATAAATCGAATCTAATTCTGTTTTAGTAGCTCAATTCACCGAATCAACCCGCGGCCGCGACCGCCTTCAAATTGTTCACCTTCCCACCCATCCCACCAACGCATTAAACCTCGTGCCTCCCTGCATAGCATACGCCACCAGGTCTTTGTTGGTACTTAGCTTTCTGCTTCAATCAAATCTCCTTGCTTCGAAACCTCTGCTGAAGGATTATCAATCAATACCCATCCCAAGCCAACTCAAGACAACATCATGGACGACAGAGTCAGCCGGGAAGAATCTGCCATAGAGTCAGTGCCGGAACAAACACCCATAAAGGAAGTGGAACGACTCTGGTTCCCCGGGGACCTCATTCTCGCCGTCGGGCCTCTCAGGCTGCTGGTATCTTCTCACGTTCTGCAGATGTCATGCGCCTTCTTCAAGACGATGCTCCAGCCAGGAACATTCGTGGAAGGGATTGAGCAGCCAAATACAGAGAACCCACCGACCAAAGTCTTGGGAGACGAAAACCCCCAGATGTTCCGTGAGATGTGCCGGTTCTTGCTTTTCCAGGAATTCAATCGCCCAAAGTCCATTGACGACCTGTCCTCGTTTGCGACCGTGTGCGATTTCTACGGGTGCGGCCGCGCTTTGTCACCTTACGCAAGATTTTGGATAACTCGCTGGAAATAAGAGGCACTCGAAACGAGCGAACTCGAGACAATGCTATGGACTACATATGTTTTCCAGCTGGATGGTCTGTTCAAAAGCGTCACCAAATACCTGGGTTTGAAGGCCGCACCGCACGAGTTCGAAGATGAGGAGGATTTGGAAAAGCTTCAGGTTGGGGGCGAGAGCACTTGGCCACCCAGCAAACTCAGATTGCAAGGTCCCTGGGATCTTGGGAAATGGGATAAGAGTGATTTCTCAATACCTACCTACGACGATTCCTACTGCGCGGGCCACCCAACCTGCCCGGCCCTTACTAACCTGAGGGAATTCGTCCATGGCGTGAGATCCACCTTGAAATCAACTTCGGGACTGAAGCTTGCAGACTATCGTGGCACTGAGACATAGCCCCCCATTACGCAAATCATAGCACCACGTCAGGAAATCACCATGGGATGGAGAAAGGACGCCAGGGCTTAACAAGATTCATGGTAGAGGTTGTGATTCGTGTCTTTAAAGACCGAGGTGCTAGCAACGCATTAGCGAGATATCAGTTCACGGTGTATGAAGTACTTTGAGAAATCGAGCATGAGAATGGGAACTGGTTTCTGTCATATCGGCAGAGACCAAACGTGGGACCTGTTGCGTTTTGAAATGGATACACCGTCACCGTAGACATCGATTGAGACCTAGCAAGGCCGAAAGCCTCGAACAAGGACCGAGTTGGACCCTTTGCCTTATTCTGAATACTAGCTAAAGCTGGCCAGTCAATCATCTGGCCGATACGACGGCGCAGACGCAACAACTGAGCCCCGGACACCGGATCTATAACTGAAGCACCCATCAACGAACGAACACTGGCGGGACAAGAAGACGTAGAGAGGCCATCAATGTGTAGGGAGGGGTGGAGGGCTGATCGAAAATGAGAGAATTGTGGTAAGGCGAGGTAGACCAATAGATGTATGCAAGGCTTCTTCTATTCCAATCTCCTCTTCATAAGGCCAACCCTTGTTTGACAGTACACCTGACCCACCATGTATGCGGACTTTGGCCACCCGCCCACCTAAGTATGTGACCATTCCCTCCCAGAGACAAGATACATGCGTCGCAGAGTCAAGATTGTTTCGTGGTCATCAGAATCGTATCGCTAAGCATCCGCAGCGGCCAGTTCAGAAAGCAGGACGAGCACAGCCACTACTAAATCTCATCGACATCCTCATCCTCATCAGCACCATCAGTCTTAACCTTGGACGTTCTTGACGAGATGGAACTTTGCATCTCGTATTCCTCGCGGCCCGACATGGCCATGGCCTGTCGTGCTGCCGGGCTCTCTTCGAGAAATTCTCGCAAGCGCTTCTTCCCTTCTTCGAGGGCTTGTTGGGAGGCGGCATTGGCCATCTTCAGCATCGGCCCCCATAGATTGAGGGTGTAGGTGACGTATGCACCGACGCCGAGTAGGATGAGGAATACGAAGTAAACGGGGTTGCGGAGGACTGGGTCGATGTTAGCGAAATGCCCAAGTTATCTGCGCGGAGTCAGACTTACCAGCGACGATCTCATTCCAACCAAGCGCCAGGAGGAGACCGTAGAAGTACAGGGGAATTTGTGTCATGCCACCAATCGCACTACGCTTGGCCTCGACATAAACTCCATCCGCGGCCTTCTTGAACCGGACAGTGAGGTCTTGTCGTTTGGCCTCGTTGAGGACTGTCGTTTCTTCTTCCAAACTTTTCCCTTCCTCCTCATCCACACCTCCGATTGGTGTCAAATCTTCTTCATCGGCCGGTGTTGCAGCCTCTGGAGTGGGTCCAATCCATCGGTCGAGAGGTGGAGGTGCTCCGGTTTGCGAATGTCTGAACCGGGAGAGGAGGGGAATCAAGGTCAGGGTGCTCTCTCTGGCCTTGGTATAGATTCCCTCGATATCGTCAGTCGGCCGCCATATCCTAGGCACCCCAGCGTCGTCGTATCTGAACTTGTCCTCGAAGTTTTCCCGAAGCTTCAGCAAAAGATTACCTTCCATCATTTCTTCATCAATCTTGGATCGGAGAACGCCCCAAGATTTCCTCCTCAATCGCCACACACCGACTTCCACTTCCTCGGCACTGGCGTCGAATGAAGCCGCTCGGTCGGCAAATCGCTTTTCGGCATCCTGCACCGTGTCTGTAAACAAAACCCATATGCGATCCCAGATCCCCGCCTCCGTCGGCTTGTCTCCATGTTCGGGGGCGCCGGAGCCACCACGCCCTGAACCAAGCGAATTGAACTCCAACCCGATGCTGTCATTAAGTTTGCTCCTGACCCATCTCTCAACCCTGGTGGCCAGTCGGCGCATTTCATCCCGACGAAGTTGTCCAGAAATCTTGTCCAGGTCCTTCTGGTAGAGAACCATCTCTTGCTTGTAGTTCGACCATGGCAGTCCCTCAATGAGGGTCTCCTGGGCACTAGACTCAAATTTCTGAAGCGCAATCTTCTTCTGCTCCTTGACGATCTCGGCGAAATCGTACGAAGCGCCTTTCTTCTGTCCAGCCTTGACGGCGCCACTGACAGAATCGGAGAATTGCTGGACACCGTCTTTATGAGCAGCAGAGAGTTGTCCAGCAAAGAGCGCCTTCAGCCTTGTGTCGATCTTACCCTCGAGTTCGGTTCGTTTCCGTTGGTAGACGGCTTTGTGATACCTCCCTGCTTCGGTTTCGAAATTCTTGATAGAGTCTACTCGGGCAATTTTCATGGCAGCTCCTAATCCAGCAATGATTTCTGGTCTACCGATCTTGATAGCATCTGCTTGTTGTGTTTCGTAAGGAACAACGGCAATGTCGAAGGCAACCATGACCTCTCGCATAATCTCGTCGCATCTAAACTGAGCCAGGAGTTCTTGTTGAGTGGGAAGATCAAGATCTTTGTTGTTTACAATCTGATCCCAGATACCTCCGGCATAGTGAGAAAAGCCGTCGGCGGGAATCCTTCGGTGGTATTCGGGAAGAAATATGCCCCCCTCGAATTCGCCTAACAACGCATCTCTTCTGCGGTCACGATGGCCCTCTCTGAACCGTGTGGCCATCTTCGCAACCTCGGCCTTGAATTGATCTGGTTGGTAGAGTTTGTGAGGCAACGCCGTGAAGGCAAAATCAAAATAGTCGTCGATACTGCTCTTTTCCAATCCTGCTGGCTTAGACAGACTCGTCCAAATGCGACCCATGTCTTGCATCAGAGTATTTCGCAGATTTTGTAAAGGTGTCGTGCCGAGGAAGTCTCGGATGACAAAGTAGAGTAGACTCCGCGAGGTCGACTTTTTATCCCGGAGGAACAGTTGCAGGTTGACTTCAAACACGGTCTTCAAGAGTCCCATATTTGCACCTTGGTATAGTCCCACTTGGTGTTCCCAGATATTGACCATCAAGACTTCGCTGGTCGCCAATGCAAACAGAGAGCTCTTCCGTTCAAAGTCTTGGTCTTCTCCTCTTTCCCGGCCATCCGTACCTTCAACGTCCATGACTAGGATATTGTCGGCCATCTTGGGGGTGGTGGATTTGTTCTCTGATAACCATATTCCTTTGGTAGTCTGTCGTCTCTCGGCCTCGGACATGATAGAGAAGTCGGTGTTGAAGAGCGCATTGAGAAGAGTGGACTTGCCGGTCGACTGCGACCCGAAGACGGAGATGAGGTGGTAGTTGAAGCCGGCGTGGGAGACGCCGGCGAAGTTCAGGTATTTCCCTAGATCAGCACTGCGGCGCGTCAGTAATGTTGGAGGATGCTGCGCTGGTCGAGTTGGAGGGTTGCATACTTGAACTCCTTGTCCTCGTCAACGACCTGGACACCGTTTTCGAAATTGGCGGTCCCGTTCTGCCCCGCGGATGCGAAGTGACCGTTCACTGCCATCTTGTCGGGAGCCGTATATGCGCGATTGACTGGGGAAGGTCTGACGGCAGAGGTGGTTGAGGATACGGGCGACTGTGGCAGAGGGAGGTTCGAGTTCGTCATGATGGCGGTCGGATGATATGCTCCTGTGGCAAAAACAGTCTTGGTACTAATGCGGCATCAAAGAATACAAGCCAGTCAGCTGGACGGCCACTGCAGGGGATGAAGAATTGGTGTGTTGGGCCAGGACTGCTGCTGGTTGTGAGGGAGTGAATATCTGGCCAGTAGTTGCATTAAGTTTGGAGTGGTTCGTGACGGATGTGGATGGTGCCGCAAGTTATTACGGAGGGGGAGTTACTGAGTAGGTCTGGCGCTTCTGGTTAAAGAGGTGTCGGCCGAGGGGGCTTGTTGGTCAGAAATAGGGGCCGAGGGGCTAGGCGATCACTGGGCTGTAGGCGCAGTTTTAACCAAGTAGCTTACTGGTAAGTAGTAACGTGGCCTTGAGTAGTCCCAAGACCTTAGTACTGCTCGGCTGACCTTCTAACCTGGGTACCTAGGGATGCCACGGGGATGCCTATTACATAGTACAAAGGGCCGAGGGCCCCCGCAAGCGGTCGCCTACACTAATAATTAGGTGGCTCCACCAACCATTCTGACTTCCCTGCCAGCGGGGTTTCTTCAACATAAGTACACATTCCACTCAGTCGACGTTTGAAAGCCTGAGGCGTCGCCCGTGAACCATCAGACGTGTCTCAACGTCAGCCTTCTTTTCACCCTGAGGCAAAACCCTGCCGACTTTGAATATAATGTTCTCCAACGGTGATTCTGACCCTGCGAACCGGCCTGAGATCCAACCGTCATTCTCTCCTCGAAACATAGATTTCAAGGCATCCTGGTTCTTTATCGACAAGACAGACCGTTCGCAAAGCAGCAGCGACTCGGGCCTGAATCGCTCAGGCTGTCTGCTTAGCATCGAAGATCTGCAGCGAGAACTTTAGCCGTGGTCTTTACTGAGTGACTGATTGACTGTATCTTTGATTCGACGAAACTCATGACAACTTACTGAGATGGAGAGCACGCGGACTTCACTCGCGCACTATGATGCCTGAGGCAAAGCGTAACCAACTCTCGAACGTCACAAGACATGTGTCTATCTGTTCAATCAGATTGTCTACATAGTATTTCGGTGCATACAGACAGAAAAGGACAGTATTACCACAGACGTGGCACTGAATCCCTCGTCAAACGACAACATCGTCACCAGCGTTCTTGATAAATGCCCGGCGAAGTCAGAACGTATCCCGTCGCTCTCGTCTCTTCACTAAATCACGATCTGTGAACAACACACTACTTAAGGACGCTAAACGATCATGGGTCCCAAGAAGAACACCAAGAAAGGCCAAAAGACCGCCCACGTCGGCCCCAAGGCTGAGAAGACGATAACATGCCCAGACTGCCACGAAGTCATCATCGTACCCCGGAAATGCAAGCACGACAAAAAACCCATCAACTGTCGAAGCACAGAGTGCCAAACGGCACATATCACAGCTCACGCTCAAGTCTGTAAGACTCGCGCTGCCGAAGTAGCAGCTAGAACCGCCCGGGAAGAAGCCAGGGCCATCGAGAAAGCCGTCCGCGAGGAGGCCGAATCTACAGGAAAAGTGCACGCCGTCCTCGTGCACGTAGTCAAGACGGAGATCCAGAATATCGAGAACAAAAGGGGCAGGGCAGCGCGGTATCTCGGCGGATTTCGAAAGGAGGCTTTTTTGAAGAATTTAGAGAAAACGGGAGTGGATCAGCTCAAGGGGATGGCGAAGGGGCTGAAGGATCTTGCGGAGGGCACAATTGGCCCAGAAGTGGCCATGTACGATGACGAAGACAGTGACGAGGAGGAGGAGGACCGGCATATCACGACTCCGGAGGACTCCGATGTGGAAGACGAGGCTTAGGAAGTTGCCGGCCGAGAGCCCTTTCGATACAACGGTGGGATAGAGCGTGAGGTGATATCTTGCTGGGCATCATATCCAAACCCCAGTCCCAGCAATCACTCCAGCAGCACCAAAGTAAATTGCAAGGGTTGGAAGCCGATCAGAACCATCGACTCCCTCTCAGACTCTACCCAAGCGTTTTACTGCCCATTCGAAGACCGCGATTCGATCCTCATCAGTAAAGAGAAGCTACAGAGTTATCTTTGGGACAGTCACGGCTATCCTCCTTGTAAATGACGGCCTCCCAAGAACTATTTCTTGAAAATTCAAGTGTGGGAGGGGGGGGGGGTTCCCTATCCAAGGACAGAGCCTCACGTCAACCACTCCAGTGAGGAAATGTAAGTCAACTTTTGTAGCAATGTTCCTGAGAAGCAGAGTCGGGATGGAGGAGATGGTTCGAAGAGTAGGAATTGGATGTCTGTTTTTGGATTCTTGACGCCTGTCCTCACATGCCCATGGCGAGATATATACAAGCACCACACGCCACCCTTCGTCTGCCTTCGTCTTTCGTCTTTCGTCTCTTGTGTCTCGAACCACACCCCGTCTCTCTCCGGGTAACCATGCCACGACACCGTCATGATGAATCCCATCAAGACTCACAGCACGGACCACCAGGACTGAGTGAGCGTTGCAATATTTTCCCCTACTCTCCGAAAGCATGCTTCAGGCGGTCCTTGCAATTTAAACATCTGTGCGGTTTCAAGACGGCTGTTTAGCAGAATCTTTCCTCGTTCCCACTTCCTTCTCCCACGGCAAGAGCACCATGGGCGTGTCGGCATAAAGCTGCTTGTCTCGGAGGTGGACGGGTGTCTGGCCCTTGGGTGTGTCTGGGATCGTCTTCTCTAGATTCTGCATAGTTCCCAAGGAAAACGGACGAACGGTTAGCTTCTTTTGGCCTCCCACAGAAAGATTCAACCCCGAAGAGTGGTCGTGGATGTCCATGGATGAATGGGAGCGGGAAACGAACCAGTTTCTGAAAGACGCATCGGTTCAGGACCCGTTCTCGCCGCCTGCACTGGTACATTTGGTGGTTGTTCTGCTCCAGGCACGTCCAGTGGTCACGGAATTCCTGGAGGCAGTTCTTGTTGATGTCGTCCAGCCTGTTGAAAGCCGTAGAGTATTAGCAGAGTAACCCCAACCAAACCCGACGTGATCCAAGACCCATGGAGATGTTTCAATTCCGCGAATTCCTCCACGTATTCTTCCTGGGCTCCCTCTTCGGCTTCCAAAGGGTTATACATACACGCTCGCCGCACATCTTGTGACCTTTCTCCCCTCCTTCATGCAGTCCAACTCTCCGCGCCCGTACGTCTCGGTCTTGCACTGCATGTAGTCGTCATTGTAGGGCCGGCATCGGGCACCGATGAAGAAGGACGCGCTTAACAAGGGCGCTGAGCTGGCTCCGATTTCCTTGACCTTCGGAATGTGGTCGGGCATGGGCGTCGTGTCGATTAAGACATCCGTGTTGAATCTGCGGGAGACAACGGTCAATTGGGTTCCGACTGCACAGCCTGGGTGCCTGCTGATTGACGAGGGGGTTTCCTGGAGGGAAAGGGTCTATACCTTGCTTCTCGGTTCGCCATGGTTGCGACGGTCGGTGTGCGAACAACACTGCTACAAGAACCAGTCTGCAATGGTCTCTCTAAGGTATGAAGTAGAGTTCTAGAGGGCCTCTTTGGGGCTGCGCTGCGGAGCTTCGATGCCAAGCCTGAATCGGACGTCTCAAAGAAGAGCTCGCCCGATTAGGGAATGTCTTGACGCCGCTCTTATTCATCTGCCAATGACATTGATCTGGTTGTCATCCTACCATCTTTCTGCCAAATAAGCACGGCCACATTCTTCCAAACGAAACTGCTGAATACGCTATGCAGAAGTTTGGGGGACGTCCATCTCTTGAACTAAGGGAAGTTGTTGATATTTAGAGTCAACAGATTTTGCTGTGGGATCGTCTGGACATAGGGCGAGCGGTGCGTTCTCCGCAAGTTCGGAATTTTGAGGCCTCTTTCCACGGGATTCCCGATGAAATGGTGTCCTCAAGAGCAAACACGATACACTTCCAGTGTTTCCGGCTCCATAGGTGATTGACTCTTCCAAGCACCAGATCGCCATAAAAGATTCGAGGGCCTCAATCAGTCGTCCGTCACCGAAGACTCAAAGTGGACGGACAGGGCTGTTGTTCGGGTAAAGGTATATGATGACAAGCAAACATATGGAAGAGCGCCTTCAAAAATATTGCCAAAGTCCTCAGTTAAACCAACGATGAAGCAATCACAAAAAAAGAACCTAACAAGAATGGGAAAGTGCATGTGGCCTGGTAATCTGGCAGAAAATAGCACCGTCCACGGGCCATATTCCGGCAAAGCAGTGGGAGGACATTCCATGCTGAAAGTGTTTGTGCTTCCATGAAGTGGCTCTCAAGCATAGCCTTAAATACAGGCAGACGCGCGCTTAAGAAGTTTTGCGCTGACGAGGATACGCTTGATACCAGAGCCACTCTATGGCCATAATTGTCCTTTCCGCAGCTTGCTTTTCATCTTCTAGCGAGGTGTCATGCTCGGATTGAAAAAAACGCAACCAACCAAACAAGGCACTTCGCCTTTGCATGAAGAAGTAGTGTCTTGAATTTTCGTCATTATGCCCAGACCCAGATCCTGGGCAACAGTGATATGGGTGATACCACTAAGCATGCTCCAAGTGAGTTGTAAATAAGGTTACCTGGCTGTACAAATGCGCGAAAACCCCGGAGGAGTATCAATACTGGGATCCGCTCGTATGTTTCTTTGTGCTGTACATGTCTCGTGTCATCCTCAGACCCAGTCTTCTCCTCATCCACCTGATCATTCCAGCCTTCTACCAAAGTAGTGTATCCTCTTTCTTTTCACCTTCCAGCTCTTCGATCTGCTTCCGCAGAACATCTGCTCTGAATGACCGCCAGGCCTTCTCAACGCGGGCCTGTGTGTCTGGATTATTTGCTATCGTCCTCCTCGCTGACCATGTTCCTGTTAACAGCCCAGTCTCGCCTCCAAGAAACAGCCCTGCGATGCTGAAGAATGTGAGCGTCAGCGCATCGCCCAGCGGCGTGGGTTGTAGAAGTGGGGTGACGTCAGGAATGGCCTCCTCTCTGCCATCTGCGAAACGGACATGGGTAGGTTTTTCGGTGGCGCGGAACGCATTGTAGAATGCTCGTCGATTGGATCGCAATCGGTAGGCAAAGAAGCCGCCCAGACCTACGCCCAGCAGTGAGCCGACGAAGGCGTGCGTTGAGACCTTTGCACTCGATTTCTTCACAATGTCACGGTCTTCTTCTCGGAGGCTATAGCACAAAAAAGACCTTTAGCACACGCCATCTACAACTTCGCAGAACGCCGAACTCACTCATGCTTGAAGTGGTCTTCTGCCAGTCTCGCCAGTTCATCACCACTGGTTTTGCGCAGCGCCGCGAAGGACTCGGACGACATCTTTGGTCTGATTTGCTTTGTTGTTCAACACCTCGGGCTGAGATGGGAGCGATGTAGGCGGGTTCGGAAGGCTTTAGAGAATGAGTTGTTTCTTCGAGATGTCGAGAAATGCAGCGGACGTCAAAGACTGATGTGATTCTGAAGCTGCGGGAACTTTGACCGCACGCGACGTCATAAGTTCATAACCCCAAGCGGGATACCCAGATAAGAAACGCCGAGCTCTAGAGTTATTAGGCTAAGGTCAGCCTCGTGCTGTGCAAGGCTCCCAGGCACCTTAGAGTCACGAAGCGTCTACTGGCGATCGGCACCCGTTAATGTCAGAATCTGTACTTCTTCTATCTAGATTCCTGGCTTGCCAAACTATGTGTTCAGCGGAATTGGGCCTTTTCTAAGTAGAGACGGCTTCTTCATATTGGAAAATTCGCTATGCTATGATAAAATGAAGAAACACCTGCCGAGGAGGTCGAGGCTAGCAACGATTCCGGTGTTGGCATCGCAGAAGGTTGCTGTGCTGATAGATTATTTTGCACAGCAGTGGAAATCCGAGTTTTTGCCCTTGGGACCCCGAAATCTGCGCCTTGTGCTCGACCCAGCAGCTCTTTCAAAGCAGCAACTATTGTCTTGGCTGCCCGCGAGGCGTCGTAGTTTTTTGACTGCAGCCAAACAATGTACGAGCTACTCAGAGATTGGAAGAGTCTGTACTTCAAACCTTGCTCATCAATGGGTTGACTGCTATCTTTGTCGGGCAAAGAGGGCGAAGTAGCCTCCGCTAAATTGTGGGCAAGCTCAACGCACAAGAATGCGGTCGCAAAGAGAAAATCCTGTGTTAGCAGGGACAAGAACTTCCAGCCGTGCCGGCAGAGCGGTCCTCCGACTTGCGTCTCGAGGTATAACCTCCACTGGTACTGCAGCATTGTCAAGGCTGCCTCAATACTAGTGTTCCGTGGTTTGGCATATTGAGGGATCGTCCTTCCGGGGACCAAATACCTCTGGTGCAAGGTGATTTGTGCTCTGCAGTATATGACGGCGAGGAATATACTCCGCACGCTGAGACCTCCATTCCCCGTGTATCTCCCTGCCTGAGCGGCAGTGACGCCATCTAATTGCCATAATGTCGCCATTGACTCGTACGTATTCGTAAGCAGTTCATCCAGTCTCATTACCTCGCCAAGTGGAGCTGGCTTGAGTGCATTTGACAGGTCAGCAATCACAGCGATAATGGAGAGCAGTCTGTTCTTGTCCGTGTGAAACTGCGCATTTGTTTTCGCCGATGCTGGCCTCGCGGGAGGAAGCTCCAGCATGTTGTTGTCATAATCTTCTTCCATTAGATTCCGTGGCTCCGCCGTGTCCGATTGCAATTGCACGACCATCCGTGGTAGCCCGAGTTGCAGAGACAAGAACATATCCCACTGAACAACAATTGTCCAGACTCTCCGTCTAGATTCTGCCTCGAATGGTGATATACATGGGAAATGAGAGCCGTCGCGGTGGTAGCCAGATCGCAACGCAATACGGACAATAAGCCCCCATAGATCCCAACAGCTGTTCGCAGTCTCGGTGTGATCGCCTTGGAGATTTTCTGCAAACAGATATAGCAATAAAGTCTCAACCGAATATTGTGGCGCTTCTAGATACTTGCCCAAGAATAGACATTGGGCGGCCTTCACATGAAAGGTCACCACCAAGTGTTCAGGATGAGCATCTGCAACTTGGAGCCGGCGAGACTCATCGGGCGAAAATTGCTGATATTGAATCGCTAGGCTCATCAAGGCAAATAAGAGCCCAATCCACATGATTGACGTGGATGATGGATCATTCCAGAACAGAAGATACTATGCCCCAATCAGCTCGATCTCTAATATGTGAGGAATGACTTACCTCCTTGCGAAATGTGGGAGGGTGGACTATCACTGCTAAAGTCAGTCGAAAATATCTAGATCGCTGGAGAAACTCACTCGACTCATGGTCAGTGTTGCCAAAAACCTCCGACACCAGTGCATCCACGATATTTCTAGGCGGAATGGTGGCAAGGATCTCCGCTCGATCAATCTGCTGAAAGGACCCGGAGAGGAGACTCGGGATTCGCGGCATTAATGGATGCCTGGCGGCATCTCCTTGGGCGCACTCTCTCAAGACATGGCTGAGCTCAGGGATCTGCTCGGTGTCAGCCTTTGTTTCATTACGTTCTGTATCAAGTTATCCCACATTTTCCAGGATAGAAAGCCAGTGAGCATTGCCCACGTAGCTTATGCTCGAAGGCGAGTAATCAATATGACCAGCAGCTGCTGGGAACGACACTCCTGGAGGGTCTGAGATACTCGGATCTTCTTCGCTCTTATAAGGGCCCAATTGTGGAGAATCCGTCGCGGCTGCCGTACCAGCTTGATTCAGCATGGATGCGCCGTTCTATGAATTATCAGCAAACTGTACCAGTGCAGATGGGAGCAAAGCATAGGACTTGTGCTTGGATGGCACAACCTATGTGAGGACCAATGCGTACCAATGCGCCCATCAACCGAATCGCTTGACGCTCCAGCAGGCTAACTTGGTCGCGTAACGTTGGATCAGGCAGCTGCGGCGGAAAATCCAATGAAGAGATCCCAACTTCGCCATGCGAGTACGCACATGTGTTAGCAAAACCACGACGAATGCAATTGTCGCATGGCTGCTTCCGATCACATCTCGACCTATGGCATCGATTAGCGAGGAGTGGAGGCCAGAACCGGAGTAAATCTTACTTCCTTTTCCTGCAGAAATTGCATGATAATTGAGCTTTCTGCCGGCGCCGCCGTGCGGCCTTAACATCGACCACAGTAGTCGATTCCCGCACTGGATCCAGTGAGTCTGGCGTGTCCATAGCTGCCATTTCTCCTCTTCAAGGGCTTGTATTAGTGTCCATAATGAAATGTACAGTACTCAACTCAAGCGGGCATTCGGTCCTAAGAAGGCAGGAAAAAGGATCAGAGACACCTGGATGGCCATATTTAAAGATGTTTCATTCAGCATGGACATGATATTCATCCGCTGTCAAAACGCTATCTCCGACCCTCCGACGCGGCAGGCCCGTACATTCGACCAGGAGTCATTTTGGGTGGGGTACTCGTGGCACGTGTCGTGGGTACCGCATAATCACGTGATCTCGGAGGTGAATCACCCCGGAGGCTAAAGCGCCTAAGGTCTAGGGATTCATCCCCTAGATATTAACTACACACTGCCTGTGTTTTAGGCACTTTTTAGGCACTAGCCAGAGCTTTAGTGCCTAGATCAAGATGTGCTTGGATGTCAAGCGTCAGCCTTGTGCACCATAATCTATTCGAGTACCAGGGATAGTTCTGCCCGCCTTCAATGAGATGCAAAGTCACCCGGGTCAATAAGAATTGAACAGCAGTGGTGTAATCCAGCTCCAAGGTTAAAAAAAAATGAATGAATCAGCTCCGTCGCCGACCGATCCAAGGACAAGCAGACCATGACGTCCTGTATGAGGCACGTAGTCTTGACAACCAAATGACGCCCCAATTCCTGGACATAGCCATGCTTTTCCTAAGATAAAAGCTCAAGATCAAAGCATAAGATATCTCCGAGGTATGAAGAATGATTTCTAGGGGATAAGCTCTCTTTGTGTGCACCATGGCCAATCTACTTACCATCCTTCGATACACTATCCTTCTCAGCTACATCTTAGTCCTTGCCCAGCAGAATGTTTGGCCTCCAAATGCTGTTCTTATCCCCACCGATGACCAGGACTTGCGCATGAACTCTCTGGATCATATGCCGAATGTGCAAAGACTTCTCATCTACAGGATTGCATGTGCACAATCATCGCGTTACAGACGTCGCTGGCGTAAGTCGACATTGACCTCTCTCTGACTTGCGGATTGATACTTACCCACCGCAGCCACACGGGGGCTGGCACAAAATTCTGAAGGGTGGCTTCAATCACAACCTCAATCACTACTATCACAATCTATCGAAGGTTTATTTCAGAAAGTGCTTCAAGAATGGCAAGATCAATCTCTAGGCCGAAGGACCTCAGTGGCGATCTAGCCTGGCCAATGGAAATGAGCAGTTTGAGATGGGTGTGAGTGAGACTAGGTCATTGCAGATGACTATAGGGCCGAAGGATGATGACTACAGCGATATCGACTGGAAGGAGACGCAAGATGACACTGATGATGATGATGTCGGGGTTGATGATGGTCGGGATGAGCTGGGAGAGGAGAACCTGTCGGCTGTGGACTGAGAGCGGCAAAGGTATCTGGATGACTGGGAGTGAAGACCTAATGACAAGGCAGGTGTCGTCGACACAGCAGCGTTGCCTACGGATAGTTGCAGGCAGATAATAACAATGACTGTAAGGTGCGGTCGTTCAGAAAAACCCGGCAAGAGTACCTTCTACCTTCTCAGTTCTCTTAATGGACATCAAAGCCCATGTGACCTTACATTCCCAGGTACCAATGTCCCTCGAGGGCCATACCAGGTCAGCCAGTTGCTGTTGTGTTCGGCTTACAAGCATTCTCTACGCACGAGGCACGAGGCTGACGCACTATTCATCCCACGTCGTCGCACACTGCAGGAATTATGGATTCCGACCCACCGATCAGCCGGTAGCACCAAAAACGAGCAGCTATTGTACGTTGATAGTGCGAGTTCCCAGCTTGGGATAGAGATAGTGATTGGCCATCTCGACATGGTCAAAGTTTATTTTGTTCCCAGTGAGGCAGCAACGATGGTTAATCTTGGAAGTACCCCTGGGAAACATGCGTAGCAAGGTACAGCAGGCGGCGTGAGTGGCTGACCATGTCGGCGGTCGGGAGCTTATGATGTGACGCATGGCGACGAGAAATTCGCCGAGGACCTCGTCGAGGTCTTCTAGATTTCCTCGCTATATTATCGTACGTTGTACCACAAATCTTCTTCTCTCCAGACAACAAAGCCTCAGCTCTACTCAACCATCACCTCCCCAGGAATCTCAACCATTACCTACTCGGGAATCATGGATTCAACGATCAGCACTCGTTTTCTCATCGCCTCAGACACGCACGGCACAGACTTCAGCCCCGAAGACAAGCCACTTCAACACGCAGATGTTGCCATTCACTGTGGCGATTTGACAGACGGTTCGAAGCTGGAGGAATTCCGGACCGCCATCCAATTACTCAAAGATATCAGAGCACCCTTGAAGCTAGCCATCGCGGGCAATCACGATTTCACCGTGGACATTCCCGCCTTTGAGAGGAAAGTCTCAGAAGCAACACCACCATTGGACCCGAAGCTTGTTGCAAGAGAGTACGGTTTACCAGGAGAGGCCCGGCAGTTACTGGAGGACGCCAAAGATGTAGGTATAACGTTTCTAGACGAAGGCACCCATCAATTTACCCTTGGAAATGGCGCGATGCTAACGGTCTATGCCAGTCCCTACACACCTGCGTTAGGCGCCTGGGGATTTCAATACCATCCAGAAGTGGGACATGACTTCTCGATGAAAGAGGGGTTGATATCGCCGTCACCCATGGCCCTCCGAAAGGCATCATGGATTATACATATGGAAGAGAAAGAGCAGGTTGTCCCGACCTCTTCACAGCCATCGCTCGAGCCAGACCACAAGTACACTGCTTCGGCCATATCCACGAAGGTTGGGGCGCTAAACTCGTCACCTGGAGAGATGACTTCAATGGCGACAAGCCCACCCATTTCACCGCCATCGACAACAGCAAGTCACATGTAATAGAAAAGCTCGCAAGCTTACGCCCCTCCAAATTTGACATGCAGGAGGACTCCCATAATAAATCGAGAAAGATAGAACATTACGCACAGGAAAGATGCTGTATCACCAGTCATTGCGCCGGGGATCAATATCCTATCAAGCAGGGCGAACAGACGCTCTTCGTCAACGCATCTATCTCCGGAAGTGGAGATGTGGCACAACGGCCGTGGTCAGTCAAAATTGATCTACCAAGAGCTCGTTCATGAATCAGAGGTCAAGAGAATGAATTTGATTATGATGGATTGAGAAGTACATGGTGAAAATATAATATCATGGAAGGATATTATGAAAATATATAAAGTGGTAAGCAATACTGCAATTATGTCACGTAAGATAGCGGCTCGCAGGTATATTTGCCTTTTCTGGGGAATCATCCGCTCACAATTTGCCTTCCCATTTCGAGCTGTGGTCATGGGGAAAGCGACAGGCCTCGTGGTTTTGCAGTTAGCATATCTGCGCCTTGCTTTACCCAACCTTTGACTTTAGCCTGGGTTGCTACAGCGGACGCGTTCAAAGGCGAAACTGTTGCCTAAAGGGTTCAGTACATCATCCTCCAGAAATAATAATAATTGGTGCGTTTGGGCTTCCACCCTTCGTGCAGACTTCGCTGAACCTGTATTATTAATAGCTGTTTCATTTCGAGACAACTCGAGTCTAATTGATCGTCATTGGGCTTGAAACTATGGGCCAAGCATGCTCCCCGCATTGCTCTGGCTAATACTACTTGAACTGACAAACTCATAACCTGCTAGGGGTGTCTGAAGGCATCAGCGCCTTCCTCACGGCACTTCGTCGCGGCCACCGGAATATTTCATCTGACCTACATCGTAACCATAACCTACTTCTTCTCATCCCAATCATGTCACTTGAAATTTACGCACCGTCGCGCCCGCTGAAGAGGAAACTATTTGAAGGGATACTGAACGACGACCACCACAACGAGCACAACAAGAAACGACCTTGCCCTGCCGCTCCTCGGCGGCGCCGTTGGTCTTGCTCGCCTCAACCAGCGCCGCTACTAAAGAAGTGGTTATCTGAAGTGTTGTTGGCAGACGGTGGCGACGAATGTAGAACGCAACGACCTTGTCGTCTTCCAATTCCTCAACCCCACGACGAGTCTGACAGATTTCTAACTCGAGCCATGTCCTCTGACCGGCCTAGATGTGAGGTGCGGGCGCCCCGCCGATATGAAGACCACCTCCTTCCACGCGTTCAGAGTGCCCCTACGGAGGTTCGACAACGCGCAACGAACTGGTCACCGAAACAACTCTCTTCGTCCCATTCGCCAGCCCTGTCGACCGCATGGCTCTTAAGACATATACTCACGCCCATAACTTTGTCTACGGACGACTCCAAGTCGTCTTTACGTGCCAAGGCAGCTACCTACCGGGACGATCTATACCAGAATAACGTAATTCTTGAATACGAAGGGGCACCAGCTGCCATACATGAATTCGCGCTTGGAATTGTTGGTCGGAAACGTGACTCCCCACCCCTCGAAGAGCCACAGGTGCAAGATACATTGAAGGCTTTACGATCCCTTGCGAATGAGGATGAAGATGCTATTAAAGGTGGGTACATATTGACGCGTCTGTTTCCGGGATCTTTGCCATATCTCAGGAAAGTCCGCGTTGGCAACAAGACTCCTTTTGAGCCGTCAGGTCTTCCGCATATCCCTATGGCGCCTCCTACCTCTATTCCTAGACCTGATCAGCACTACTGCCTCGATACTCAGGCGTTCACCCTTGAAGAGTTTGCTAAGCAATCGACAAGATCACTGAGGCAGTATGCGAAGCCAAGCACGGACGGCTGGTGGCCCTATTTTACGGTTGAGTTCAAGTCTGAGGCTCAAGGAGGCACATTTTGGGTCGCCGAAAACCAAAATTCTAGGAGCGGTGCGCTGTGCGTCAACGCTTTGGAAAAGCTTTCGGCTTTTTTCGAAACAAGGCATACTGCAATCGACACGATCTCATTTTCGTGCAATGCCAATGCTAAGAATGCTGACATTTGGGTTCATTATTGTGAGAACCAAAAGTTTTTCGGTGCGGAACTGCAACATTTTCACATGAATCAGGCAGAAGATATTGTCCAGTTCAGGACCAGTATCAGAAACATCATTGAGTTCGGGTTTCGAGACCGCCTCCCACAGATCAAGCACATTCTCGCCCGAATTGCGCTTCCAGATTTGGAGAGCACCGACAAAAATCAGCGTAGAAGGAAATCTGATAGGGTGGAAGTGGAAGACGACGAGGGAGATGCATTCAACGACAGCCTACGTCGGCACAAGCGCGCACAGTTTTGTCCCAGCTTGTCGAATCAACCCAACTCGTCACCGCACACATTGTTGGATTCCTCCTCAAAGATGACAATGCCGACGATACCAACTGAGGTTACCACCAGTGTGGCAACTTTGGGAGATAGGAGTGGCCGTTTGTTCGACCTAGACGGTCAAATAGTCTTTGTGTTAGATGAGGACTGGACCATGGCACAAAATTCTGGTCGTTCAGCACTCTTTAATCAAACCTACAATGTGTGGTGCTTTGAAGAATGATACAAGTCTCGACACATGAGGAATTCAACGGGCTGTGGGAGGGTATCAAGGTAGCGTCTTTACAAGGGGTCGCAGGGAAATCGTTCGCAGTTCACAATGGGTTGCTCGAGGAGGCGTTTGGCCAATATCTAAGTAACAGGCGGCGGGGGCGGTGACTGAAGCGGTCGGCGAAAACCAAAAAACTTGGGCAGATCCCCGCGGCACGGATCGAGGAAAAGGGGGCTTCAAGTTCGGGACCAAGTGGCGTGACTCGCCTTCGAAAGCACCCGAAATGAGGTGGAAGTGCAGAAAAGGGCCAGCAGCGGCGCAGCCAATGGACCATAGGTGCCATAGTCACGGAGATGATTGTCGAGGACAGTCTTTGCGTCTGGGGTTTGTGCTCCCACCTCGAATTTCTGCACTAGGGTGATTGATATGCAGGAACCGCCGTGCCGAATGATGCCACCACGCCAACTGACGGCCGGCGCCCCTCACCGCCTAAAATTGGCGCCTATCCATTGGCTGCACCGGGTGCTCTTAGGCAACCCTAACGGTCTCCACTGGCTTGCAGTGGGTCGTCGCTTGCCTGTGGCTTGCCTGTCTCCGGCGAGAACCCTGCCTTGCCCAGCTAAACTGCCGTTCAACAGATTCGTGACTTTTCTGGCCGCCTCCCTTTCAAAGTCACGCATTAGATACTTAATCCGATTCTCTGCTCTCGCCACTATTGTTGGCTTTCCTCTCCTTGTTCTTGTTCTTACTTATCTTCCTACTCTTTCTCATCTCTGTAGCCTCGAAACACACCGAGCACTTGGCACGAACGACAATTCCAAGCCTGTCTTTTTTCGTTTGCGCCTCCACAACGATCGCCACCCCCCTCCATACCAGAAATCCCCCACCTCACCGCCTCCTTGACCCAACGATAAAACTCCCCCCCTCGAGTCTCCTTTCCGAATCTCGATTCTGCATCGGTCAGCTTCTGATCTTCATCCTACAATCATGGCCGCAAGACCTCAGAACATTGGCATCAAGGCCATCGAAATCTACTTCCCCAGCCAGGTATGCGGACGACGGCAATGAGGGCCTCCCTGCGTTGGTGACATGTGCTGATGGTGTTTAGTGTGTCGACCAAGTTGACTTGGAGAAATTCGATGGCGTTTCAGCTGGAAAATACACAATCGGCCTTGGGCAGACGAGAATGTCCTTCTGCGACGACCGGGAGGGTGAGTCCGACCTCGCATGCGTTTTGGGCGAGGCACTTGTGCTGATAGAAGCGCAGACATCTATTCGATCGCCATGACCACACTCTCCAGCCTAATCTCCAAATACTCGATTGACCTCAAGAACGTTGGAAGATTGGAGGTCGGCACCGAGACCATGCTGGACAAGAGCAAGAGCGTCAAGTCGGTTCTGATGCAGTTGTTTGAAGAGTCTGGAAACTTTAACGTCGAGGGTGTCGATGCGTACAATGCATGCTAGTGAGTGTTTCTTGGATCATTCTCAGGTTGGAAGCCCAGACTGACAACCTCTAGCGGTGGAACCAACGCAGTCTTCAACTCTCTCAACTGGATTGAGTCTTCAGCTTGGGATGGACGGGACGCTATTGTGGTTGCAGGCGACATTGCTCTTTACAAGAAGGGAAATGCTCGCCCTACCGGTGGTGCTGGCTGCGTGGCTATGCTGATTGGCCCTGATGCTCCCCTTGCTTTCCAACCGGGCCTCCGTGGATCCTATATCACCCACGCCTATGACTTCTACAAGCCCGACCTTACCAGCGAGTACCCGTATGTCGATGGTCATTTTTCGTTGAGATGTTATACCGAGGCGGTGGATGCATGCTACAAGGCATACAACGCTCGAGAACGAACTCTGAAATCACAGGCGAACGGTGCTGTGACCAATGGCCATGCCGCCGTCAATGGCAATGGCGTGCACGAGGAAAAGGCCCCTCTGGACAGATTCGACTACATGGCTTTCCATGCTCCCACCTGCAAGCTCGTGTCAAAATCTTACGCCCGGTTGCTGTACAACGACTTCCTGCAGGATCCAAGCCACTCCCAGTTCAAAGAGGTTGCCCCTGAGTTGCGGGATTTGGATTACCAGGCATCTCTGACTGACAAGAATGTCGAGAAGACCTTCTTGGCATTGACCAAGAAGCGATTCGCCGAACGAGTGCAGCCCGGTATCCAGGTTGCGACCATGTGTGGAAACATGTACTGCGGTAGCGTGTACGGCGGCCTTGTGGGTTTGATCAGCAACATCGCACCTAAAACGCTGCAAGGCAAGACGGTGGGCGTCTTCAGCTACGGAAGTGGCCTGGCCAGCTCCATGTTTAGCTTGAAGGTTGTCGGTGACACCACGGAGATAGTTGAGAAGCTCAACCTGCAACAACGACTTGATGACCGCCGCGTCGTGGCACCAGAAGTGTATGACGACATGTGCTTACTCCGAGAGAAGGCACATTTGAAAAAAGGCTTCAAACCGGCTGGCAGCGTGGAGGGACTGGTGCCGGGAACATACTACCTGACCGAGGTCGATGAGATGTTCCGACGAAAGTATGAGATCAAGGCGTGATTGGAGACTGTATCATGCACCAGACATGATCAGAGATGGACTGTATCATTCTTGCACCAGAGATGATGTTTCACAGGTTTGGCGCCGGGCTTGGTTGGCTGGTGGGTGAAGTAGACACGCACCGTCTCTTGATTTTCGATAGAGAGAGACGGGCACTGCAACAGGTTGTCAATTGGGTCAAGAATCAAGAAAGTCGAGGACAGGATGGCCTCGCACAAACTTGTACATAACAGGAAACGCCGCCCCGGGTTCCGGTACAGAGGAATTCTAGAGGCGATAATCATTCTTTACAAGCAAAATGGCAGCGAATGAGAGCCATTCCTGGGGCTGCATTCAACACATTTAGAAACTCCCTGTACGCATCATGTCCTCGGCATATGCGCCTACGGGCGACACGCAACCCGGTCAGGCTGTGAGCGGCCAGTCAGTGGGCTGTTTCGGGTCCAGGCAGCAGAACATGAAACACGGCTTAGTTCTGACGACCATCAAGGCCAGTGAAGAGGGAGTGGCAAGAGTTGGGGCAATGCAGGGCGAAGATCTGGAGTTGCAGAAGGAGGAGAGTGCATGTAAACGAAGAGGCCGGGAGAAGATATGCGTGTGTTGGTCGTGGCAAGTCGTGTTGGGTTAATGCAGGAAAGCTGCACGAGGATGGAGGTCTGGTGGCCTTGCGAATGAGTCACGCGTGACTCGGCGACAGTTTCGTGAAAGTCTGGCGGAAGGAACGCGCAATCCACGTGCCGCCAAGACCCGACTCTTGGCTCGGCAGACCTGCCTTGACCGTCCCCGTCGTGGCTGCGCCACTCTTCTCTGCCTCTTCTGCCTCTTTAACCTGCCGGCGCCAACTGTGGCCACCAATGAAACCTCATCCACGCCCCAACATTCAAATAAAGACATGCTTTGAAACCTGATGGGGATGCCCAGCGCCTATCTCGCCAGATCGGATGCCATCTGAGATTTCCTGGTACTGCTGCACCGCGCTTCGCGTCCTGCCATGGCTCTGTCTCAATCTCCGTCTTGCCGAGCCTTGCCAGCCGTCTCCCTCAAACAACCGCTACCGCCGACGAGCCTCATCTCGAAATAGCGACCAAGCGCCGACACAAATTGCGTCGTAAGACATGGTAAAATCATCAGCGGCCTTTGTACCCTCTGATGACTGCCCTTGGCAACCCCAGGCGTCATTCCACCACCCGAAATAGCTGCCTTCGTTTCCAGCATTCTGGCGCGCGTCTTCCCGCCGCGCTCCACGCTCCATGATACACGGTCCGCGGTAGGAATCGACTCGGTCGCCCACGGCCGGATTCTCGAACGCCCTTTCCGACGTGTTTGTTTCCACCCCCTCATGCCCGAGTATGATGCTCCATGTTTCACCTGCACGATGACCTGCAGGACACTGTTGGTCTGGCTTCTGTCCTGCCCTCTTTTGGTCGCATACTCCCAGCCCATTTATACCTGGTCCTTCCTCCCCTCGAGCTCTCACAGCCTTTCATTCTTTCAGTTGCAAGACTTAATACTCGCTCTGCCCACCATTGGTATTTCCGTTTTCTTACTCTTCCTTTCCTTTGTTCTTCGGACTCCCATCTCCACTCCGAGAAGCTGGCTTCTCGCTGACCACTGTTTTCCCCCGTCTATCCATCAAAAGTTGTGTCATGTGAGTCCTGATGCCTTTGCTGCCTGGCCTGGGGACCGTGGTCTGACCATCTATTTCCAGAATGTCGTTGGCACCTTACTACGATAGACCACTTACGCCTCCAGAGGCCGTTGGGGCTGCCGGACAGCACCGTCATGCTCGGAATCTGTCAAGCTCGTCATACTGCACAGTTGACACCTCACCCGAGTCTGTAATTACAGCTAATTCAACTCCAAGTCGGTCGCCGGTACTCCGTCAACATGGCCCGACTCTCCTCCCGAAAATTAGGACGCAGGATTCGTCCCGGGAACCTCGATTGGGCCAGCGCCCATCAACTCATCGAAGGACCTTGTCGTCCACCAATCCCTACAAGCATTCGCGACCTGCCGTGTACCGAAGCGCCACGGAACCTGTGGAGTGCATTCCTATGATCTCGCCGATTTCGAATGCTCCTACCTCGCGGTCCAACTCCCTGATGCCATCACCAACCATGTCGAAAGCACAGCTCTACGTTCCCACGAAAACTCATTCTCGATCGACGTCTGCGTCAAGCATTGACAGCAGTGTCATCAACCGCTTTGGCTATCCTACATACCGTCAATTACCAGTCTACATGTCTCACGGCCAGCAAACTCCTTCGCCAGATCTCTTTGCAACGACTCATATGCCCTACACAAACATGCCCATGCTTGAGCCCCCAATGATCAATCTGGAGGGCACCTTTGACATGCCCATTGACCTGGAGATCATCTCGCGTCCTTCTTCCATGAGCCCACCACCAATGCTTGCACTAGCTTCAACCACAAGCATGCTCAGCTATTTGACCCAGCCAACTCAGCCAATCAACCTAGTCCGACATCTCACTTTCCAAACAGGCCGCGGTCTCAGCAGCCACTTCTGGTGGGATGTCCGCAACACTCGACCGTGGAAGTCCTTTTCTTTGCAAACCATGTCGACCATCCCAGATCTCTTGACTCTTCTCAACTTCCAACACGACACAAGCTGTCTTCCATTCACCACCAACACAAACACAGTGACTCCTGCGTCCGAGCTTGATCTTGCCAACCTCATCTCCAAGATATACTTCCCCAAGGTCAACGCGGCCACCAAGCTATCCCTCGGCAACAACTCCATCTCGCTCTATTCAGCCCCAACCCCAACCGGATCCGGAGTGAGCTCCAATCCTGCCAACATTCCCACCTTCCTTGCCAACTACCCGAGCGATAACGACCGTACACTGTCAGGGTTGCCACGCGGCCGCATCGTGGGCTTGGTCCGTTCCTTTGATCGCTGGAACACCGGAATGCGCCGTGAAGGCCCAGCTCGGAAGGTCGAATACCTTCGCACATTGGCCCATCTCCAGAAATGTATGCGGGACCACAGCTGCCGGTATGGATTTATCCTGACCGAAATTGAGCTTGTGTGTGTCCGGGCTGGTTGTGATGACCTCGGCCGGCCATACTTCGGCTTCCTTGAGGTTGCAGAAGCAGTGGAAACCAAGACATTCACCCGCAAAGATGGCGGCGCCCCAATGTCGAGGGGAGACGGCGACGTCAATATGACGGTCACTCTGGCTCTGTACTACCTGCTCATGCTTGCCAAAGCAACCCCACTGCCAGGCGAGCCGGCTAGCTTCATGGATGTGGGTGGCCCCGGCGCATTGACACGGCAGAGGGTTTGGGATGGCGGAAACGGTAACAATGTCGTCACGATCGATGAGGATGGGGATGTAGAGGAGTTAGGCAAGGATGGGAAGGACAAGTGGGTTCCCGAACCACAGATGGGTGAGAAGAGGGAAGCCAGGACGGTCAGAGGATGGGTCTGGCCTAGTGATCCATGGCACAAGAGAGAGGGGGAGCGTGGGGAGCGTGGAAATGGTGCGAGAGGTGGCAGAAGAGGTTAATAGCACCCATGAAGGGATACAGGTGCAATGATATACGGATGGGAAGACTGGCAGGTTATGGGTTTTGGCATTGGTTTCGGCATTGGTCTTGGACATGAGACCATCCAGGTGATGGGCTCCCAAAATTAAGTATGAGGGAAATAAGGTAGTGATATAGCAAATCCGGTGATAATTACAACTACGGGTACAAATTTAACATCAGCTTCATGGTCCAGGAGTGGGTTCGCGCCGGCTCTCAGGTGTTCTCGAGACCGGTTCTAGAGGCGATGAGACAGACAGTCAGTGGAATTCAGCCAATTAGGGCCTGCAGGTCATGAAAATCGCAGTTGCTCAAGAAGCGCCTCATACTGTTGAGTCTTGACATTATTTTTTGATACTCAGCGACGGGAGCGTTGACAGCGCCATTCCGCCTCGGTTGGATAATAAAAGAAAATCATTGGAGCTTATGGTTGAAGGGATGGAAATGGGGGGTCGAAGAGACATGGGAGAGGCTTACCGTAGACAGTACCAGCGATGTTGGAAAGAGCTCGCCCTCAAAGATGCCAAACTCAAAGGCACAAAGGGTTGATTCAGGGTTGATTCTGGAGTGAAAGAGGGCAGAGTCGCAGACAAGTTTAAATAGCTAGTGATACACGTGATCTTTTGGCTTGGCGTACCTGGTCACGTGATGTCGCCTACCAGCGCGCAGTCTGGTTGGCCTTCCTGCGCTTCCAGATGCATCCCCACCAAACACCCTTCTTCCTTGCACAACTGACATATTCCTTATTTGTTTTGTCAACATCCTTCGCGAAGCGGCCGGACCATAGGATTGGAATCGCTCAAGTCTTCATCTCAACACTCCTCACAATATCTGAGAAGATCCTGGCACCATGGGAGGTGAGTCTTGACCTGCAACCGCCCCTCAGCTGGCGCCGACGAATGCGGCGCAAGGTGAATTGTACCACACAAGGCTGACACTTGGGCATATCTAGACTTTCAGACTATCGCTCGTACGCCCTTCTCACTGGGGTGGCATTCACTCCCCCCTTGCGGCCTGGGATGCCCTGTCTGACACTCAACAGAACAATTTGTTGAATTCTACTACAAGACCTTCGACACTGAGCGTACCAACTTGGCCGCTCTCTACGTACGTGGCTGCAAGGAAGAGATTGTGAACAGATTGGCAGTGCGACTGACAAGAGGACATAGAGAAACAACTCCATGCTCACATTCGAGAAAGAGCCATTCCAAGGCACACAGAGTGTCCTCGAGAAGTTGACGGTCGGTGACCTATACAGGGGAACGAAACAGCCCGGCTGATGATCCTACCAGAACCTACCGTTCCAGAAAGTCCAGCACCGAGTTGATACCGTCGACGCACAGCCCTCGAATGAACAAGGAGGAATTATGGTCTTGGTGACTGGAGCGCTGATGGTATGTGGCCATGAAACACCAAAGGTGCCATGCGGCATCCGAGCGACATGCAGATATCTACTGGGATAGTGCTGACGGAGCAACACAATAGGTCGATGATCAACCACAGCCAATGAGCTACGTCCAAGTCTTCAACCTAATGCCCGAAGCTGGTAGCTACTTCATACAGAACGATGTCTTCCGACGTAGGTCCCCTGCCGGATGTCCCAGGTGGGTCCAGAGCTAACAGAATCAATAGTGGTGTATGCGGCCGGTTGATCAGCTCCTGGAGTTTACGCGTCCTGCGAGAGCGGCGGTTGTGAGTCAATACCTTTGGGCGGGCATGCATAGCAGAAGGCGCCGAATCTGGGGAACGAGATTGTAGAGACCATAAAAGACCGACATGTCAAGCGAGTGAGTGAGGAGGGATTTGGGTCGCCGATAGATGCACGGCCAGACCAGCAAGCCAACAGGTGTAGCAAACAAACCTGCCACAATGCTAGAGCACCACCAATGCGCAGGATCTTATTGCCTGACCTGTTTGTGGCCGAAAATACGGAGTACGCAGTACAGAGTACACAGTAATACGGTCGTTAGTAGTGGTAGCCTAGTGCCTAAGTAACCTGGACACGTGCCTGGAGCACTTGGAGATGGTTCCGAGTGGCCTGAGCGAGATGGACCGCGTGGCCGATGCGGATGTCGACACAGGCGGGTGCCAGTGGGCTAAGCGTCTTCAGGCTGCTGCATTTCGCAAAGTAGGTAACCATGAAAACCCAGGTATTATATCTGCGGTTGAAGAAGGAATGAAGGAGACCACTACTGACACGGATTCCAATCATTCCAAGTCGTGGGCAAGGGACCAAGAGTAACTGCATTGATCCACGTCGGGTCAGTCCCTAGTAGCTATTATTATTATTATTATTATTATTATTAGTCGTTTGTTGCACCTGCCGACTGCTTCCCCACCGAACTGTCATGCATCCGTGTCCATCTCAACGACAAGTTTGATTGAACCAACCGCCCCCTTTGCAACATTTTCCTCGATTCCAATACTGCGTACTCTTCGACCACCGTGTACTCTTCACATCCTACCCGCGCCGCATCGCTCTACCCAGCAGTATCTTAACCACTGCAAGGCGCCTCTATTTGACCGCAGTCAACCGAACCCTGTCCAAAACATCTGTCCTCTTCGAGTTTCAGCAACCGTGAGCGCAGTTAAAGACGCGAGAAGTTTACAATGACGCTTGCCGAAGAATTCAGGACGCGTAACTTCAGTGAGTCGTTCCTCGCCGATGCTGCGCCCAGAGTGTGAAATGCTAACACCTGCGCAGGTATCTATGGGCAATGGTAAGCAGTCATCTCCCTCGACGGCGGTCACCATGAATCAACACCGTGACACCGCACTGGACGCATACTGGGATGGGAACCGTCCCAGAATAAAAAACTGACGATTTGGACCAGGCTCGGAGTACTTTGCATTATTCTGGGATTCGCCCTGGGGATTGCCAACCTCTTCCACCTTAAGATCCTCGCCTTTAGCATCGTTCTCCTGTACGTCGCTCGCGATGCCATCAACCCTGTCTCCAGCTAATTTCCGTCGCAGCATCTCGGCTGGCGTCCTCATATTTATTGAAATTCCTCTCCTTCTGCGGATCTGCCCGACCTCATCCGTGTTCGACAACTTCATCCGCCGTTTCACCACCAATTACATGAGAGCTGCCATCTACGGCGCCATGGCTCTCGTTCAATGGCTCAGCATCATCGTGTATGCGAGCAGCCTGATTGCTGCCGCCGTGGTCCTGACTGCGGCCGGAGCATGTTATGCGTTGGCAGGGTTGAAGCAACAAGACTTTGTGGGCAGCAAGACCCTTGGTGGGCAGGGAGTGGCACAGATGATTGTCTGATGGACCGCGAGTTTCCAATTTATTTTCTATATGGGGCTAGTTTGGAGGAAAGGGCCGGGAAAACAACTTGAAGATGTACTTGTAGCGGCACACCTGGGTAAACGGTGATGGCGCAAGAATCAAGCTGGCGTTCCGATACCATGGGTGGACGGGGTTTCAACGGTAATCACGGGCGCATTTTCTATGATGATGACGATAGATCAAAGCAAGCGACGTTGATGTCTTGCATCCACAGGTCGGTGGCTATTGGAAGGCGCACAGTGTATAACCCAGAACGATTGCATCGAATGCAGGAATGGAGCCACCTGAGCAAAAGACCAAAAGCCAAAAGCATAAAGAGGCTATTTCCGGTCGAACATTTCTCGTGTCAGACATGCGCAGTGAGACTTGAGATTTGCCTCGAGGATGCTTACGACGGTGCCTGGCTTGCTGGGCGTGGAGTAAGCCGCACGAGCAACCAGGAATAAATATCGGAATCGGTGTTGGTAGGGGCCACTTCGGGGTTGAACGCCTCCATGGCACCGCCACGGGCGATCGCTGACCGTGTGTGGTGCCTATCTACTGACGGATGGTAGGCCTCTTGGTCAAACTTTTGCGTCCTGGGTTGCTGCTGAAGGACCACCAGGGCTTCTGAAACAGGTGGGAAAGGATTCGAGGGAGGCTGAGGCAGGCCAGGCCGGGCTTAGAGCCAGAGACCCGCTTAAAAGCTAGGCTGTGGCGGGCGGTGACAGGTCGCGCAGGGATCACGGCCCAAGTGCTTAACAGGTCTTGCCCAGCTCCAGCCCATCTGCCTAGGTCTTGCCTCAGCTCCCGGGCGCCGAGCAGCCAGTGAGACGACGCCTGGCCAGTCGACGTCTCCGCCTGCCGCCTCCAAGCTGGGCACGGGAAGGCCAAGCAACCACTAATCAACTATTTGCGGCTGAGGGCTCGCCAGGAATGATCGAGCCCCGGACGCAAAGAGCCACCGAAGAGCCAGCAAAGAGCCACCAACGAGCCACCAACGAGCCACCAACGAGCCACCAACGAGCCACCAACGAGCCACCAAACAGCTAGACCCTGGCCTCGCCATGGAGGGCCTAAACCTGCATGGCCTTTTGACGAAACACCTCCATCTCCATCGGCGGCCCATCATCCAACCTCGCCGTCCTGACCACGATTCCACGATTCCATGATTTCATCTTTCTAACCCCATCCCAAACCATGAATTGACCACACATCAAGCCAGCCATGTCGCCGTTTCCCGCCCGATCAAACCATGGACCGCAATCAACCCGCTGTCTATCTCGATGTCCCTGTCACCGAAGCTGAGCGCGCCCAGGCCAACCGCCAACGTCAAGCTCAATCTCAGTCTCAGTCTCAGTCTCACGACCGTCTCTTGCCCGAACCTCGACAGCCTGAGGAGGCCTTCTCAAGACCCGAAGCCGCACCGCTTCGCTTTCCTTCCATCCATGGCGCGTCCGTCGTGAGGAATCTTCCTCCGCCCGTTCCTCAGCGGTTCCCCATCCGCCAATATGTTCCCATCTCCCCCATCCACGAGGAAGACGAGGCCAACTCGATCGCCTTACGCGAGTCTCTAGCCCCAACGTCCGAGCATCACGGTGATGAAGGCTATCTGCTTCACCCGGCAGGCCCCCCGCCTCCTCTGTGGACTCCCATCTGGCTGAGCCAGTGGTTTCTGGGCTTGTTCGCCCTCGTCTTCGCCGGCTTTCTCCTGGGCCTCATTCTCCTGTGGCATTACGACCAGAAGAACGATGGCTTCAAAACCGTCGAAGCGTACATGCATTATGCGTGGACGTATACGCCCACGGTTCTTGTCGTCTTCATCGTCGCCGCCTGGCGGATGGTTGATTATCATTCCAAGCTAGCCATGCCTTTCGACGCCCTGCAAAACGGTCCCATCAAACCGTCGGAAAGTCTTCTTGTCGACTATCTTTCCAATTTCCAACTGGTGTCTTTATTCGAAGCCATCAAGAACAGTCATTTCGCCGTTATCACCACCATCACCGGATTTGTTTTACTAAAGGTCGTAACTGTATTTTCTACCGGATTGCTGGTTGTACTACCTACTCAGGTCTCTCAAACGGGTTCTTCCATTCAAGCAAAAGGCTTCACATCGGATTCTTTCGATCCTACTACCGCATTAAGCGCGTCGTCCTTCTCCAATCGGCCAGTGTATGCTTATTACGGAACCATGGCCCAGGGAATGCCCCTGGACAATGGCGTCAATTTCGACATGGCTTACGGGGCCATCACAGTCGATTCTACCGATCCAATTGATGATGATGCAATCATTTCTGGCAACGTCGATGCATTCGTACCTATTATGACCTGCACGAAGTTGGACGTGAAGCTGGACTCCCCGGTGATTGTGAACGATACCAATTCAGCTGACGCGTTTGCGAGCACAAGCAACGTATCTTTTGTCATCAATGCGGGAGATGTTTGCGGCAAGTCTTCCTCCATCAGCGTGGCAGCGGACAATCCGTACACCGAGATTGTCTCTACACACCAGGTCAACGGCACAATTCAGCTGATTTATTGTGGATCTACAAATGGAACCGAGCCTGATTCGAAAGGGCCTGTGGGCCTGTTATTCACGGTAACAGACATCACTTATGAACAAACATTGTTTGCCAACGCCACTGATCTGGCTGGTGGGACATTCACTATCGCTAGCGACGTCTCAAGAACATTGAACAACATGACGAACGTCTTCTGTAAGGCGTCTTACACCATGACCAAAGTCAAGGTTAGCAACAATACTCAGCTAGCGGGAAGCAACAACGCTGTTTCCGTCACTCTCAAAGACGACGTGACGAATAGCACGCTACCGAAATTTTCGAGCTGGAACGCCACCACTATTTTTGCCCAATCGTCAATTGCTGCTGCTCCTCTCTTTGGCGACACGGTCAATGGCGATGCAAGCACTGTCGGCTCGAATGGAATTTTTACCCTCATGGCCATGACACATGGATCTCAAAATATTGACTCCTTGCTTGACCCAGACAAGATGATCTCGGCCGCGAAAGACACGTACACAGGTATCATGTCGCAATATGCACATCAGACCCTGAGAGCCAACAGTGGTGATGATGTGGACGAAGGCAAAGTGACCCGGGAGCAACGAAGATTGCGTGTCAATGATGTCTCTCTGTGGACAATCACGTCCGTCTGCGGGTTGTTGGTTCTCTTTTGCATTGCTCTGATCTTCATTGCTCCCAGAGCTGTCGTTCCACGAGACCCAAGTTCAATCGCCGTTCTGGCAACGATCCTCACGAGAAGTACCGAGTTAGACCGACTTCTTCGAAAGCAAGGCACTCCGAATGTTATCAACCAAAAATCAGCTCTTGCCGGCTTCGAATTTGGCACCGCCATCGCTACGCTGGACTCGGGCCGCATGACGTTCAAGATTGTGACCTCCGAGGGTGAGGCCGAGGTAGTGCCTACGAAGCCCAACAAAGACTTCAAGTGGTGGTTGCCGATTACAGCCACTATTCCCGTTGTCGCCCTTACAATAATCTTACCGTTTGTGCTCATTGTCGTGCTGGAATTGCTTCAGCGGTCATCGGATAAACACGATGGTCTCTACACCGTCGCGGACAACAAGTGGACAGATGTCTACAGCCACTACATCCCAGGGATCATCATGTTGATAATTGCCTCGTTCGTCAACACGCTCGACTTTAATGTGGCGCTGTTTGCACCCTGGTCCAATCTCGCAAAGAACAACGCAGTCGGCAAGAAATCCGTCTTGAATCACATCTTGGGAAGATCACCTCCCTTCGCCTTTTTGCAGGCTCTCAGGACTCGTTATCTAGGGGCTCTGATGAGCATTATAGCTGCTGCTCTTGCGAGTATTCTGACCGTGATTGTATCGGGGCTTTATATGGTTGACGATGTTTCCATCACAGGTGCCGATGTATCGTTCAAGGAACTCGACTCGTTCGATTTGAAGTGGACGAATAGCTTTGCGTCAGACAATGGGGCCGCTGCCATGATGGATCTCATTATGCACCAGAACTTCAGCTACCCACAGTTCACCTATGAAGGGCTTGTATTTCCAAAACTGTCCCTGAACAGTTCCGCCCTGTCAAGTGAGTCTGCTAGAACCGCTAGCGGCACAACCAGTCACGTGTTCTCTGCTGTTCGCGGGGATCTGAGATGCGACGTTGTCCCTACTTCATCGTTCAATGTGACGACTGAAAAGGCCGGATCGGATTCTGCATATACAGCTGACCAAGCTTTCGTTACGGCGACCGCCGCGCTCCCTGACTCCTGCCACCTTGGTGGATATACGGGCACTGACTCCTCTGTGACGTACGAGAACAACTTCGAGCTCCTTTCAGGTGGCCGGGGAACTTACGCAGGAGCCCAATTGGATCTGTTATTTGGGAGCAACGCAACACTGTACGGCAATTACGGGGAATCTCGAGGCCAGTATATCGGCGACAATCCCGCCGTGGGATGTCCAAGCCTGGCATTCACATTCGGCCATTTTAAACTAGGCAGCACCGATAAGAGCCAGGTCACGACCATGGTCTGCTATCAAGAGATCCAAGGACTGCAAGCCAATGTCACGATGAAACTCAACACTACCGCCATTGACCCTGCCCATCCTCCAGTGGTTGATGAAAGCAGTGTCTCCGTCCACCGAAACCCCGCCAGCACCACGGGTGCGAAATCGTTTGATTTTCGCATCCAGAACAACCTCGCTCAAGAAATGACTCTGTTCGACGGTAGCAGTGACACCGCCGCAGATGATCCTTCAAGCACCAACACATTCGACATCTACTTCCAAGCCATCATCAACGGCACGACCAAACACGAGCCAGCCTCACTCACGGGCACGGACAACCAAGACGCTCTTATCGATGCAGTCAACCAATTCTACCGCGTCTACATGGCCCAAGTCATCTCGGCGAACATGCGCGCGCCACTCGACGAGAGCAGCAGCAGCAAATCCCGTCTCCGAGCCAGACAGAGCTCAACAAACAGCGCCAGCACCACAGTGACGCACGCCCGTCTCGTCCAAGACAACGACAGCAAGATGACGCTCCAGATACTCCTGGGGCTGACGGCGATCTTCTCCGCGGGAGCGTGGCTGACGACGAAAATGCGGCGAATCCTGCCCTGCAACCCTAGTTCCATCGCGGGCACCATGTCGCTCCTGGCGGGCAGCGACTTCTGCCATAGCGTCGATGACGGGCAGTGCGAGTGCTGCGGGAAGCCGCGGCGACGATCATTTGGCTACGACGGCGAAAACCGGCCCGAGAGCATCCACGCGGGACCAGACGACGACAGCGGCCAGGACGACCGCGCACAGATCATCCCCGACGGCGCCGAGTGGATGGCCAAGGAGCAGTTCGAGTCTCTTTTCGCTGCCGGCAAGAAGTACAGTCTGGGCTGGTGGCGCGAGCGCAAGGCCATCGGCAAGAGGAGGCGCTTCGGCATCGACATCGGCGAGCGGCCCGACGGGGACGACGACCAGGAATGGGATCTCGGGGAGCGCAGGCCCGACGGCCCCGGCTTCTCCGGCTTCATGTCCCGAGGCGGCGACCGCGACGGCCGCGGCGAGTATTCCCGCTTCGAGCGGGGCGGCGGCGCCACGAGTCCCGAACTACCTGCCCGAGAACCGGACTCGTCTTGGAGACGTGGTGGCGATGGCGATGGCGACGGCGATGGCGATATGGAGATGGGCACGGGCATGGGCAGACCTCCACCGCCGCCACCGCCACCTCTGCCCCCGCCAATGGTTGGCTTGGGTGGCGGAGAGCCCGGTCCGTCGACCCTGGCTAGGCGACATGGCTCTTCTCCCATGGACGGCGAAGCGTAAAATGAATGTTTTGACGGTATATGACCAACCCGTCATATAGAGAGAGAGGGTATGTCCTGAGACTTTCCCCCGTGGCATCCTCGGCCGGGCTTTTTGTGTTGATTTCTCTTAGCGAGTCGCGAGATACCTCCCATATATACTACTTTTAGTAATACCAGGGCAAATTTGATGTTTTTCCTACTATGTACCATTTTGTTCCAAGCTGCGTGCCATGTGGGTATAACCTAAGTACAAAGTCAATACTTTAGAACGTTAAGCTACTTCAGTGCCTGTGAGGTTTTGATCCACGTCGCTTCGTTGTCGTGTGTTCTGTGTCTCATATACTCACTGATGCTTCTTGCTTGGTACTTCAGTTGCTCAACATGTACGATACTAAGTACTCAGCTAGCTTTCATACTAGGATCCCAGGACCAGCCAACACCTACACGAACAACTAAACCTACACCAGTACAAGCATCGACACCAGCCCCGTGCACGATCAATACGTCGCCGCCAGCCTCATGATCAAGTACTCGCCACTATTGATAGTGTCATACTTCTTCCCCGTGTTCTCCCACGTGCCCGGCAAGGCCTCGATCTCGCGGTCGAAATTGGGATTGCAGAAATAAGCCATGCTATACCTCGCGGGGACCATGGCGTCGCCGTCTTCTTCGTCGTCTTCATCATCCACAGCACCGGTGGCACCTTGCTTCTTCGGCGGCGGCGGCTGAATAACGCGATGGTTCGTGCTCTTGATCAAGTCGTTGCTCCAGCGGGCCAACAGATCGCCGGCGTTGACGACGATGGTGCCCGGGATGGGAGTGGCGCGCACCCAGGTGCCGCGCGGCGACTTGACCTCCAGGCCACCGATGTCGTCCTGGAACAGCAACGTGACGGAGCCGTAGTCGGAGTGTTCGCCCGCGCGCACCTGGCCCGGGTTCTTGCGCCACACGCTCTTCCGCACGGGCGGGTAGTGCAGGAGGCGGAGCGTGTTGTCGCCGTCGTCCGTGTACGAGTCGAAGAAGGCTTCATCCAAGCCCATGCCCAGTGCAATCGCGCGCATCAGCGACGTGTGCAGGTCTTGCAGCGTGTCGAAGAACCGCTGCATCTCCTGCGCGAATTGCGCGCCCGCTTCGTCCGCCGGCCACCGATTCGGCATCCCCGGCACGCCTTCGCGCCCGATCTCCATTGACTCCTTCAGATCCGGGTTGGAAGCTCGCAGGCGCGCAATCTCGTCGGGGTCGCTCGACTGCGTGACCTTCTCCCGGCCCGACGTCACGTACCCGCGGTTCGAGTCGGCCGTCGTCCACGCGAGCGCGTCCTTTTCCGCCTGGCTGCGCGCAAAGAATTCCGCTGACAGGGAAAACGCGTTCGAGACTTGCGACTGTGTCACCCCGTGGTTTTGCAAGTAGAGAAACCCCGATGTCTGGAAGGCTTGCAGAATTTGTGACGCCGTCGATTTTTTCGCGCTGGCCGTGCCGTGCAGAAATGCGTTGAAGTCGATTAGCTGGGGGGGAGGGGGCCCGGTGTCAATGTGGATTTAATCCTGGGGGATTGTTTGAAGGAGAGAAAAAGAGAGATGATGGGGGTTGGTGGGTGCGAGCAGATCCTCTTACCGGCATGATCAGATCATCTTGATCGACGCCCTTGGGGCCGCCCTCTCCAAGTGAGCCCATGTCTGCTCGTCCGGTTTACACAAGGCTGAGGTGGACCAGGGAGATTGAATGACGGGGATGTGGATGCAATCGATGGCGCCTTTGAAAATTGGGTACAGGATATCCGACCTCCGGAGTCAGTCTTCTAGCTTTTCTTTTTGTCTCCCACGGAACCGGCGGCTCTTCAAGTCCAATCTTTCCCCGACAATGTACGCGGTGAGAATTCGGGGGAGACGGAGTAGAGACAACCGTGGACTGGGCTGGACCGCGGGTTTAATATATTATGAATCTGCCGAGCTGCTGAAGTTGAAGAGGACGAGGGCCCGTTCCCGTGGTCTGACGAGCGCGCAACAGCCACGGAGCGGAATCGATGGAACATGATTGGCTGGGAGGAGTGGGGAGGGCTTAGAGGTGTTGATAAGGACCGCCAAGCCGCGGAGGACGCCGCTTGGCTCATTAGTCAGAGTTGAGTCAGTGGAACTTCAAATATGGGCAGGAGCGACAGTGACGATAACGACGACCTGAACGACAACCACGTTATCCTCATAGTATCAATTGACTTCCGAGGATACATCACACTCCAGCCTCCCATCTAAGTACAGTACATACTTCGATCCCCCTTCTATCACCGTCGCCACCACCACCAGAAGGCGATCCTGCAGAAACCCAGTCCAAGTCAAAGGCCATTGTACTTTATATTATTATATTACGTATATCGGTCTGAGCAATTGCAGCACACAACAATGTCCTCCTCGTCACCATCCTCCCACCCAATTGTCGACATCCACACACACATGTACCCGCCATCATACATCGACCTGCTGTCTTCGCGCACGACGGTGCCCTACATCTACCGGCCATCCAACCCGCAGGCCGACCCACGGCTCATCATCCTCGACTCGGATGACAATCCGTCACGGCCCAAGTCGTCGCGCGGCCGGCCCGTGGACAGCAGCTACTCGTCGCTGGAGCGGAAACGGGACTTCATGAAGACCCACGGCATCACCTGCAGCGTCATCAGCCTGGCGAACCCGTGGTTGGATTTCCTGGACCCGGACGGCGCCCTGGATCAGGCCGTGGCGATCAATGATGATCTGGAGAAGGCGTGTGCTGAGAACAATGCAGCCTCGTCATCACGCTCGCTGAAACTCTACGCCTTTGGCTGCCTCCCGCTGTCCGCGCCGGCCAAGGACATTGTGTCCGAGATCCACCGGCTCAAGACCCTCCGCCACATCAAGGGCATCATCATGGGAACCACCGGGCTGGGAGCCGGACTGGACGACCCGGCCCTCGACGAAATCTACGCCGCCCTCTCCTCTACCGACACCTTGGTCTTCCTACACCCACACTACGGCCTGCCGGACACGGCGTTCGGCGGGGCCCAAGTCCTCGCTAGGTCCGGCCACGTGCTACCCTTGGCCCTGGGCTTCCCGCTTGAGACCACCATCGCCGTGTCGCGCATGTACTTGTCGACCGTCTTCGACCGCCATCCGGGGTTACGCCTCTTGCTCGCCCATTCGGGGGGCGCCCTTCCGTTCCTCGCCGGTCGTATCGAGTCCTGCGTCGCCCACGAGCGCGAGTTTGTCGCTAATGGGGGACCGACGGAAGGGCCGAGGCGCTCCATTTGGGATGTGCTGCACACGAATATCTACCTCGATGCTGTCATCTATGGTCGGCCAGGGCTGAAGGCGGCTGTGGAAGCTGCCGGGAGTGTAGATCGTGTCATGTTCGGTACGGACCATCCTTTCTTTCCGCCATTGAGTGGGGAGGGTGGGAAATGGTTGAGTGTCGAGAGCAACAAGGGCGCCATTGACGGATGTTTCCCTCAGGACCAAGACGCCAGGCGGAAGATTCTGGGCGGGAACGCGGTCGGAGTCCTCGGTTTGGAATTATGAAGCTTCCGAGCCGTGGGCTAAAGTTAAAACCCCACCCAGCAAGATAGAATTACACATATGATACATGGCAGTCTGAAAATGGGCAAAAGGTTAAATGGAAACCCCAGTCACCGAACCTCAAAGACTTCTACCACATAAAATGTCCCAGCCCAGATGCTCCCAAATCTGTCCAATAAACCATTCTGCAGAATCTTTATTTTGTTTCAGGCTATCCGCCATCTTCAACGCATCATTTTCGTCTTCTTCGCCCTCACGTCTGAGAGAATGGTGAAAGCTCTCATCGTCATCGTCGAAGATCCCCCGAAGGAGTGTATTCTGGAGGCTGTGCTCAATCATCTGTTGAAGAGTCTTCCCGTTTGCCATTGGATCCTGGAGTGCAAACAGGGAAAGCGATGACTTAGACATGCGTTTTGTGCTGGCGCCGAGGAAGCCCATAGCGTTGCGTAAAATGTGGACTAGGTACGGGCCTTCAATCTTGGTCGTGCCTACCGCCGACTCCAAATCGATGTGAGCAACGTCTAACAAACCCCTGGGAGGAATGACACCAACTCGGTCCTTTTGTGAGGACGCTGAATTGGAAAAGACCAAAAGCGATAACGAGGACCCGATATGGTCGAGGAGAGCGCATAATATGCCTTCCAACAGCTCGCAATGTGCGTCATTGGAAACGTCAAGCGTCGTCATCATCTTGACCAGCATGAGAGTAAGGATTGTACCGTGGCTCACAGCATCATCGGCAACAAGGCCCGAAGGCCCTTGGGCCACTTTGGACTTGTGACGAGCGGCTTTCCGTCGAGACTTTTCTTTCTCTTCCAGTTTGACAAACTCATCGAGGGCAAACTTGTGCAGTCGTCCAAGAAAGGCCTGAAATAATCGCACCACAGCTGGAAGTCCAGGGTAGTATTTGCCCCCATCTTCAATTGTGTCGAGTTCAACAAGTTTCAGGCCATCAAGAATAGACGCATAACAATTTGTGACGGCCGCACAGAGATCTTCCAGTGATATACCTCCCTTTTGGCTAGACTTTTCATCGGCACGCAGAAGGGCGGAAGAGATGGCATCGGCCATAACCTGTATGGATGTGACTAAAGTGGGTTGGCATGGTTGAAGAAGCCGGATGTTGAGACGAAGAGAGAAGATGGCACGGAGGAAGACTTGGTGATCTGTGATATGTCAGTCAGTAGCCTGGCAACTCTGCTTGGAGGTGCTACCAGCCTACCACTGGTGGACATAGGGGAATTTCCCAACTCAAACCCCAAGTCGTTGTCTTCCAGTGCTAAAGCCGCGGAGATGTGTTTGCTTTTGGCTTGAGCCTTCGCCACCGCCATATACTGATCATCTCGTTTGCGCTTCCCAAGGGCTGACGGAGCCTCGAGTGGCTTTAATACTGGACGGAGATCCCTCTCTTGCTTAAGCCTCGCCACTTCATCCAACAGTCTCAATCTCTCTGACTCGGCTTTCTGATAGGAGTCTTTCCAGTAGGTACTCGCGTTAAAGTCATAAGTAGAACAGCCGCTGGTATGTGTTTGCCGTGTGATGGCCTGACGAATGGAAGCCAGGTACTCTGCTTAATATTAGCCGTGCAAACTCCGGATGTCAGACAAGCAGACCTTCAAGAGGAATTTGCGGTGGCTTTGACCTTGCCACAACCAACGCAAGGGCGATCTGGGCCTGGCAAGGCTGAGCGCCGACGGTTTGGCCGCCTGTGTTGCCGAGGTGGGAGGCCATGTCTCTTTCTGTGAGCAGCAACAGAGGGAAGGACGAACATGGAAAACAACAGGTAGTGACACACGCAAAGCAGACATGGACAGAGACCCAAATACAGGCATAAAGTGACATGCATATGAACGTGAGCAGTGATCAGAAAGAATGAGGTAGCAAGAGTGAGGCAAAAAGCGTGAGGCAGGAAGGGAGGAGCGTGGTCGTACTAAGTTGGGACTCAGGAGGAAGGCGCTCTGGGACTTGAAGTACGGCGGCTTGGCACTACTACCCATCGAATACGGAGTTACGGAGTACGGAGTACTTCGTGCTCTACTCTTACCTCCCTAACTTAACAACCCACCTTAGACTCAGACAGACGGATTGAGATCTGACGACCAGTTCATTACATCCCTGTTGTATTGCATATGACGTCAATAGAATGCACTAGAATCTCTCCTAAAGACCTATATAGCTAGGCTTCTCCCCATAGATACTACAATTCATAAGAGAATTAGGAATGGTTGCAAAGAAGACATTGAAATACTCTCGAAAACCACGCGCTAGCTTTACGCAAAGGGCAAATAGAGAGACCAATATACCTTTTGAAAGATTTCCTACTTACAAGAACAGGAAATTCATTGTTCTCGCCCTCGCCTCTCCTCGCCCTGGCTCTGATTTATCGGTTGCGATCCCTAGATTTCACGTCTTTGATGGGTGTTATCACTTTTCATAGATTTCAATGACGACTCTAGCGGCGGACCCAACGTACAGTACTAACATCTGAGGAGGCTTTGGAATTTGGATTGGGCTAGTAATATCTAGGGGGCTTGGCAACCGGGACCGGCCGCTTACAATATTATTAATGGAGCCTGTCTCTATGAACCGCCCTTCCCACATTACACCCCCATTTGACCCACAGGTTGGGCGTTAATCAAGCACCGGCTGGATACACCGTGTGCCCTCGCACAGAGGCTCAGCGCACAGAGGCTCAGCTCCAGTGTAGCTCAGTTCTATTCTCTCAACACTTTACACAGATCAGGGTCCCTAGCTCCGAGGCAGCTCGCATATTAACACGGTGGAGCCAGCCACATGAAAAATACGGCATCAACCATGCACGGGATTGGTCGCGCTAGAAGATTACAGCTCGTTGACGATATTCTGACAGCCCACAGACCATCCAACCCCGGAAGCGGATGCACCTGCCATGATCACCTTGTATCGACAGCCAAGCAAGGAGATCCGAAGCTACACTGAAGCTTGGCTAGATGCCACAGGAATCCTGGTTTGTCCAACATGTCCAAAAGTCAATCTGCAAGCATGCAATGGCTTTTGAGAGCGTAATTGGTTCTTTTGCCCCTCCTCACTCGGCTCCTAATACTCCGCCCCGGCTGTCCAACTCGTTGGACAGCTCAAACGAAAAGCGCGAATGGCCGTCATTCAAATCAGGGACACTTACGTCAGTCATTTTGTGTTTGAGCACCTCCGAGCTGAACAAGTAGCAATACTGACAATTACACCTTCATTTGGATGTGTCATAACACCAGGAATCGCCGCCGAGCCTTGACAAAGGTGTGTATTCTATCTTCGAGGCTCAAGGAGCGACCGATCGCGACTAGGTATGTAACGAGGAAGATGCTAAGGACGGAGACCGCTGCAGGTGTGGGGAAACGGTTAGGTCTGTAAAAGGGGGGGACTGCATGTCGACACCTGGAATGACGCCTGAATGGATCTTCGGTAGGCTCCCCGGCGCATTGATCTATCCCACCTGGACGCCAGTACAATACGAGGGCTTGAACGAACCAGGCAAGGTACAGTGACACGCACAGAGATTAACAACAACAATTGTGGCTTACTTGCAATCTCTTCTGTCACCGATTCCGATCCCGATCCCTAGAAGACTTCGTATCGATGGCTTGGTGTCTAAGCCACTGTATCAACGGCCCTCGCCTCTCTCCTTCGCTTGACGATTAGTAGCTAATACTCTTGCAGAGGTCAATAATCTCCCACACCGTTTACCCAAAAGATCTTCCGTAGAGGAAAGATTCTTCGGTTGATCATTTTGTCTTCGTTCCTCGAACAAATCTCGAAGAGCAGTCCATCCCCCCAATTACATAATCAGATCACCATTATACCATCTTTTGTTGGAATCTCGAAGCCACAGTGCTCATTGTACTAGGTCTTTTTTCCATACGAGCAGACTTCCAAGGAGTCGCCAGATGGTGGATTGGCCAGGTACGAAGCGATGACCCCCTCCAAGTGTAGTCCAAGCCACTTAGTCATTGGGAGGCCCTCAGGATCACTTGTAAGACCCTCAGCAATTTCTCATCTCATGCAAGGTAAGTGAGGCTTTCTAAACACCAGTAAAAGGATGTGGTTTGGTGCTGTGGAGTTGGTTGATGCGTAACGCAACTTTGATTGAATAGAGAAGACTTGTGTTTTGCAATTTATGTTATGTCTGAAAGGCGAGCCGCTCCTACCACTTTCAGCATTTGAAATTCGGAGCACTTGAGTCTCGGAGCCTTTGGATCTCGGTTACAAGAATACACTGTAGGTTTTGATTGGAAAGATTGCTGCTGTATATTGTCTTAGCCCCCTGGCTTCGTCAGAGCTTTGCTCCGCATGGATTCAATCCTCTTCTGACATCTATCCGGCAGATATTGACAACTTGACGGCACATCCTGTTGTGGTGGATTCTCAATGTCGACAGCCGATGTATTATTATCCCGAGCATACGTGTCTCATTATCAAGCTGTCAAATGCTAGGGCTCGTTCCTGGCACATATATTTTTGCCTTTGGGTTACAAAGCTCCACAGCCGCACGGAGATAGAGTCAAGGAAAGGGGGTGAGGATAATGGTTGGGAAAGAGAAAAATTTAACGGAGACATATCGTTTTCATCTTGTCAACCTGTCCCGGGCGATGCCGGACGAGGTAGGTAGGAGACAACTGGATGAAGTTTTTGGTCCCCTAGTATCTCCACACCCCATGTTATGCTGCTTGTTATGCTGCTTGCTAACACGAAGCAAGGAGACTTCGGAATGCAGGTCCTGCTACAGCGCTCTAGAGGAAACACCCTTCTGAGTTCACTTTCAGGGGTCGACATTGTGTAAACTTATTTCAGCACAGCAGCCCGCAAGTGCCAGTCATGCCAAGGGCTGTCTGAACTGGGTGCTCGTCTTTGCTTCCCCTTTCCTCATCTCGATGGGTTGGTACTTTTTGACGCCTATTTGAACCCCTGTGGCAACACTGAACATCTGTGCTGACCTTGTCTGAACTTTCCCAGCAACCAAAAATGTAACTTAGGGAGGCTGCTCTAATCTCCCTGCTGCGTGCACTGTCTTTGTCAGGCTCTTCTGACCATTCGACTCAGCTGAAATGCCTCCAAAAGAGGAACTTGTACGCTGGATGCAATCAAGACATCAACGCCACTCTCGAGACCGGATTTTACTGACTGACAGTGACCATATCATTCATTTCAGGCTGTAATTTGATGTGTCAAATCCAAGCTCGCAATCTTCTATCAGGGGTGTAAAATGTATAAAACACGTCTCGATACCTCGATGTCTGGATTCATGTCTCTCTATTCATCATTCACTCCTTTCGCTCTTTTTCCATTCACCCTAGTCATTCTTTTGCAACCATGAAGTGGTTAGAATCGGTGGTCGTCAAGACCACACTAACCCTTCTCGCCGCCGACGGAGTCTTTGGGGCCCATCTGACAACAATTGAGCCCTGCCCCGGTGCTACGAGCCTAAGCCTTGCTCCAATTACGGTATCCTCTCAATACCAGCCTGTCTCTACTTGTGCACCTACGACTGCTTGTATTAAGGGGAAATGCTCGACCATCTACCCCTTCACAACTTATCCCTATGTCTCCACCGTGGTTCCTTGTGCGTGGAACGGAACGACAACTCAATCAGCCACTATTTCTGATGTTACGCAACCCGTGAGAGTCTCTGAATATCTCAAGACCCTCACCAAAGTTACGGCCGCTCCTTCGGTGAACAATCGCGGGTGGATTGCCTGGTTAGAGAACAAGAGGCCAGCACCCGAACGGACCACTACCCTCTACGAAACCGTGACTAGGCGAGCAATGGCACCATTTAACGAGATTGGCCCTCTTCCTATCCCAGGCTGGAAGGGCAGTGGACTGTGCAAGAAATGCGAAGACCTGGGCGATGGAAGTCGCTCCCAGCTTCTGGACGTTATCGAATGCCGATCGGGTGTCAGCGAGTCAGGAATTCAATATGAAGAATGCATCGAATGGTACGAGGCTTTGGTCAAACAACCATCTTCGACTGTCAATGCACAAGCTGTCTGCGCTAGCCAGGGTAGAATCCCTCACGCCGGCGTTTACACCTGGACCTTTCCTCAAGCTGCACCCTCTGTCACCATTACCGCCTCTCCAGTCACTGTGACCAAAACAATTGAAGGTCGGATATCTATATCAATTGATCCCAATGAACAGATAATTCCAGGCCAGCCATGGAATGCCTACGTTACTAGGTCCTTCTCCGGTCCAACGACTTTCAACTTCAATGTCTACATCACAAAGGTTTTCATCTTGGAGGTTCCTTATGTCACCCGACAGGGATCTAACACTCGCAATATTCCCCTTCCAACAGGATCCCAAAAGAACGACGGACAAGGCGAAGGAGCAAATTGGTGGCCATTGCCTGAAAAAGACCACAGTGGGAATTCTTACTACGGTGCCAGTCAAGTCTGGGCTGACTGGAATCCTACAACAACGACGGCCAGCTTTTCGCATGGAGGTCATAACGGTGGAAGCACAAAGACTTCTAGCACTCTCTCAGGAACCGGTGGGCCAACTGGTACCTCTACGTCATCATCCTCGTCCGTCACCTCTGCAGGAAACGGTGGATCCGCTGGGTCCTCGTCGTCGTCCTCGTCTGCTACCTCTACAGGCAACGGTGGTTCCGCTGGGTCCTCGTCGTCGTCGTCGTCTCTCACTACAGGAAACGGTGGTTCCGCTGGTTCTTCTACATCCTCGCCGTCCTCGTCCTCGTCTGTCACCTCTTCAGGAGCCGGTGGGTCCGGTGGTTCGTCCTCCTCGTCGTCTGTCACCTCTTCAGAAGCTGGTGGGTCCGGTGGTACCTCAACATCGTCCTCCAGCACTACTACAACTGGTGTGGTCGCTAGTGGGACAGGTTTTTACCTCAAAATCAGCTCAACTCCCGTGGCTTTGCGTCCACGACAGGTTGTCATAAGTTATCTGGGATTCGACTCTGACAATAATGGGATTGCGGTCGACGATCTATCCTCTGCCGCACTGGTTTTCAAAGGCGACGATGGCACTTTCCTGTCGAATGGTGAGTATATGGGTACCTCGGTTTTTAGAAGGTCTCCTCTCCTGCGCTTCTTGGGGCTTCCGGATGGCTATGCCACTTGGAATATGGTCGGGATATTTGCCCACTTGCAGGGAACAGCAGGATTTTGTTTAGAGCAAGGCCGCTTCGTCAGTGCGTTCCTTACCACCGATACATGCACCAATCCTATCGGCCTCATCCCCACCTGTGAGTTAATCCCTAGGACAGCCACCTGAGTGCTATTTGTCTAACTTATTTAGCTCCATCATCGACGACAAGCTCCACGACAACTACCTCTGCTTCAGTCAATGTGGGAAGTACTTCGACTTCAGGGATCTCTTCAACTACTGGCGGTGCTGGTGGTGCCTCGACTACTGGTGGTGCTGGCGGTGCTTCCACTACTGGCGGTGCTGGCGGTTCCTCGACTACTGGTGGTGCTGGCGG